>CM051030.1:2807500-3025000 GCA_027627225.1 Congeria kusceri
ATGGGGCTTTCACGTTCGTCAGATGCTTCCATAAAACATCTCCAACGTAATTGATGTATTTGGCTCTTATTAGATGACTTTGCTATAATTTCTTCAATTTTGAGGCGATGATTTAGGACATTTTGAAAACTGGCTATTTGAGGTACACGTTTTTCAAGTTTGCTTTTGAAAATATAGTACTTAGCTAACATAACTATAAAATTTATACAGAATGAATCATTTTTGTTTACTGTTACGCAGTTACAAAAGGACATAGTGGTAAAAGTTAGTTCTATGTTTTCTTCAATTCCAAGTTTTTCTTGTATATACTGCTTTACATCAGTCCAAAATATTTGGGTCCATTGGCATTCCCAGAACAAATGTAAATTTGATTCTGGGTACATAGAGCAAAAGTCACATAGATTTGAGGGTGTTAAATTGCATTTGTATAAGTATATATTGTTGGGGATGCTCTGCATTAGATATTTGTATTGGAAATACCTAATTTTAGTATCGATTGATAACTTGAGTGGTTGGCTGAAAATAGTCTTAGGGTCTAGAGATTCCAAGTCTAATACTGTTTTCCATTTGCTCATTTGTTTGAATTCAATGGGTTTTTCTCTTTTTAACAGTAATTTGTAAATTAGTTTACACACTTTTGTAGAATCTTTTAGTTTATTTAAAATATTATCGGGAGTTGTATAGTCTATATTATTTTGCTGTAGTGTTTGTTTCCATTCAGACGGAATGCTACTGATTAAACTATTATATTTCAGAAAGTCCCCTTGTTCTATATTATATAGGTATTGTATGTCTGAAAAGGAGTAAAATTGCTTTACTCTATAGTCGAATAAATGTTCTAGAAATAGAACCCCTTTGTCAAACCAGGATTTGTAAAATAGTGTTTTGTTTTTATTGTTTATAGACGAGTTGTTCCAAATAATTTGTTTAAACACTGTCACGTTTACTTCGTTATAGGTTCCACAGAGCCATCCATGTATTACATTCTTTAGGAATTCCGATTTTATTTTTAAATCCTTCACTTCAGATGGCTTAAGGTTTGATTCAAAAATTAAGTTTCCACCAACGCTTGTAAGCATGTTTGTGTATATTTTAATTATTTTTGAATCTTGTTGGAAGATAAAACGTTTAACCCAACTTGCTTTGAGAGATTTTAAAAAACAGTCTATCTCTAACATCTTAAGTCCCCCCTCTGTGTAATCTTGAACAATACGTTTTCTAGATACTTTGTCTGGTTTGTCGCCCCAAATGAGGAATGAGGAATGTTGCCCCTAGCACTGGAGTTGATGTCAAAGGTATATTCCAAGTTTCAAGTGAATAACTTATGTAGTTTTGAAGTTACAAGACTTTTGAATAAAAACTTGAACCAAATTCAGACGCGGACGCCGACGCCTTGGGTAGTATTGTCAAGCTCACCTATTTGAATAGTCGAGCTAATTACACCCCCGTCATTATATTTAACGATAGACGGACGGACGGACGGACGGACGGACGGACGGACGGACGGACGGACGGACGGACAGACAGACAGACAGACAGACAGAACTACAAACATCAGCAACAATGATAGCAACAACAACTACTACATGCATGCATGTTGTGCGGATGATACTGATGCTGATGTTGGTGCTGCTGACGACGACGACAATGATGATAATAATGATGATGATGATGATCACCATCATCTTTCAGACATAGACTATATAAGGCGATATGCAGCATATTGACATATACAGCTTACGGTGGGTTGTATTCAGTGTAAGCTGTATACGGTTTTATAGTCAGAGTATACAGCTCACGCGTAGGCTGTATACGGCGTAAGCTGTTTGAGGTCTATCAATGCGCTTTTAAGTTTATATTTTGTAGACAATCTTTTTTGCACGAAAATGTGACTTCAACATTGATTGATCTTCAGAAAAATACTCATTTGATATATTTTCTCCGCTTTCTATTGTGGTCGTGTTCTGTACATTTTCAGTTATGTACACAAGTCGTTAATTTCCTTTAACAACTATCATACTCGCTTTGCAAATTGAACTCAACTGAACAGACTTTGGTTTCAGCTAATTTCATGTCATTATTTTCAATGTATAGCTGCTTTGTCCGATTAAAGCAAATCGAATTGAAACGTGTAATATTATGGTTCTTTTATTGTTTTCTAACATACACACTATGTCGTCTCCACGTGAGCAACATGTCGATTCCCCGATTGATATACGGATATATTTTCTAATGGTACAATAAAGACCTACAGGTCCCCCTTTAAAGCGACTAAATCTCTTATTTGGGTTGATTCAGTTAAACACAAGAGTTGACTTATTTTTCACGCAACAGCACGATTTCAAAAAAGTTTTGAATAACATTTTTTAGCACTAAAGAAAAGAAAATACTACATAGTCAAAATGTTTTTGCGTTACACTAGAGCATGTAAATCGATCATGTGCGTTTAGGGTTTAATCACACCAGGTGAAACTACGAACGTTGGACCCTTCAAAAGTCATATTAAGAACATACACGTTTAACAATAATAGTGTATAGTTATATTTATGTACAGTATATTTTGCTACGATAGTTGCCCGTTCTTTACAGGTTGTGCCGATGTCAATACAACGGATACCACCGTTTTGGTGAACAATACTGGCGAATGTTTGATGACATGCAGAATTATCTTTGGAATTCAGAAATCAAACGTAAATAACTTCAAGTGTACCTGTGCTTGTAACTACATTTTGTCTTAATGACGTATGGCGCCTTCTATTATTAATGCGCAAGAATGAAGTGCAGACACTATTTGTAGCAAATTCAAATTCTAATTTCAAAATAAAAGCTGTCAGAGGGCATCGCGCTCGACTATGCGAAGTATTTCATTAGTACATATTTTGGAAAGTGAAAGGGACATTAATTTGTTGAAATACAAATCTGAGTTATGGCAATTATTTCACCAATTTATTTTAAGTTGCAAGTGAATACCTTATGTAGTTTAGAAATTATAAGACTTTGGAAAAAACTTTAACCAGAAAATCTATTTGAAAAGTAGGCATACCTCTGTCAAAATGCAAAACAGAGTAATGGGGAGTGTTGCATCTCATGCTGGAGTTGATTACAAAGATGTATTCCAAAATTCAAGTGAATACCTTATATAGTTTAGCAATTATAAGATGTCTGACCAAAAACTAAAAACTATGTAAAAGGGGGAACAACTTGTCAAAATACAAAACAGAGTTATGTGGATTGTAGTACATGATGCTGTAGTTGATGACAAGGGTATCTTCCAAGTTTCAAGTGAATACATTTTGAAGTTATAAGACGTTTGAATGAAAACTTAAATCAGAAACTATATGTAGAAAGGGGCATAACTATACTAAAATACAAAACAGAGTTATGGGGAATGTTGCACCTGAGGCTGGAGTTGATGACAAAGGTATAGTCCAAGTTTCAAGTGAATAATTTATGAAGTTTTAAAGTTACAAGACATTTTTGAACAAACTTTTTACAATAAAATCTATGTAAAAATACAAAATTGTATGGGGAATTCAGCACTGGATGTTGGAGTTGATGACAAAGGTATTTTCCAAGTTTCAAGTGAATAACTTAAGTAGTGTTGAAGGTACAAGACTTTTGAATGTAAACTTTAGCCAAGACCAGACGCGGACGCCGACGGCTGGGCGACGAGAAAAGCTCACCTATTCTTCGAATGGTCGAGTTCATAAATCTTTGTATGTATCAACGTATTTGTACAATACTATAACTAATAAATACTGCAAACGTCTAAAAACTGTAAAGACATAAAGGTCGTAGTTTGGACTGGCTGCATAAAATGATTTCGCACATGCACATGTATAAGTTAGTTAGATGTGTAATTGGCAAATCGGTCTATACAACCTCATATAGACTAAGCAGAAAACAAGCTGGATTCCTTTTAGATTTAATGTATCCCTCTTACCTAAATAAATTCATATACTTACCATGGCTTTAACAAAATATTTCAGTAAAACGCACATGCTTGCTTTGTAGGCAGGTATTCGGTGCTGGTGTTTCAATCCAAGCGGACCGTGGTCCCTAAACAAGTGTACAGACAAATGTGAATCTGAACAGTTTTTGTGCGGAAAGGAATATAGCAATTTCTTTTCAATATATAAGTTGGTTGTATATTTATCATTCGGTTTATTAATAACGTCGTCGTCGCGTTGCCGTTATTATTATTATTATTATTTATTTATTTTTTTATTTAATTTTTTTTATTATTACTATTATTATTATTATTATTATTATGTTTATTGTAGGTATGAGAACAGTGACATAGGCATCGCACAATGATGGTTTTTGCCTAATTTTTATGCCGGAAAATGTATTTGCATGGAACAGATGTAACAACAACGTCTCATATAGAGTTTTGTGCAGCATTTTTGAAAGTACGTAGTCATCACAACGAAACGGTAAAATTGAAACATGCATATATATACGCAACTAAACACACACATATTAAAAAATACTCGTTCTAGGGTCGTACATGTTTTAAACAATGCTATATTATGCATTCAATGTTTCAAGTTGTTAGTATCACAACACAAATCAAAACACAAATGCATTAGATCTTTATTTAAGACTGTTTTACGCTTGACCTTTCTCTATGATTAGGTGGTCAAGTGGTAAAATCGTTGGGAAAGTTGTTGTGGTTTGAATCTCGAACAGAATAGTTTGTTTAAACATGTCAAATATTGTTGATTATCTAACTGTTTTTTTTTTTTCTTTCTTAACTTATTTTTTTGTATGTCTTACGGTTCATTGGCAAAAGGAGTAACATTATATAAAGATATTTCATGAGCATTTGGAAACAGTCAAATTGTTTTCCTGTTGTTGAGGGGGCAATATTTGAACTGTTGCCCCGAGGCCGTTAGGCCGAGGGCAACAGTTGAAAATGTTGCCCCCGATACTGAAGGAAAACAATGTGACTGTTCCCAAATGACTATGAAACATTTGTTTTATTACCTACTTCCAATAATAAATAAAAGAAAACATTAAATTGTTTCATTTTCCATGAAAACTTACATAACGATAGATGTGACTCACAACTACAAAATAGAACAATCATAAACCTGGGTCCTGCTTTTAACAGTCAGTAGCAGTCAGTGTTACCATAAAGTTACATTGCGCAACCTTCTGTGCAGGTTGCTCCCGTAGGAATAATGATGACGGCAACATAACGAAACAAAACCGTTAAACATCACGAAAGGTTGCATGTTGGGAGGAGCTTGTTTCAACAAAGTGGTAAACAGTTAAAGCCAATTTTACGGTATTTCAGGGTTCTTTGGGGTATTCAATATTCGGCGTTAAATTTGGCGTTAAGAAATGTCCTAAACAAAGATATTGTTTATTGAATTTTATTCAATGTCGTAAATAAATATTTATGTAACCAGTGTACAGGTATGTGTGTAAAGTGATGTGTGAATGAAGTGCGATAGGTTTTCACTGTCCTAATTGATTATGAGCACATTTTAATGTAATCCCCATACCAAGCTATCAATTAGCTAACATGTCCCTTTTTCTAACAAGAAACCCAGCACATTCTTACGTTTGTCACCACAGACTACAGTCACTTATACATACAAGTATCCTGCAAAGGAATAGTGATTAAGTCAGAGACTAGCGTGCTAGTTAAATGACCGCTGCTTGGTAAGATTTGTATTTTATTTTTGTCTTATTGTATTTTGTTCTCTTATTTAAAGATTTATGCAGTTAACCTATTTGCTTAATGAATTGTATTGTTGAATTTATTGTATAATTAAGTTATGCAATTTATAATACATTTAATGCATATTTATTATTGCATGTAAAATATTATATGCATAATTTATATTGTTCAGGTTTATTTTTATATACATTTACTGGAATGAAGATCGAAAGCAAACAACGAGTTTACCTCATTCAGCACCCCGTTACATTTAACACTCGTGTATTTAAGGATTAGATTGTTTATAACGGTCTGTCTCATTTCTGTATAGATCCATACGGCACTTCATACTTGATGATTAGTTTTTCGATACGTTTATTGAAAATTAAACACTAAAATAAGTATATGTGCATTCTATATAATAATGTGTAATCAATTATAAATACTATATTTTTATTCAGTATATTTATGACAAGCTACTGTGTTAGAATGTTAGTTTAATTTATGATCTATTACTTTGCACAAAAATAAAATATCAAAAACAACATTTTAATATGAAAATGTAGTCGAATACAAAAGGAATAATGTCTCCAAAGATCATTCTGAAATTTTCGTGAGATTTTCGTTAAGTGTACACTCAATGCTAAACTTACTGACAGCAATTGTGTTGCATTGTCGCCGCTGCTCTGCTTTTTCTAAAAGCAGACGGCATTTCTACTAACTGTAACTGTCAATGAAACTGGTTTATCAGACTTTCCGTCCAATGTGCCTTAACGTTTTAGAAATTTAGAAATTAAACATTTCTTTCAAAAGAACGCATTTGCTTATTCATCAGTATAATTGTGTTTTAAAAAATCCAATATGTATTTGTATGCTTACGGATCGTGAAAAATACTTATATGTATTATATTATTTGTAATTTGTAAATATAAATATATGAAATAACTAAATAAGCAAATACCCATTTTACAAAGAAAACAATTAGCCAATATTTGTAATAAGTATTATTACTTGGCACAAAACTTGTACATTAGGACCTGGGTGTCGCTGCGCAATGCATGACTGAAAACTGAAGATGAAGGTTACAGTAAATTAGTGCGAAGAATGTCAAACAGAAGCATAGTAGTCAATATGCCTGGGCATAAACTTTATATATAAAACATTACTCGCAAAAAACGCAATAGGAAATATTTATAACTTGTTATTTTTATTTTCTTTTTGCGAAAGATAAAACCAGGATTGCTGAAGTCCAAACATTATTCCAAGATAATTGGGCAGCTGCTAACGCCTTCTGTTTGAATAATACAAAATTTCCGGCATCATTGGACAGCATATCAAAAGCTTCCTTTACAAATGGAGATGTCCAAAATCACTGGACTAGTGTCATACGAACTACTTCGGTGCTTCGGGCTTCAGTTAATAACGGTGAGATATACGTGTCATCATATTATTTTAGTTTCATATTTAATACAAGTCCAGTATGTAAATGTAGTCGCGCTTTAATTATGCCATTATTATGTAATAGACTAAATAAAAATGATCATGTAATGAATATACATACACATTAACACATAATTAAACGTCGGGAACACACTTATGGTGAATAGTAAAATGATAACTAGGGATCATAATGTATCTCAATAATGAGTAATGACATGCTTTCAGGCAGGATAAACGAAACTGATTATGTTGAGTACGCCTACATTGCAACTAACGGAAGCATTGCCTTCACAGACCGTGGTACACGACGATCCCTTTGTGAAGGTTCTTTCGGTATATATAAAGTGAAACACATTTCTCATTTAATACATACTTGTATTTCTTCTTGTTTAACACGACATTGCATTTAACTTTAAAACAATGAATTACGTTCGTGTTCGTAGCTGACTAATAATACATGTTTGGTGTCATCAACAGAACCTACAAAAGAAGCTGGCAAAGAGCCCCGGGAGAAAGGTTAGAATACATTTAAAAAGATGTCTTAATTATTGTATTATGTAAAGAGGCTAGCGTGCTAGTTAAATGACCGATCTAGTAATACAACTAGCCATAAACATCTGCAAAGTATTGTTGTACAATTTGTTTAAAATATTTTTCTTCGTGATTGCTATAGTCAAGATATGTTTTTAAATAAATTTCAAGTTGGTCCATTTTAATTATACTCAATAGGAACTATAATATTTTGAATCGTTCATTTAATATTTATGTAAATAAAAAAGCGAACCATATCAAATTAATTTCATGTCCACACATTTTTACATAATACCAGTAAAACATTCCCATGTAATTAAAATAAAATATGTTTCGTCCTTAATCACACAGAGCAAAGAATTGAAATTATTATATTGTGGTGGTAAAAAGACATAATATTGTCTTGATACTATATACTCTGCGCTGACATAATATTGTTTTCTATTTATAGTGATTTTTTCCGCGCAAATGTATATTATTTTGTCGCAGGCACTTCTGCTGTAATTATTGGTATCAGTGTGCCGGTCGCGATCATTGTCTCGTTGGTTGTAACCGTTATTTTCGTCGTGCTCAAAAGAAGGTAAGTAATATGGATCAAACTATATTTACATGATAATATTTGATTATATTATCCCTATATATTTCTTTTACTAGTTCATGTAGTTTATTATTTGTACACAAGTAACATCTACGTACATGTATTAAGCACGCAATATCTATAGAAAATAATAGTATGTAATCATAGTATTAGTTAATCATCCTTGCGGAATTATTATTTTGAGCTTAGACATATACATCAACGGTATACTATATACTTGTATGGTCTATATTTAAATATCAAGGTAAAATAGCATGATTGTTATTGCTTATAAGCCTGGCTATAGCTTTCTTAAATAATAAAAACATGTTACGTGTTTTAAATGTCCAACATATAATATTCACCACATAAGGTTTAACATAAACTATGCTGTACAAGAATTCTGCGTTTGTTCTTGTCTCGTTATTAATTCTTAATTACAACTGCCACTAATAATTCATACTTTTAAAAAATGACTTCAGGGGAACGATACCGTGCTATCCCAACAAAAGTGCTAACAAAGCCTCTGATAACACGCTTGAGGGTCGACCATCCAATGAAGAATCTAACGATGACAATGGGGGTGTCCAAAACTACTTTGTGTTAGATAAAGGACTCAATAAAAAGTCGATCATTATGGACACCATAATTCCGGGCGTGATCTGAATGTAACGGATGAAGATAATTATAATGCAGTAAATTATACGGAGGGGCCATCTGAACGTGTGGTGGGCGACGGTAATTTCGACTACACAAGAAATGGTTTAGCAAATAAGCTGGCAACTATGAATCCTGATAACATGTATAACAAACTTCGGGTAGACCGCCACGGTGATTATGACCATCTGGGAAAACATGGACAGGACAATACCGTTGCCATAGCAACAAGTAACGAATACGACACAACATCAGCTGCATTGGCTGTCCACTCCAAAGGCGCTATAGGTGACACAAGTACTTACAATCATGTCAAACATTTTAGTAATACAGCACATAATAGAAGAAAGGATCTAAGTGACGCCATCAGCAACGACTATGACGTCACAAATCAGACGACATTAAGATTTGCCACGGAAGACATGTCAGGTTACGCACACGTTTCTAAAGACTGCTGATAACTGATGAAATATCATACATCTACGTTATGCTTTTTAGATGGAAAATGTATTCTATGTGGCTAAGGGATTTAGTTATGTCCTGTTTTTCTCACTAATAATCAGTAACAATAATCCTTATTGTAATATAAATAAATATAAGTATATATCAAGACAATATTATGATTTCCAACTTGTATTTGTCCTGTTAATACGGAGCATGTAGTGATGTATTAAATAATCCTAGTGTTACTGATGTTGAATTGTTAAAAGTCCGTTGTACTTTTTGTAAATAGTTCCTCATTTAAAGTAGTTGTTTATCCTCGTAAACACTACAATTGCTTCTTGCAAAATTAACGTCAGCTTTGCTGCGTCTTGAATTGTATTCACCTTTAATAACATTGATGACATTAGTAAAAATACAAAAAGGAAGTAAGGACCTTTATCAATAGAAATATTGTTACATGTATTTTACTGATCTCTTTTCATATATCTAATGGTCTGTTTCAGTGTTTTTAATAAATGTCACACAATGCTACTTGTTAATGCATCGTATTGCTTGGACGTTGTGATCCTACCTTTGCACCTTTACAGTGTGTATGTACGATCTTTGTTATCAATTATTTTCCAAATAAACATATGAAAGTGACAATATAACTTGATAGCAGACAGATAAACATAAACCTGTCGAAGGAAACACTTAACTATTGAATAAATCAACACAAACGGTTGTCGACGTTCGCATCGTTCATTAGTGTTCTTTAACCTAAATCAACTGTCGAGTCATTGTATTGTCATGTATTGGAGATTTTGTCTGTACAGTCGAACATTGATTTGTGCTTTAAAAGTAGGCAATTATGCGTTTAAAGACAATGATTCTTATTGAATTTTCTACCATTTTAATTCAAATTATGTGGTAATTAACTGTATCAGGTTGTTTTAATTAATGTCACTATGCATGTTGTAAGATCGTACATACACTCTTTAAAAAGCATGCTTTTTGCATTAAATTAATGTATCTGCCTAAGGATTTATATATTCATTGTTTATAAATATTGTTTAAACATGTATAATTAATTGAAATATTACAAACGAAATCGAGTAACATCAAGTTATTAAAGGTTGAGGTGAGGTAGCATATTTCATTTCTGACAGAAAGAAGAGTGATCTGTATCAAGGTTTGTATCATTAATTTGCAAGGCTAATATTAGAGTGTTGTGGTGTTATTGTATTTGTGCTTATATGTATAATGTTAAAAAATAAAAATGTTATTTTAATCAATAGCGTCTTCAGCAGAAAACATGGTCAAACTTCTCGATTACAGCAGTTTGCATTGAACAATGACAACATGACACACACATATGTTTGGTAACGTATCTTACACGCGAAAGTCTTCTAAATCGTTGTGCTGTACACTTCTAGACCCTTACGGTGCGTTCTTCTAAATCGTTGTGCTGTACACTTCTATACCCTTACGGTGCGTTCTTCTAACTCATTGCGCTGTACACTTCTAGACACTTACGGTGCGTTCTTCTAACTCATTGCGCTGTACACTTCTAGACCCTTACGGTGCGTTCTTCTAACTCATTGCGCTGTACACTTCTAGACCCTTACGGTGCGTTCTTCTAACTCATTGCGCTGTACACTTCTAGACCCTTACGGTGCGTTCTTCTAACTCATTGCGCTGTACACTTCTAGACACTTACGGTGCGTTCTTCTAACTCATTGCGCTGTACACTTCTAGACACTTACGGTGCGTTCTTCTAACTCATTGCGCTGTACTCTTCTAGACACTTACGGTGCGTTCTTCTAACTCATTGCGCTGTACTCTTCTAGACCCTTACGGTGCGTTCTTCTAACTCATTGCGCTGTACTCTTCTAGACACTTACGGTGCGTTCTTCTAACTCATTGCGCTGTACTCTTCTAGACACTTACGGTGCGTTCTTCTAACTCATTGCGCTGTACACTTCTAGACACTTACGGTGCGTTCTTCTAACTCATTGCGCTGTACACTTCTAGACCCTTACGGTGCGTTCTTCTAACTCATTGCGCTGTACTCTTCTAGACACTTACGGTGCGTTCTTCTAACTCATTGCGCTGTACTCTTCTAGACACTTACGGTGCATTCATCTAACTCATTGCGCTGTACACTTCTAGACCCTTACTGTGCGTTCTTCTAACTCATTGCGCTGTACACTTCTAGACCCTTACGGTGCATTCTTCTAACTCATTGCGCTGTACACTTCTAGACCCTTACGGTGCGTTCTTCTAACTCATTGCGCTGTACTCTTCTAGACCCTTACGGTGCGTTTTTCTAACTCATTGCGCTGTACACATCTAGACCCTTACGGTGCGTTCTTCTAACTCATTGCGCTGTACTCTTCTAGACCCTTACGGTGCATTCTTCTAACTCATTGCGCTGTACACTTCTAGACACTTACGGTGCGTTCTTCTAACTCATTGCGCTGTACACTTTTAGACTCTTACGGTGCGTTCATCTAACTCATTGCGCTGTACTCTTCTAGACCCTTACGGTGCATTATTCTAACTCATTGCGCTGTACACTTCTAGACACTTACGGTGCGTTCTTCTAACTCATTGCGCTGTACACTTTTAGACACTTACGGTGCGTTCTTCTAAGTCATTGCGCTGTACTCTTCTAGACCCTTACGGTGCATTCTTCTAACTCATTGCGCTGTACTCTTCTAGACCCTTACGGTGCATTCTTCTAACTCATTGCGCTGTACTCTTCTAGACACTTACGGTGCGTTCTTCTAACTCATTGCGCTGTACTCTTCTAGACCCTTACGGTGCATTCTTCTAACTCATTGCGCTGTACACTTCTAGACACTTACGGTGCGTTCTTCTAACTCATTGCGCTGTACACTTTTAGACAGTTACGGTGCGTTCTTCTAACTCATTGCGCTGTACTCTTCTAGACACTTACGGTGCATTCTTCTAACTCATTGCGCTGTACTCTTCTAGACCCTTACGGTGCGTTCTTCTAACTCATTGCGCTGTACTCTTCTAGACACTTACGGTGCGTTCTTCTAACTCATTGCGCTGTACACTTTTAGACACTTACGGTGCATTCTTCTAACTCATTGCGCTGTACTCTTCTAGACACTTACGGTGCGTTCTTCTAACTCATTGCGCTGTACTCTTCTAGACCCTTACGGTGCATTCTTCTAACTCATTGCGCTGTACACTTCTAGACACTTACGGTGCGTTCTTCTAACTCATTGCGCTGTACACTTCTAGACACTTACGGTGCGTTCTAAGTAAGGGCGCGTTTTAAAGTCGATATGCTCCCGCATTTGTTCTCTACATCGATATGATTGTATATCTCAATATCAATTACTAATTTCCCGCAGCACTTATAATCCTATTGTAGGACGTACGGACTTAAATTTAAATTTGAGAGGAAGTGACAAGTGTTTGTCCGCCCATCTTTTCCAAATATACAACAGACAAGGGTCAAATATCATTTAACTTTTCAACTGAATACTTGAGTTTGGAATATGTCTATTTAATATAAACTTAATAGTTTATATTAAATCCAGATTTAAATGCAAAAAAGCTGCCTATTAAACATGGACGTTTTTCGACTGCGGCGATAGTCAGAGTCTTTAGTACAGCAAATCGAAAGAAAGTATCACTTTTGACATTGCAATTGCACAGTGACCCCCTCTACCTCTCTACTTTCAATATCGTGGAACAGGGTAGATCACTGATAGCACGGCAATCAGAACTGCGAAACAATTCCTTGCTACGAGTATCAGTGTATTGGTCCACTAAATACTATCAATAAATTAATTAAGAGATTGCTATTGACAGAGGACAACAAATAGATCCTCATGGAACAGGGGATATCACTGATAGCACGGCAATCAGAACTGCGAAACATTTCCTTGCTACGAGTATCAGTGTATTGGTCCACTAAATACTATAAATAAATTTATTCAGAGATTGCTATTGACAGAGGACAAGAAATAGATCCGATTTAATCAATTGCGAACAATCAACATACCCTTTTATTCCAACTTTACAAGTACATAACCTATACTGCTTATTATAAATGTTTCCTTGTGTGTGTTTTGCAAGCCGCAGTCTTTCAGCGTTCAACGCTTTCATTCTTTTAAAGACAAGTAAACCATTACCGACACAACACGCTAACACGTAAGTCAATATTCTGGTCACGTGAGGTATACTGAAGATGAAAGTGATAATAATTTAATTAAATTAAACGTTTAATAGTTCATGGCTAAATTACGAACATAGTAACTTCCTGGTGCATTTTGAAATGACCCATATTGTGTATCATCTCTTCTTGCTCAAAACATTTCAAAGCATTTGCATAACGTTTAACCACTCAATCACCATCAAGCATTTCAGGAAATAACACTCGATGTAAAATATGTTTACCATATGTGCTGTATAAGATAATTTTAAATCATATTAAAGTACTTAAAGGGCCTATGTCAACGAAAATGTGGCTTCCTATTGCGCTAAAGTTTATATTATATCAAATCTATATAAGCCCTACTACGACTGTTGCATTTAATAATAAAAATTATTATAATACACACATATATTTGATAATAACAAATTAGCGAAAAATATGAAAACATTAAAATCCCAAGTGGGTATCGAACTCCCGACTTTGGAGCCATAAGAAGAAATTACAGTAGACAGCGCTTAAACTCACTGCGCCATTCTGCTTGGTAATGAATCGTCTGTAAATTATGGTCATACAAAATACAATTCGGACGTCAACATGAAAACATTTAAAAGGCCAAACAAACACGACCCTTATTATAACTTGATTGTATGTCAGACTGCGTACACTCTTTCCCCATTATATATACCTTGCTTTAACCGTTAGTATTAAAATCTTAATTCCAGATTTTTTTTTTAAATTTGCCCCTTGAGGCCCTTTTCGATGACATAGTCCCCTTAAGTTTTGTACAACGTATATCCGTCGAGCCACTTATGCAGCTCAACTGACGGGAGTGATTCAAGAAAGATGCGATTTCTACTTAGGTTATATTTATTAGAAAGCTGTAATATCTGCAACAATACAGAAACATTGCAATAAGTTCACAGAACGGTGTCTTACAATGTTAGTGCACAAAATGTTTGGAGTTATGGTGTTATTTACTACAATCGAAGGTAATTTATATTTGATTTCTTTTTCATTTTTTCAAATTGTATGAACAAGACTGATTAACTATATCAATTGCAATATGAACTAGACCAATACCTATAAGCATGTTTTAAACTGTAACCAATAAGCAAATTATTAATAAATTAATACATGCAATACAAACTACGACTCTAACAAACACTTTTTTAGAATCTGGTCAATAATGGAAAAGTTTGTTTTAAAAATGGAAAAATGTTTTATCACCCCAAAAAGAACAATTAAACACAAAAAAATAACTGAAGCTCCAAATGATTATGTCTTAAGTCCTGTGGGGAGTAACTAGTTTACCGTGAGAAGCAGTTTTCTGTTTCAGCTAGCTACATTGTCGGAAAGCAAAAAACTGCATGGAAAACTGCGAAATGTGTACTGGCAGAACCTCATATAGCCTATGTGAACAACAGCTTTCACGTTAACGAATCGCTTGATAATGTCAAGTCCGAAGTTTGGATGGGCTATGTCTTAACAAAAGTGCCGTTCGAATTTATTGGTAATTGCGAACAAGTTTTTTTTTCAAGTATTAACTCAAAAATGAACGTCGTAGATACATGATACGAGTAGATCTCAAAATATTGCATATCATCATTTTGAAAACTGCATTATTAATTAAAAATATATATTACTTTTTCTGACATTTTAAGCTGTTCTCGTTTTATGTTTCCTTCTCTAACAAATATTTTAAGCACCTCTGATGTTGTTGTTGTTGTTGCTGTTATTGTTAGTAGGATTCCATTTAATTGCATCAGATGCATATGAATGGCATCTGCTGAAATGTACAATGTCGGTTTATGTGCAACAATACTAAACTTCGTGTTCATTGTTATCTGATTCAAAGGTTGCTCAGAAGTTAAGAGCCTTCGATTACACTCGGTGAAAAGTATCGGTGACTGCTATTTCGTCTGTGGAGGTGGGATCGTCGGGGTTCAGGATCATAATAGTGTAAATATCTATTTTAGTAAAGTAACCTCAATATATTTGATAATTTAATCAGTGTAGGATCACAATAGTTTCAAAAATAGCGATAAATCCATTGCAACCATTCAAATAAAAATGGTGCACTCATCAATAAAAATTTTTAATCCGTGTCACTACTTCGAAATTTAATTGATTTCCCAAATATTTCAAGCCACTTTATGATTGTTATAGCATCACTATTAGACACTAGCTTAAAATAAACACACGTTGCTTGAGTTTGAGTTGATTGTATAATCTCCAAAACGATGCTTAGACGATTCTTTTCCGACTGCAATAACATAGTTGTACACTCAAGATAATTGTTAGCACTACCCACATAATGATCTTGTTTCTTTAGCTGTGTTTCTAAAATTAAGCAAAGCATTTGTGGCTATTAATATGCCTTACTTGTGACATACTGATTAATCGTTTACCGTTATATTGAGTGCAGTTGGTGCAGCAATAAAAGTATTAAGTATTAAGTAAAGATCTCCCTACCTTTCGACACCCAAAACTCTGTACCAAGCATTTTATTTAAATTATGTTAAATGTTCGCATTGTATTGTTTATGTATATAACAGTTTGTATGGTGCCGGTGTGTAAACGAAGTTACACCACAATGCATCGGTAATACAGACACAGATTGCAACGGAAGTTGTTATGAAATATACCAAAAACTGAACGGTAACAATAGTTTACAACTTTTTTAGAGCATAATATCTCTATATAATTAAGTAAATAACAATACACTTCGTAAACATTTAACTCTTTTAATGACGATATTGTAAATCTGTTGTTTCTATATGCGTAGCATTAAGTGTAGCAAAGATAATCATAAATACAAAAATAAAAATATATATCATATGTCCTATTGACGTACTTGCTAAAAGATCGAAAGATCATTGCTAGTGGTCAATTGTGATGGTATGCACAGCAAAACTTGCTTAGGTTCGGGCTTCTGAACATATACTGCTTCAATGCATTTTCGTAAACTATTCTGAAGTGATATGTAAAGATCGTTAATGAATATCTAAAATGCATGTTCTTCATTGAGTAAAAAAGAATTCATTGTTTAAATAAGATGTTCAAACAATACAGACAGTGATTCAGACTTGCATCACTCGGATGAAGATCTTACAGAAGACAGTTCTGATTTTTTGCGATGGGTTTCTCTCAAACAGCTCTAACACTTTACATACAGGTACATACAGAAATTAAATACAATACAATTAAGTGCCACCTGCATTGAATGAATTCCATATGTAGGTTTCTAATTTGTTAATAAACGTTGACATTCGTTTTGATTTAGTAATAGCACGCCGATATATGTATTTCTATTTCTTGTTTTCTTTGCCTTTGTAGCTCACCTGAGCACAACGTGCTCATGGTAAGCTTTTATGATCACCTTTTGTCCGTCGTGCGTCGTCCGTCGTGTGTAAACATTTCATTCAAACAACATCTCCTCATAAACCCCTGTTCAGATTGTCACCAAACTTTACAGGAATGATTCTTGGATGGCCCTCTTTACAAATTGTTCGAATCGTTCCGATTTGCTGCATATGTAGGTCACCAGAGCTAAAAATAGATTTAAACAGTGAAAACTTAAAATATCTCCCTCTCTAAAACCGTAAGACTGAGAGCTTTCATATTTGATATGTGACATCCTCTAATGGTGGTCTACAAAGTATGTTCAAATTATGCCCCTGGGTCAAAACTGGCCTTAACCCCGGGGGTCACATGGTTTATATAGACTTAAATAGCAAAACGACTTTACAAATCTTCTCCTCTGATACCGCAAGGCCCAGAGGTTTAATATTTGGTATGGAAAATCGTATAGTGGTCCTCTACAAAGATTGTTCAAATTATGCCCCTGGGGTAGAAAGTGGCCATGCCCCAGGGGGTCACATGGTCTATATAGACATATATAAAAAATGACTTTAAAAATCTTCTCTGAATCCGCAAGGCCCAGAGGTTTAAAATATGGAATGTAACCTGGTAAAGTGGACCACTACAAAGAATGTTAAATTTATGCCCCTGGTTTATATAGACTTTTAAATAGCAAAATTATTTCAAACATCTTCTCCTCTCAAATCGCAAAGCCCAGAGGTTTCACATTTTTGGTATGTGGCATCCTCTAGTGGCCCTCTACAAAGATTGTTCAAATGATGCCCCTGGGGTCAAAACTGCTCACGCCCCGGGGGTCACATTGTTTTTATAGACTTAAATAGCACAATGACTTTTAAAATCTTGTTCTCTGAAACCGCAAGGCCCAGAGGTTTCATATTTGGTATGCATAGCAGTCGTCTACAAAGTTTGTTCAAATGATACCTCTGGGGTCAAAACTGGCTATGTCCCGGGGGTCTCATGGTTTATATAGACTTGAATAGATAAATGACTTTGAAAATCTTCTCTGAAACCGCAAGGCCCAGAAGTTTGGTATTTGGTTGGTAACACTGTATAGGGTCCTCTACAAAGATTGTTCAAATGATCAAAACTGGCCACGACCCGGGGATCACTTTGTTTATACAGACTTATATAGCAAAATTACTTCAAAAATCTTCTCCTCTAAACCGCAAGGCCCAGTAATTTCATATTTGGTACTTGGCATCCTCTAGTAATCCTTTACAAAGATTATTCAAATGATGCCCCTGGAGTCAAAACTGGCCACGCCCCGGGGGTCACATTTTTTATATAGACTTAAATAGCAAAATGACTTTTAAAATCTTCTCCTCTGAAACCGCAAGGCCCAGAGGTTTCATATTTGGTATGTAACATTGCATAGTGGTCCTCTACAAAGATTGTTCAAATGATGCCCCTGGGGTCAAAACTAGCCACGCTCCGGGGGTCACATGGTTTACATTGACTTAAATGGATAAATGACTTTGAAAATCTTCTTCTCTGAAACCGCGATGCCAAGAGGTTTCATATTTGGTATGTGACATTGCATAGTGGTCCTCTACAAAGATTGTTCAAATGATGCCCCTGGGGTCAAAACTGGCCAGGCCCCGAGAGTCACATTGTTTATAGAGACTTAAATCGCTAAACGACTTTGAAAATCTTCTTCTCGGAAAACGCAAGGCCCAGAGGTTTAGTATGTAGTTGGTAACATTGTATAGGGGTCCTCTACACAGATTGGTCGAATGACGCCCCTGGGGTCAAAACTTGCCAGGCCCTGGGGGTCACATGGAGTATATAAACTTATAATAGCAAAATGACTTTAAAAATCATCTGCTCTGAAACCGTAAAGCCGTGAGGTTTCATATTTGGCATGTAACATGGTACAGTAGTCCTCTACAAAGATTGTTCAAATGATGCTCCTGGGGTCAAAACTGGCCACGCCCCGGGGGTCACATGGTTTATATAGACTTAAATAGCTAAATAACTTGGTATTTGGTTGGTAACATTGTATAGGATTTCTCGACAAAGATTGTTCAAATGATGCCCCTGGGGTCAAAACTGGCCACGCGGCAGGGGTTACAATTTTTATATAGACTTAAATAGCAAAATTACTTCAAATATCTTCCTACTCTGAAACCGCAAGGCCCAGTGGTTTCATATTTGGTATGTGACATCCTCTAGTGGTCCTCTACAAAGATTGTTCAAATGATGCCTCTGGGGTCAAAACTGGCCACGCTCCGGAGGTCACATTGTTTATGTAGACTTAAATTGCAAAAATGACGTAAAAAATATTTCTCCGATGAAACAGTGAAGCCTAGCGGTTTTATATTTGGTATGTAATATTGTATAGTGGTCCTCTACAAAGATTGTTCAAATGGCGGTCACATGGGTTATATAGACTTAAATAGCAAAATGACTAAAAATCTAAAAATCTTATCCTCTGAAACCGCAAGGCCCCAAGGTTTAATATAATATATTTAACATTGTAAAGTGATATTCTACAAAGGGTATATAAATTATGCCCCTGGGATCAATCCTGGTCACGCCCTGGGGGTCATATGGTTTCTTTAAACTTACTAGTACATATTATATGGCAAGTGGACTTAACAAATCTTCTCCTCTGAAACTGCAAAGCCCAAAGGTTTCATATTTGTATATAACATTGCATAGTGGTCTTCTACAAAGAATGTTCAAATAATGCCCCTGGGGTAAAAAGTGGCTACGCCCCAGGGGTCACATGGTTAATATAGACTTAAATAGCAAAATGACTAAAAATCTTCTTCTCTGAAACTACAATGCCCAGAGGTGTTGTATTTGGTATATATATTGTATAGTGATATTCAAGGATTGTTTAAATTATGCCCCTGGGGTCAAACCTGGCCACGTCCTGGGGGTCACATGGTTTCTATAGTCTTATATATAGCATGTGGACTTTAAAAATCTTCTTCTCTGAAACTGCAAGGCTTAAAGGTTTTGTATTTGGTATGTAACATCGTATAGTGGTCCTCTATGGTCCTCAAATTTTGCCTCTTGGGTAAAAAGAGGCCACTTCCCGGGGGTCACATGGTTTATACTAAAATGACAAACTGACTTTTAAAAGGTTCTTCTCTGAAACCGGAAGGCCCAGAGGTTTGTCATTGGTATGTAACATCTTATACTGGTCCTCTACAAGTTATACCACTGGGGTCAATCCTAGCCCACCCGTGAGGTCACATGGTTTGTATAGAATTATATGGCAAGTGGACTTAACGGATCTTTTCTGAAACTGCTAGGCCTAGATATTTCATATTTTGTTATAACATTGTATAGTGGTCCTCTACAAATATTGTTTAAATGATGCCCCTGGAGCAAAAAGAAGCCACACCCCGGGGTCACATGGTTTCTAAAGACTTATATGGAAAGTGGGCTTTGAAAATCTCCTCCTCTAAAACCGCAAGGCCCAGAGGTTTTATATTTTGCATGAAAATTATATGGTGATCCTCTCCAAATAAGTACCCACTCCCTGTGGGTCAAATGTTTTATATAGACTATAAAAATCTTTTCCTGAAACTGCAAGATCCAGATCTTTATACTCAGGTAAGTGGTTTAGTGCCATTTGGCCCTCTTGTGATAAGCCATTATGATGCCTTAAACTCAGGTGAGCGATCTACGGCCATCTTGGCCCTCTTGTTTATTATTTCATAACTGAAATATGAAATGACGACTTCATTATTACATATTTATAAATTTAGAAGACAACACTGACGTTGCAGTAAATCAAAATACTTCTGTACCTAAATGTTTTAAGAAGTTAGTGCCAGTGTGTGTACACAGATACAAAGAAGATTGGCACTGGACATGCATTATTAGAAATACAACTTTAATTAGGACATCACAGATCGGTGAGTACAGCTTATGTTTCTACTCCGCAAGAACCTGCTAAAGGCAAAAATTGCTACTGAGCACTACTACGAGTCAATACTCGTATGCAATATCAACAAATGTAAAAAGTTGGATTTGAAATTTCACATTCATTAAATCGTCTTAATCCACAGTAAGCATAAATCACCTACAAATCTAATAATTAACTGTGCACCATTGACGCTATTACTGATTATAGTAGATTTAACAACTTTCTTAAGCCGAAGAAAATAAGATCAACCATATGCAATGTTTATCAACATTAACTTTGTTAATATTCATATTGCAGATAAATACCCGGAAGATAACACGCGCCAATATGCATTTATTCACAAAACAACGGAACTCTATTTCACAACTGAAGGACAAAAAAATGCCCTTTGTGAAGATGGTAGTCTCATTACGATAACATTTATTCTTATGTTAGACAATATTAAGTTATATATCACATTGACATATACTAAAATAAGTATAGTATAATACACTAAATTACAATGAAAAGAAAAGGAACTGAAAATAATGTATATTTATTATAAATTATATAGTTTTATTTTGTGCAAGTTTTGTATATAAAATGGGCAGACTGTTTACGTATATCTATCTTTACATTACACAAACATTACTTGCCACGTTTCAAAGATGACTTGTGGCAAGGAACGATATACGTCGTCTACCAATAAAACTTAAACGCCTTATTTGTTTTACAGTCAATTCATAACTATACAATAATAAATGATATTATGTATAATATACTATTATGTTTCAAGTGATATTATGTTTGCAATAATATTTGTGTACTGGGTGTGAAGACTGGGTTGAAATGAAAACATACATTGAACTATAATCAGTATTAGCTTGTCCAACAATAATTGTACTTATAATATACTTTCAATTAACAAAATTGCTTCGAAGTAAGAATTACTTTTAAGATTGGTGGTCATATTTACTTATGCAACTTGCAACCGGAACACTGTGTATTTATTTGCACAATCCTTTAACACACTCCTTATTATTCTCCACAGATACCCCAACCACAGTAACGACTACTCAAAGCATTTCAGTTTCGACCATCAACGCAAACATAGAAAGACGCAGCAATGGTAGAGACGGTTCGTAGTACGAATACCTTTTTAGCGATGAAGAATGAACCGATTGTAATTTGACGTTCGGCACGATGTTGTAAGCTATTCGAATATCTAGCTATTCGATAAAATGGCAAGATCGTGGTAATTTATAATTAAGGTCATTTCGGCACAATTTTCCTGAAAACTGGCAATATAATCAATGCGAAGTATTTGCTGTTTGCCAACTGTCGTCTTAAATCCGAAGGTGAAGGAAAATAATTAGTATTAATCACGTGATCTAGAAGATGCAATTTTGAATTGATCATATTGTTTGATTATTAAATTACGAAAAAATGCATTCGTTACATCGATTAATTTTACATTTATTCTCAGTTTTTGTCATTGAATATTGTGTCATGTTTTACTTTAGTTTTGAGGAAAATGTTACACATTTTGGATTTGATTTCAGATACTGTAGCTATTCGAATAGGTATTGGTGTTCTAGCTGGGATTGTGTTGACAGTCTGCGGAATAATAATCGTAGTCAAACGGAGGTATCATCATATTAAACTATTTGATGATCACAAATTAGGTGCAAAATAGATATTTCTTTAGTTGAAAACGTGGTTATTTGTAATTATACAGACACTTGTGTATAAACTTGTAGAACTAGCAACCGAGTGTATAGATCGTTTCGCGATCAGCCAGTTGATCGGAAAGTGAAATACGGCAAGTTTATATTTGTTTCTTCTTTCATTTTGTTGCTAGACGAAACATCATCTCAGAACAGTTGAATTTTGTCTTTATGCAATCAATATGGTAAAAATACGTCGTGAGCGCTTCGGTATGTACGAGCAGACTTCCCTCAAGCTGTTGGCTGATTTTAAGTACATATATAACGGTTGCGAATTCTCTCACTGAAAATACATGTGAAATATCCAATTATATAGCCATGTTGCAAACGCGGATAAGGCATATTGCATATTTTTAATAAAGCATGTTCATGTTGTAATTACAAATGCTTTCAGATGGATATTGTCACGCTGTCTGAAAAAAAAAACAGGCGGGTTGGCGGAAGCTGAGCAATCGTTTGAAGTACGACATAATAACGAAGAAAAGGCTGATAAACGAGTTAGTAACCATAATAACTTCGTGTTAGAAAGGTCTAACCAGCTATCTGAGTACGCAATTGCCGCTGACCATTATGACGAACCCAGTGCCGCACATGCAGCCAATGTAGATGAGGGCAAATATAGTGAAACTGGTTATACACACAAACCTTATGAAAGTGTCAATTTAGATGGCTACGATGACCAATACTCTGATCAGAGGTTAATGGCTTCTCAGAAAAGCATGGTTTCTGACAATGTATATAATAAACTTCAGATCAACAGGCACTCTGACTGTGATGAACAATACTCTGATGAGAGGGTAATGGCTCCTCAAAGAAGCATAACCCCTGATAATGTATATAATAAACTTACGATTAACAGGCATAGCGACTATGACCATGTACAGATGCAAAACACGTGCCTAGACTTGGCCCAAGAAACAGGTAATATCTACGCCACCACATCAGTTGAAATGACGTCGGCTGCACACGCCGGAAGTGCATCCACAACAGAGTAAAAGAACCACCATAGACAATATCAATCTTAGACGAGTTACAACAAAATCGATGCTTCTAAGCGACGATATTTTAAAATGAATTTTGGTGACTTTACCAAATATAAACCATATGCAGCTCAAGCTGCATCGGTTAGGCCATACCAATTTATTAGATGTTTAGCGTCTTTGGGCTGGTAGGTTTTGGGATGCCTGAACGAAAAAAACACAATTTTGACAATGTGAAAAAGCGGATTTCGTATAAAAAAATTTGGAAGAAAACTGACTTTTAGGCGTTATAACAACTATTTGTGTAACATAATAGGCAACTAGTCAATTTACACGGTTAAAATACTGTGTAAATGTAGGTTCCCAATATGAAGATGATATATAAGATTTTTGCAAGTAAACATTTGATTTAGTTTGGACCACTGCCATGAATAAGTTGTGAAAGAAACACATGTTGTTTTCAACTTGTTGTTTGTTTTTTCCTGCCTGGTTGGTAGGTTTAAAAAAGTCATGGGGACGCTAACCATAGAATCAAATTTGTATGGTCTTACATAAAGACAACACAGAAACAAGCATAGGCTAAGATGACAACATCTATCCAATAACTTCTATATTATTTCTTTACATATACATGATGTAAGATGAAGTATGATCCTGTACGAAAATTATTCTATTACTAGTTTGAATGGTTGATTTAATATGCTTATTGTACGTGTGGTTTATTAATCTAATATTAGTTTTTTGTCATTTAAGCTTGCTTTTCGAATGACAAGTTAATATGCAACACTTTCTTCAAGTGCAACAAATATGTTCATCCAATATGCAGCGATATTTAAATACTTTAAAATAAACTTGTTTTTCTGTAAATACTGTGGACATTGACAACGCTTTTAATAAGTTCAAGTAACATTTTCATGAACCTCAAGTACGGAGTTTGTATCGAAAGCAAAGACATTATTTCGACGAGGCTCAGCAGAGAACAATCACAGTCATACGTACAGAGCACGGATGCTACCATTTAAATAAACTGAACAAATGCCTGGATGCATTTCGATGAAAAATGTGTACTGTATGTTCTCGCTTGCTACAGTTGTCCTTATTTCCACAACTGAAATTGCTATAACAGGACCGAATAATAAACAATGTGTTAAGATACCACTGAAGCCGCTGACGTTATCCGTACGGCGCATATTGACGTTGACGTTATCCGTACGGCGCATATTGACGTTGACGTTGTCCGTATGGCGCATATTAAAGTTGACGCTATCCGTACGGCGCATATTGACGTTGACGTTATCCGTACGGCGCATATTGACGTTGACGCTATCCGTACGGCGCAAATGGACGTTGAAGTTATCCGTACGGTGCATATTGACGTTGACGTTATCCGTACGGCGCATATTCAATGGTTTCCATTGCTAATGTCACGTTTGCATACATTATATTTGTATGACGTTTCATGCCTACATAACATAAGAAATGATATCTGAAACCTCATGAAAATCATTTCTTCATCGCACGCTATTTATCATACCATATATTTTTTCGCGTAACTCCAGGACATATCTCGCACAGAACATTGTCATTCTATGAGTCATAAATTAATCTGTAGACACAGTGCATGTATTTGTTGCCATGGTATAAATACCTGCTAGATATTAAAGACATATATCAAAACCATCAGTATGGTAAGCTTTTTAAACTGTCTACATGCATGAATGTATTACCATAGCAACCATTACAGACACAGCCCACCGCAGGTCAAATAATAAATACGTTTTCATAATTCTGCGTGTTATTACGGGTTGTTTTGGCGCTGACCTCATACAATGAAACGGTATTTATGTGAAACCTAAGTTCAAAATGATTTACTTCCCTTGATTGTCAAATACCATTTAAAAGTTAATCTTACAGCGATAGCGACATTTGCCGGGTTTCTATTTCAAATACATTTTACGCATCAAGATTAATCACAATTAAGAAACTATAAAGGAACGTCTACTGTATCAGGCTTATTTGAAATAGGGAGGCACATCCTGTATATACCTAAGGTGGGCTGTAGTTGGTACCATGCCTTTCAGTGATCGGGAGGCAATCTACAAAGCTGGAGCCAGACAAGCTGCGATTACCTTGGTGTACAGTTGTAGTTTACTACTAGCTGTTGTTAATACCCGGATAATCCGCGTAATGAGGAAAATGGATAGTTAACAGATCCTGCGTTAAAGTTGTTGAGTCTGTTAAATCTTGCTAGCTAGGCTAGAGCGTCTAGCTATATTTATGTTGCACAGGTAGATGGTTGATGTGGGGTGAGTTATGGATACTAGGATTTTGTAAGTATAACTAACTACCAAAAGCCCTGGTATGCCTTCTATATGGGATTGGCGTAGTAGGACTAGTTTTGTAGCTAGGCTTTTATAGTTTATATACACAGTTGGTTTAGGTACCATTGTTATTGTGAACCAGGCAGGCTTTACCAAAAAGGCTTATTATCATTCAGTGAGTCAGACAGAGTGTTGGTAGATTCATTTAATATATAAATAATAGGGTTTCATTCACTTTTAAATGTGTCCTTTCGTTTTGTTCATATTACCCTACCCATCGGGCCTTAACACATCATACACAGATGCGTGCGCTCACAATAAGATAATGCTTGTCACCTTAGCAATATATCTATCGATCAGATTTTAACGTATTATCTAATCCTTTTTCCAGCCATTTTATCAAACAACATAACAAAATCCATTCACTATTATTAAACCTTATCAAAATTAATCAGAGTAAATCGCACTTTTTAAATTAAAGTTTAGTACAACACTGTCAATATTGAACTATTAAACTTTTTTTATTTAACGGAACATAAATTCCAGCAAATTTGTATTCAATTAAAACCTTCCCGAACCTCCGTTTTGAGGACAAAGTATGACATCGGCATGTGAAATTAAAACTAACAAACAAACAACGCAGCAATAAATGAATCAACTGGTTGTTGACAAGGTTGTGAAGGTTTATAGAATGTATGTGAGGCTACACCTTGTTTACATGTACACGCATGCAAACGCGCTGAAGCAGTACCGAAACAGTTGTTTACATTTTTATTACCGTAATATTCATATCGTTCTTGTTTTAAAATACGATATTTATAACACGTGGGTTTGTTTACGTGCCCTAGAGCATAACTTCCTTGTACATAT
The DNA here is from genome assembly GCA_027627225.1 of Congeria kusceri. Classification (NCBI taxonomy): domain Eukaryota; kingdom Metazoa; phylum Mollusca; class Bivalvia; order Myida; family Dreissenidae; genus Congeria; species Congeria kusceri. The sequence continues at coordinate 2,834,139 of CM051030.1, forward strand.
TAACATTGTAACAAGAGCTTTCAGAGGTCAGCGCGCTCGACTATTCGAAGTATTTCAGTTGGCATATATTTTGGATAGTGGAAGGGGCAATTTGTTTAAATACTAAACTTTTAAGTGAAGCCTTGTATAGTTTATACATTTCTGAAACAAAAGCTTTACAAAATCTACGTAAAAAGTGTGCATAACTCTGTCAAACTACAAAACAGAGTCATGGGTAATGTTGTCCCTGATACTGGAGTTGATGACAAAGGTTAGTTCAAGTTTCAAGTGAATAACTTATGTAGTTTTGAAGTTATAAGACTTTCAATTAAAAAAAATAACTAATTCAGACGCGGACGCCAACAACGGGGGTAGTAGGATGGCTAATTTATTCTTCGATTAGTCGAGCTAAAAACGATCTGAATAAATTATAGTCACTCCCTACAATATACGATACGTGACATGGGCACTTAACAAGCTATTAATAACACGAGACAATTTTAGTGTGCCTGTTTATTAAATGGAAATAGACACTATTCCGTTTTATAAAATAAGAGTATATTTGAATAATAATAAAATGTCTACAAGTATACCGTGTTAGTGGTTTTTACATAGTTTAGAAATACAGAGGGTTTAGTAAGTACGTTTAATTAAAAGGTTGACAAATATACTGAAAAAGAAGTTCAATTTCTTTCATACCTATTTTTAGAACAAAGATATCGGGTTTATTTTGTAGGAAAACCTACATCTAAATAGTTTAAAGCACAAAAAAAACATTATAAGACCACCTCATTTAAACTACGGCCTTGGTTATTTATTTAATACGTATTTTAAGAAGTACAGACTTCGCTTAAGCTACCAGTAAAAATACACTTTTTTCCATTAGGAAATAAGCATACTATTTTAATTATTATTTGTATGGTTATTTCATGTCGTATTTGTAGAAAAATTAACATGATATACCACACAACCCACATATTATACTTTGATTCTGAAACACTATTTCGTTATAGTGCAGCGGTTACGTGTCCCTGCATATCTTACGTTCTCGATCGGTGGTTGTGTATTAAAATATGACTTGTTTGCACTTTTGTTTCATACGTCGTCAAAATATTCCCCAGATTTAGGACATCAATATGTTCATCCAAATAATTATGTGAGCACGCGCACTTTCTCAAAAAAGCACGAACAAATGGTAATGCGTGGTGTGTTTGCTGTTTAGATTCAATTTCAGTTTGATTACTGAGTCCAAACCAAACCATTTTACCAAACATCGGATGATCCTGTGTCCAATCACACCAACACTGGCCCGCAGGACACAGGCGGGTACATCGATTACTGAGTCCAAACAAAACCATTTTCCCAAACATCGGATGATTCTGTGTCTAATCACACCAACACTGGCCTGCAGGACACAGGCGGATACATCGATTACTGAGTCCAAACAAAACCAGTTTTACCAAACATCAGATGCGCATGTGTCAAATCACAGCTTCAGTGGCCTGCATAGCACGTTGCTCTAAGGACACTAATGAATATAAGACCGTTGTAGACAAAGATACTTTATTACTGAGTCAAAACAGAACTTATTTTTACCAAACACCGATGGCTCCGATGTGAAACCATACATATTTTGATCTTCAGAACAGGAATGGTTGCTCTAAGACTAATTTAGTCATACTAGAAATAAATAACAATGGAACAGTCAGAAAATCTATCTCAGCAAATGCATACTTAAAGCTAGAGACGGTCAATTTAAGCAACCAAATGCTGCAAAACCTTTATCAAACGCTTATAAATACCTTAGGCCATACACATTTGATTCTATATTTAGCGCCCTTATGATTTTTCGAAACCTACATACCAGGCAAGAAACACAATCAACAACTCGAGAAAAAACATATTTCTTCCACAACTTATTCATTGCAGTGGTACAATCTAAAGCAAATGTTTACTTGCAAATCTTATAGATCATCTTCATATTGGGAACCTACTGTAATACAGTATTTTAACTGTGCAAATTGACTACTTGCATGCTATGTTTTACAAATATTAGTACAAACACCTTTTTTTCTTTTTCTTCCATATTTTTCTACTTATACGCTATTCGACTCCTTTTCACATTGTCAAAACTGATGGGTTTTTTTGTTCAGGAGTCCGAAAACCTATCAGCCCGAAGACGCTTAACATAGAATCAGCTCTAGAGAATATTGTTTCAACGAAGGACTGTGGAAACGAAAAATTCCTATGGCGTAAATAATATCTGCTTTCATATATTTACACGACTGCCTCATTAAAAAAAATATGTAAATATGTTTTAATGTTTAGTAATTTTAACTTCGTTATGCTAATTGCAATTCTTCAGAGAAGGCATATTTAGAATAATTAATATGTGCAAGATTGTTTATAATATATTAAGATCAAACTCTTTGATGTACAAAATGAAATTATTGAATAATAACGTTTTGTCTCCATTTTGAAGAAACAAACTGTCATCATTTCTGGCATTGTGAGTAAGTAAGCTATTTGATAAAGAAAATAAAGTAAATTCTTGTATGCATGAGGATGAAAAATTACGAAAAAAAAGAGTTTAAAACAGTTAAGGTAACTAACCAAAGCCAAAGTATCGATATATCATGTATTGAAATCAAACGATATATATTTTCGTGTAGAACAAATACGGTAATTGCAAATTACAACGGTCTTATAAATAATCTAACCTTATCGTATAACACTTAAACCACGTTTAAACTTTCAGAAATCGAAATAAAAGGTGGCAATTAATTGAAAATCATGTGAGCCAAACATGCAACGTTATAATGAATTGAATACCATTTCTTAAGTGTGGTTGACAATAAGAAAAAAAAATAAAGAAATATAAATTCAATTAAAAGTCAAGTATTTTGATGTATATAACATGGTGATGGAATGTACGGTATATTGTATATATTTTCTATGTTATTGGTTTGCCATAAAATTGTAACCTGTCCAACAGAAACTGATGATATATAGTTAGTACAATGCAATTTCAATATAAAACAAACCCATAAAGAATGTATGTACATTATTATGCTCCGTTATAGTGATAACATTGTATTCTACTTTCTACTATGCACGTATATATGTTTAAATCAAGGTTACACGCGGAAAAAAATGAATCTATACAATCTTCGCCAATACTTCTGCAATATTTTGTTATGTGCAATCAACACTTTATTGCAAATATGAGAATCGTAAATATAGTAAATGACCTTTTACTTTATGTTTTAATTCATAGAACGTTGTCCTCCCTCAACTAAGCTAACCGAGCCAGAGCTTTTCTTGACTGCCACTGGCACGTGCTTCTGGCAATAAAACACATTCTTAATTTAGTGACAGGCAAACTCAGTCATAATGCAAATGCATTCCAAATCAATCATTGTATTAATGGCCAAATTATCATCAAAATCAATAAATGAACACGTTTCAAATATAAATTATGCAAGAAAGTTCAGATGTGTTAACAGGAGAGAAACCTGTATTAACATTATACTGTCCTTTATTTAAAGTGTTTATGTACTATCTTTCAACAGATATAGTGGCATAACTACAATTAACAAAATAAAGTTAATTAACAAATAGTTCTATTTAAAATGGAATACAAGTTAAGAACAAGCATACCTTTTAAACGCACAATAAGCTAGTTATTAATCACCAACTAGTGTTCGTGTGTACAAACGGAAACTCAAATACATGTATATACGTTGACTTGATAGATGGTTTTCGTTACATAGCACTAAAAAACGATGCAAAAGTCGACACTAGCACTTGTTGATTTAATTAATATTGAAGTGTTTCCTTCGTACTTCTTTTGCTCTCATGTTTGCTTTTAAGTTTTATTGTCAATTGTATCTGCTCATTTTGAAAATAATTGATATGAAAGATCGTACATACACACTTTAAGATGAGTAATTGGTTTACAATATAACGCAGCACAGTACGCACAACAGATAACAAAGACAAAACTTACTAAAGCTGGTGTCATCATCTTGGAACGGTCAATGTAATCAAACGGCACAAACCGCCAGAGCAGACAAACCTTAGGCCGTTGTATCGTAAGGATTGTTCCCATGAAAAACGTTGCCCGTAAATCGTCCAATGAAAAAAGTTGCCCGTAAATCTTCAAAAACTTGGTGGATAGCACTATTGATTATCATTGTATTAAACTAATATTAGCCTTATACATAAAACAAAATACAGTGTTACTCGAATTGAGCTCCAATTCAAATATTACATGAGAACATTTTTAAATTATTAAGATATAAGCAGATACTAAACTCGTAAAATGATTAACCATTACAGCTAAAAATCCCATTTTTACATCAGCTTTCACTGAACATATATGTTAGTCCGTAATGTCTCGAATAAACACTGAAAAGACGATTTAATTATGCTGCAAGTTTTAACTAATCTTAAAGTACATGTGTTACAGTAACGGCCACCTTACATCTTTAGGAAGACTTTGAAATACATGCAAATGTTATCAAACGTTCCACTGGACATAACACATTATATCATAAATAGGCTTTGTGGAAGCTTGGTATTGCAGGGAGTACCAAAGAAAAGGGACTCATTACAATATAAACAAGTGAAACTCCATCTGCATCAGCAGGAGAAAACGCTTATTAGTAGTACAATGTCCTTTATTAACGGCAAGTGACCAATTGCCAAAACAAAACAGAACAATACCATAACAAGTAACAAACACAAAACACAAATATGAATGAAACTGGAGTCACCGCCATGGAACGGTAAAGCAATGCATTCGGGGTACAACCGGTTTCATGGGCTCCAAACTAGTTACAATTTGAGTTTCGGGAAGAAGGCACTGGGTCCATGACTTTTGAACTTGGTTTTAACTGATAACGCTTACCCTCATTTTATGCCTATAATTAGTTTCTAATTTATTAATTAAAATCAATGTAGCCTAGGTGAAATTGTTTGCTATATAGATCGCGTGTTTTCAAAAGCATGAATCCGTAAAAAGCAGGGCTTCGTAAGAATTTCGTTGCGGTTGGACGAGCTTTAGAAATTTGCTTTATAAAAGCTTCGCCTTGCATAGTGTACTGGGGACAGAAACACAAGATAATTTAAAGTAAAGGGTTTTGGAAAAATGTCTTTTTTTATTTTATAAAACATGTACATGTAGACTATCTGGATTTGTTTTTGTGTATAAACCGCTCAAAACTGCAATTCTATACACTGCAATACAAGAAAAAAGTATTTTCATTCATATATCAAATCATGGCAAATATCACGCGGTTTAATATTTTACCTGTTTAATCAGAAAGATAACATGTTGTCGTACGGCAATGATACTACTTTCATAACAAAACACGCATGATTGGCCTACCGTAAATATCAGACACAACCTTTCAGAAGGGGATTGCCCATGGTGATGACGATACATGGGGTTCTTACCCAAGGGTAGGTGAATGGGCCAGGCTGTTTCGGGGCTGTTCTTGTTTCATGCAAACTTGGGAAGAAATAAGAGGTTATTATCAAGTTCTACGTTTGTCTCGTCAGTGTTGTCTCCTTGTAAGGTCAATTACCTCGCGCTGTAAACGAAAGGCCCTGGACTCAAAACCTTGCTGCATTATTTCCCTACCATGAATCATAGAATAAACATTTTCTGACTTAATACATCCCAACACAATAAGTTGAAACCATAAAATAACCGTCGTGCATTTACATTTGTATATAAAATCACACGAATTAATTTTTTCTTAGTTACTCGATTACTCGTATTGTTTATCTTACTTCACTGACAGGCAAGCAGATTACCTAAATGTAATTTTACTTTGCCGTTTAATGAAGATTTGATTTTTGTACGTTTTTCATGATTAAAATTTGTTCATTGAAGATTGTATTGATTAAACTTAAGCGTAGGTTGTTTTAACAATAAATGAAAATGTTCAAATCATCAGTCTATACACTGTACTCAAACGTTTGCCTGTTGACAAATTCCGTAACATTGTAAAACATCATATTGTACTAGAATGCCGAAACACCTTAACATTGTAAAACATTATATTAACAGCCCTCGTAGTATGAATAAATCCTGTAAGATAGTAAAACATCATATTCTACTATGCCGAAATTCCTTAACGTTGAAAAGCTCATTTTGTACTATGCCGAAAAACCTTAACATGGTAAAATATCTTATTATATTATACCAAAATACTTGAACCCTGTAAAATGCCGAAATACTATTAGATTGTAAAACATCATATTCTACTATGCAGAAAGTGGAGCAGTTATTTGTATGATAAATAATCCCAATAATAACCGAAATAAACATACCCTGGTATATACTGCGCCCAACATGGACGTTCAGTCATGACAATCGTCAATTGCCGACCTACTGCTTGTGACACCGCAAACAACACTTTCAGGTTTCACATTTTAAATTTACGAGTTTACTCGTAATGGCAGTTTTAAGAATATAAACTAGCATTTAAAATGGCGATTTATGAGCGAATATTTGTGTTCAGGATATTTATGTATTTATGTGTGATAACCGAAGGTAAGTTAGTTTATAGACCTCTATTAATATTTGTATAAAAGGAAATGTTGTTTCAGTCGTTGAGACTTCAAAATACAAGAAACAATACGTATGTCTTTGTTTTACCATAGCTGATCACATATTGTACATACTTGCATTTAACAAACAACCATCGATGATCAGATTTTGTGTTGATAAACACACATTTCCCCGGTTAGTGCTAGATAGCCCATTTCTTAGTCCAAATTTGGTCAAGGTCAAGGTCAAAGTGAGGTTGGGTGATATGGGCAGATTGGGAACGGTCATAAGTAACAACTGTGTAAATATCCAAGTGTTGTAGTAAGCGGTGTTGGTGCTAGACGAAACGGTAAATTCTAGCTAACCAAGAAATGGCACTTTTGAATTATTATTTTGAATTATTATGTCCAAATTAGTTTAAGGTCAAGGTCAACGTGAGTACGTCAGTATCCAAGTGTTGAAGCTAGGCGACACGGTAAAATCTAGTTAACCAAGAAGCAGCCCGTTTGAATTATTCTTAGTGCAAATTAGGTCAAGGTCAAGGTCAAAGTGAGGTTGGGTGATACGTGTGGATAAGGAACGGTCATAAGTAAACACTGTGTAAGTACCCAAGTGCTGTAGTAAGAAGTGTTGGTTCTAGACGAAACAGTAAAATCTAGTTAACCAAGAAATGGCACTTTTGAATAATTATAAGTCCAAATAAGGTCAAGGTCAAGGTCACAGTAAGGTTGGGTGATATGGCTGGATTGGGGATGGTCATAAGCAACAAACAAGATCAAGCATGTTAATATATTTCAACAAGATATTTATCATGATATTAAGCTTTTCGCTTATAAATCTAGCACAAGCCAAAGCTCCTACAACTACCTCGCCTAAAACAAGTTCAGTATCACCGGTGAAGCCATCCACATCCACAACAACGAATCAGACGACACTGCCGTTGACCACAGAACCTGGGACAACCAAAACAAACACTTCGCTTTTACCAGTCACTACACAGCCGCAAACAACCACATCAACTTCCTGGCTCCCCCTTACAACAACCTCGTCCAAAGAGCCAACAACTACATCTTCGACAACTGACACAACAAGCTCTCAACCTGACGCTGCGTTCGAAGATTCTTTACAAGGTGAGAAAAAAAAAGTTATTTAATTAAAAGCGTATTTTCTTAACTGGACCACAATTAATGTTTTATCTTATCACTAACTAGTTTAGTTCCACAGTTTCTACAAATCGTCACAATTAAAGGAAGCTGTTCACAGATTGACGAATTTACAATTTTCAAGCGCTTTGTCACATATATTCTTAAAATAAAGGTAAAGTGTATATAAATGAGCTAAATAATACTACTGACATAAAATATACTGTAAATACCGTTTCGTTAATGAGTAACCAACAGTTGAAATTGATACAATTATAAAGCTTTTCTTACGCAAAACGATTGATTAATTTGTTTCTGTTGTTTTCGTTGAAATTGTTGAAAACAATTGAATCACTTACATTATAGGAGATAATATACATTTTTACGGTCTTAAATGTCAGCTGAGGCCCGAAAAATGGGTTAACGCCAAAGCATTTTAAGGGCCTTTGTGGACGTTAATGACCGGAAAAGGTGTACTGTCGCTATTAAAGCATAATAACATACATATAGAGCAATACAATCGAATTAAATTGGTAATTTACTATAAAATCATATATTTATACTATAGTGTAGCCCAAAATTGCGCACCTGTTTGTTTATTGATTTTAAAATTGTATTACCAGGGCAACGTTCAGCCGAGCTAAAATCGCGCAATTTAGTCGCCATTTTGTTTCAATGTTTTCCTCGGTAAACATTTTAAAACTGCATTTAAAATGGATTTCAGAATGCATTACGTGTATAACAAATAATACACATATCATGATATCATAATACTGTTTTGCGTGCAAGCGTTTAATAATGGACAACAGTAACGAGGAGCCCGGTTAAATCATAATTAAAACACTAAGCCGGTCGTTATTGGCGCGTGACTTTACTAAATAATACACATATATTGCGATAACCGACCGCTTTTTGTTCGTTGACACATCACTACTGACTGAAAACGGAATTTGTTATGCTATACAAAAAATATAACAGCATTCCTATTGAATGGAAACAATTATTACAGCAAAGCCACATCGAATATTCCGCTCCAGAATACATGTTCACCAACATCACATAATCAACCAAATTATGTAAACTAGTATATGGAAAACTAGTATTAAAAGAAAAACCAAAAGATTTTAAACAAATAAATAAATGGAAAGTATTACTAAATTTGGAAGAAATGAATTCAAAATTAATTTTCACTCAACCTTTAAAATTATCTATTGATACTAAATTGAGAAGCTTTCAATACAAATAGTTAATGCACATTATTCCGAACAACTACTTTTTGCATAAATGCAAAATAAAGTCTTCAAGTTTGTGCGATTTTTGTTCAATGTATCCTGATTCAAATATCCACATGTTTTGTGTATGTCTTTGTTTTACCATAGCTGATCACATATTGTACATACTTGTATTTAACAAACAACCATCGATGATCAGATTTTGTGTTTGATAAACACACATGCCCCCGATTAGTGCTAGATAACCCATTTCTTAGTCCAAATTAGGTCAAGGTCAAGGTCAAAGTAAGGTTGGGTGATATGGGCAGATTGGGAACGGTCATAAGTAACAACTGTGTAAATATCCAAGTGTTGTAGTAAGCGGTGTTGGTGCTAGACGAAACGGTAAATTCTAGCTAACCAAGAAATGGCACTTTTTAATTATTATTTTGAATTATTATGTCCAAATTAGTTTAAGGTCAAGGTCAAAGTGAGTACGTAAGTATCCAAGTGTTGAAGCTAGACGACACGGTAAAATCTAGCTAACCAAGAAACAGCCCGTATGAATTATTCTTAGTGCAAATTAGGTCAAGGTCAAGGTCAAAGTGAGGTTGGGTGATACGTGTGGATAAGGAACGGTCATAAGTAAACACTGTGTAAGTAACCAAGTGCTGTAGTAAGCAGTGTTGGTTCTAGACGAAACAGTAATATCTAGTTAACCAAGAAATGGCACTTTTGAATAATTATAAGTCCAAATAAGGTCAAGGTCAAGGTCACAGTAAGGTTGGGTGATATGGCTGGATTGGGGATGGTCATAAGCAACAAACAAGATCAAGCATGTTAATATATTTTAACAAGATATTTATCATGATATTAAGCTTTTCGCTTATAAATCTAGCACAAGCCCAAACTCCTAAACCTACCTCGCCTAAAACAAGTTCAGTATCACCGGTGAAGCCATTCACATCCACAACAACGAATCGGGCGACACTACCGTTGACAACAGAACCTGGGACAACCAAAACAAACACTTCGCTTTTACCAGTCACTACACAGCCGCAAACAACCACATCAACTTCCTGGCACCCCCTTACAACAACCTCGTCCAAAGAGCCAACAACTACATCTTCGACAACTGACACAACAAGCTCTCAATCTGACGCTGCGTTCGAAGATTCTTTACAAGGTGAGAAAAAAAAAGTTATTTAATTAAAAGCGTATTTTCTTAACTGGACCACACTTAATGTTTTATCTTATCACTAACTAGTTTAGTTCCACAGTTTCTACAAATCGTCACAATTAAAGGAACCTGTTCACAGATTGACGAATGTACAATTTTCAAGCGCTTTGTCACATATATTCTTAAAATAAAGGTAAAGTGTATATAAATGAGCTAAATAATACTACTGACATAAAAGATACTGTAAATACCGTTTCGTTAATGAGTAATCAACAGTTGAAATTGATACAATTATAAAGCTTTTCTTACGCAAAACGATTGATTAATTTGTTTCTGTTGTTTTCGTTGAAATTGTTGAAAACAATTGAATCACTTACATTATAGGAGATAATATACATTTTTACGGTCTTAAATGTCAGCTGAGGAGAGAAAAATGTGTTAAAGCCAAAGCATTTTAAGGGCCTTTGTGGACGTTAATGACCGGAAAAGGTGTACTGTCGCTATTAAAGCATAATAGCATACATATAGAGCAATACAATCGAATCAAATTAGTAATTTACTATAAAATCATAGTTTTATACTATAGTGTAGCCCAAAATTGCGCATCTGTTTGTTTATTGATTTTAAAATTGTATTACCAGGGCAACGTTCAGCCGAGCTAGAATCGCGCAATTTAGTCGCCATTTTGTTTCAATGTTTTCCTCCGTACAAATATTAAAACTGCATTTAACATGGATTTCAAAATGCATTACGTGTATAACAAATGATACACATATCATGATATCATAATACTGTTTTGCGTGCAAGCGTTTAATAATGGACAACAGTAACGAGGAGCCCGGTTAAATCATAATTAAAACACTAAGCCGGTCGTTATTGGCGCGTGACTTTACTAAATAATACACATATATTGCGATAACCGACCGCTTTTTTTCGTTGACACATCACTACTGACTGAAAACGGAATTTGTTATGCTATACAAAAAATAAAACAGCATTCCTATTGAATGGAAACAATTATTACAGCAAAGCCACATCGAATATTCCGCTCCAGAATACATGTTCACCAACATCACATAATCAACCAAATTATGTAAACTAGTATATGGAAAACTAGTATTAAAAGAAAAACCAAAAGATTTTAAACAAATAAATAAATGGAAATTATTACTAAATTTGGAAGAAATGAATTCAAAATTAATTTTCACTCAACCTTTAAAATTATCTATTGATACTAAATTTAGAAGCTTTCAATACAAATAGTTAATGCACATTATTCCGAACAACTACTTTTTGCATAAATGCAAAATAAAGTCTTCAAGTTTGTGCGATTTTTGTTCAATGTATCCTGATTCAAATATCCACATGTTTTGGGAATGTCAATACGTACAAATATTTTGGACATGCCAACAAAGATTGATACAGGACATGCTCGGCATGGGAGATATGTTAGCATAATTCAAATCTAGCGTGTCAATTTGTAATATTGAAACTGTTACTAAAATGAATTCATACTGCATTAACTTTATAATTTTGTTTGCAAAACTATATATGTTTTAATGTAAAAATGAAAACCGTGTGCCACAAATAAATATGTTTCAAAATGTCCTCAGAAAACGAATAAAATAAGAAGAAACAATTTCACACGTACAAAATAAGTATGAACTTTTCCTGTCACGCTGTATTGATTTTATTTCATTCTAATCTTTTTTACGAACCCATCCATGTTAAACTTAGCAAAAACTGTTCTTGTCTTCATTATACAAGGGCACATTATTTAAAGACATTTTATCTTTGTTTTCTTTATGTTGTATAGATAATAATTTCTTTGTAAAGCACAATTTGTACTCTGAACTGATATGATGTAATATGTATATTGTGGTTTGAAAAGAAATAAAATTGAAATGATAAATAAAATAAATAAATAAATAAAATCACGAACATGAATATATATCGGAATGGTCGAGAGGTGAGCGCGCTAGACGTTTGATCCGAAGGTCTCAGGTTCAAACCCCCTTGGTAGCAACATTTTTTGACTATTTTCTTGTTAAAACATATAAGCTCTTTAGATGCTTTAATTTGTCCAAAAAGATGTTTAATGGCATATTAAAAAGAAAAATACAAAATCTGTGAACAAGTCCCTTTAAATCGGAGATTTCTACTGAACTCCTATATTAAAATACCTCTTAAATGTAACACTATTATTAAAACACAATATTATTAAATTGTATTCATTGCCAGGATCTAAGTCTGAAGTAATTGCAGCAGAAGTCTCAGTAACAGTCGCACTTGTGATTGCAGCTGTTGTGACTGTTCTTGTCCTCAGAAACAAGTAAGTTGATTAATGCGAATCGTAACACTTCAATAGTCTACAAACGACCATACGATACTGTTCACAAGTGAATTGAATAAGTCAAATTGTGGTACATAAATTGTCTATGTACCACCGTACAATAGTGTACGCATGTTACGAATTTCATAATCTTATTTCATTGGCCATTTTTAGAACCATTTTCAAACACGATTTACGACATGGTTGTATATTCATTACTGAGTCAAGTACTTTGTTGTTCATGTTGTTTTTTTTAAATATTGTTGCCTTCATGGTTTAGGTGTTTCACCACATATATTTTTATAGAGAAAAAGTGTGCTTTGCATCTTCAAAGAGATCAAAAAACATAGACGACAGTCGACACGTATCCTTGGCGAGGGTGGAATCCAAACCGAATGCCTATTACCAAACACCGGGGGCTCCTGTGTTCCATCAAAAATACAGTGACCTGCAGAACACAGGCGGGTACCCCACGGCCACTGAAGAATATTATGCCGTAGTAGACAGCGGTATTTCCACTACGGATTCCGAACAAAACGATTTCTACCAAACACCGGGTTCTCCTGCGTCAAACCATACCTACTCTGTTCTGCAGAAGAGTAAAGGTGGTTCTAAGGTTTATGACGCCACAGCTGACAAAGGAACTTCCATTCGAAATAATAATGGAACAGTCGGAAGCCCTGACTCGGCAAATGCGTACTTCATACTAGAGAAAGAAGGCTTTAAGCAACCAAACGCTGCCAAATTTCTTTCATCAGACGTCCATAACTACTTTGTTTTAGGAAAACAGCAACCAGCAGTGGATAATGCTTCAATGAACGACAGGCTTCCATATTTTGTTCTGCAAAAACAAAATGGTGTCCAACCGGTTCACGAAAAGCCTTCAAATGATGCTAATCCCTACTTCATATTAGAGAAAGAGGTAGCTGCTATTGATAAATCAACGCCATTTAATGCACTGAGTGTGGTTGGAACGGAGAGTGATGATGGCGATATGTACCAAGAGATAGATACGACTGACGAATACTTGGGCATCGATGATTCACGTGATGTTGACAACAACGATTACGATTGCACTAAGAAGGCATTCAGGGATTCGAAAGTTGAAGTCTCAGACAACATATACAACAAACTTAACTCTGAGGGCGATGAATATGATCACTTGCGCGTCGGAAACGGCAGCGTAAGAGCTGCGGAAAACGAGTATAACGTGACGTCTACCGTTGTTTAGAAATGACTCAAAGGTTAATAGAAACGCATGTGCATACAAACTGACTGCTTTCAAATAATCACAAAACTGCCTTAATTTTACAATACATGTATGCAAATATTATTGTATTTGACTACACTGTGTTTGACTGTATTTGAATGTTGCGTATATATTTCGGCGCTCGCATATTTTATATTTAATGTTTATATTGTAGATTGTATTTTCCTCGTCCATGTTTCTTTTATACTGTGTCTTTATGAGTAAAAATCATTTCATATTAATTTTTTACATACTGGTACTGCTTCTCTTTTGAATGAGCGAGCCACCTGGCAAGTTGTCGCCATGTATTAGTCAGTATTCATCAACTGAAATTAAAATGATAAAACAACAACATTCGAGCTCAAAAATGCAAAATAAACCAATCACAGAACTAAATTCACGGATGATTCTAGGTCGCCAGCAAACGATTTCAACCGTACGACAATTGGTATATATATGATTGTTCAACTGAGCTATCTGGAAATCTGGCCCCGTGTTCACTAATGATTAACTATAGGATCAAGACCAAACTTAGCTGATCTTGATCTTCTAGCTCAACTATAAAATAATTTCTACTAGATAAAATGACACAAATGTTTGTTAAGCTTTGATGACAATATTCCGCTCAGATAGAAAATCTGCGCTGAGAGGAGTTCATTATTATTAAAATTGATCCAGAAATTTAGTAAAGGCCATTTTTGGAGTCAGATCCTAAAACATCTGGCTCAAGTTCATCTTGAACCTGAAAATCAGGCTCAACTTCTTTTGTGAACATGGGGCCTGCACAATAACTTCATTAATGTGATTATTAACAAGAGCTGTCGGAGGACAGCGCGCTCGACTGTTCTTGTGCTTGTCAGAGTTACTGGCATTTTTTTTATAAAACAAGAAATATGGAAATTCAACGAAAACTATTTTTTTCTAACGAAATGCATTAAAGTCAGCACATCAATACACTTTTTAGTTAAAATTGCCTTTGACCTATACCCCACCCACACCATATGCAATCCCAAGCGAGGTCTCGATATAAGGTATCTATGTATTAAGTGTCCTTAAAAGATCTCAATGCATTCTCAAGTTATTGATGGAAACAGTTTTTCTATTTTTAGTAACAGTGACCTTGACCTTGACCCCACCCATCCAATACGCAATCCCAAGCGAGGTCTCTATGTATAACATTTCATTAAAATATCTCAATGCATTCTCAAGTTATTAAGCAGAAACCGTTTTTCTATTTTAGTAACAGTGACCTTGACCATGACCCTATATGCAATCCCAAGCGAGGTCTCGATATAAGGTATCTATTTTTAGCAACAGTGACCTTGACCCCACCCACCCCATATGCAATCCTAAGCGAGGTCTCGCTATAAGGTATCTTTATTTGCAGTTTCATTACAATAGCTTAATCCGTTCTTGAGTAAGAGAGTGGAATCGGAAAAGTGTAAAAAGACCCCTAATTTTGACTTTCAAACGAGAGTTACCAAACTTGGCCTATATATTCATTTTAATGTGCGGAATAAATGTTTAAAGTTTGAATGAAATCCCTCATGAAATTCCGGATAAACTAGCTTACCGAAAAACTTTAACCTAGGTCAGACGCCGACGCCGAAGCCGGGGCAAGTAGAATAGCTTGCCTTTTCTTCGAAACTGCGAACCAAAAACGATATGTTGATTGCAAGATATGCTTCATGTCTGAATAAGTCACCAGCTCCAGCATAGTTGATCATGTTATTCGAATTTTATCTCGCAGTACATGCATAGGCCAGTATTCTAATAACTCTTCAGTAACAATTTTACAACAGCATACATGTATATATCTAATGAATATATGTATAGTGCAATATTTAAACATGTTTACTGAAGAAGACGGACTGAACTTTACGTACAGTTGCATCTTGATATTCACAAAGATAATTGAATCACCATTTAAATAATTTGTATATATCTCTTTATACAACGTGATGAAACATTCGTCAAGGAGCACTTTGCAAATATTAAAATCTGGTTCAGTAACATCAATGTGTGAAAAATGTTCAACTTGGGGTTTGGATCAGTGAGACAAAGCATTTTTACGCAAGACGATAGAGACTAGGATATGGGGCGAATTACTTTGTAAATGTCGAGCTTTTTACTTGACCAGACGGGCTTGTTCTCTGTAATGTTTACACTGAGCTGTTGACTGAAACACAAATACTAACTCTAACTCACATACTGTGTGAAATACTAGCGCTCCATAACTCTTAATTTGTGAACGACTAGCTCTCCATAACTCCTTTTTATGTAAAAGACTAGCGCTGCATCACTCTTATTTTATGAAAGACTAGCGCTCCAAAACTCTTATTTTGTGGTAGATTTGCGCTTCAAGACTAGCAATCCAACACTCTAATTTTATGGACGTAATTTTATGGACGACTTGCGCTCAAAAGCTCTTAATTTGTGTATGGCTAGTACTCAACACTCTAATTTGGTGAAAGACTAGCGCTCTAAAATTCTAATTTTGTGAAAGCCTAGCGCTCATTCGCTCAAAAACTCATATTTCATGAAAGACTAGCGCAATCTTACATGATTTCTTAATCAAACAAGAAGAACTCTGAACCCAGATAATCACTCCTTCAACTTGCAATATATAGATAAAGACATCAAAAGCCACGTTATGATTGAGACAGCCAATGATCGACAATAGCAAGCTACCATACTTGAGAAGAAAATATTTAAAACTAAACCAAAATAAACTCATATACAACTACTTCTTACGGACACAAATATCCTCTTAAATTATACATATATGTATTGCGTGTTAAACTTTTGGCAACAATCAGTCAGCAAATCTTCGAACACATCAGCCTTTCTGTTGGTGCAATTTAAGTTTTGTTGATAAACACGAGCGACAGGAAATGACAGGAAATTACAAATCTCGATATAACATATCCTTGTTCCTGTAATGAATATTACGCCCAACACAATAATGCAATTTCCATAAAATATACTGCTTAATAATTTATAAGGACATTCTTCAAATTTTGTCTTCTTTTTATTTTAAGGAATGAATTTTGAAAGATAAAAGACAACGTTGGGGATAAATATTTCAATAATAAATTAATACTCATTATAATGAGATGCATAAAGCACACATGTGTTTAACAAATCAAACTACACATAGCGAAGCAAGACAAGAAAACATTTGAGCTTTGAAAAACGCAGTATTGTATTTTACTGATAACTTGTGATGGCATTTACTTTTCCATTTCTTTTACCATTTTTGTTAACATTCATTTATTAGTCTAACTGCATCTTGATTGTACAATTTACATATATTCATACCTCATCCAAACTGCCATAAAGACGTTACTTTGAAAATTCTGTTGACTCACTGCCAGATATTCTCGGTTTGTATCAATAGGTGAGTATTTTATAATTAATATCTATTGAAATATTATATAATAAGAAATTCAAATATCAAGAAATATAATGTGCATTTATTTTTTTTATAATTCCTTGCTAAAGCGTACATTGTGTCTATCTAATCTATGATTATACCATGTAAACATGGCGTAATAGGTCTACTCGGGACTTGGCCCTCTGGATATATTGCTAGATTAACTTGACACTTTTTGTATAATGATTTAACAATACATCGTAATAATACTACTGTTATATTGCATAGGTGTTCAACAGTAAAGGAGTAAAGAACAGTAACTCACAGAACACGTTGACGTAATAGGTCATCGATTGGTCTGATGTACTTAATATTCGAGAACATATATCAGTTATATGAGCCGCAATTGGTAATGCAAAGGTAATTATTGCTTTATATCATTTGTTGAGCTGAACATCAATCAAATTCTATGAAAATGCTACTTAATACGAACAAACCACGTGAAACAAATATTAAGCAAAACATTATCGTTTTGCACGTGCTAGTTATTGCATTTGCCCGTGAAAGGCAATACGTCCGACTGTTTTCCCCTGTCTAACTTTGTAAATGTAACCAGCATGTTTAATAACTGATGTAAAATGGTAAAGCTTCTAACCCGCATTAGCAGAACACGTGTATTGCGTGTTATGGTTCATAGGCTAAAATAATCGTCAGTGAAAATGTGTAATGACCGTACAAAACCACCATTCACGGATATTTTCCAATAATGTTTGAATTATGTGTGATGAGTATTCACACAGTCAACAAATATACATTTTCAGAAAACGTAAACTACGTATAAACATTTAATTACAGTTTGGAATGGATTGCACCGTTTTTTGTCAATATTCTTCATTCTGAATACAAAAGAATTTTATTATTAACGACATATTTTTTATACATATGGCAACGTGCCTTTAATTTTTATATATTTATTATTTTTTTATTTTGAAACGTTATAATATAGATCTATTATGGGAAATGTATAGAAACACCTTTCGTAAGTATCAATTAATCATATCGGCGGTTTCAAATGATCGTTTATTCATAAACTTAAAACTAGAAAGAAGCTTCTTGTTGTACATGCAATCACACATACCCAAACATAATACGAACTTCCGATTGTCTCATAGATTGTCTGATAGAACCAGTAGGAAGCACAACGTAAAATATTTAAAAGTATAAATATTATGTTACAGATGGAATGCGTATGCATTGACCAACTGAATGACAATCGAATCAACAATGGATGCAAACCATGCGATGACATTGTTTGTGGCAACGAAAATAAAACCGCTTTGTATAGCGTCGTGCACGGTAATTGTTTTCATAAGGTTATCAATGGAAATAAAAACAGAATGTACCTTAAATACCATAAATACAAAGATGCTATAACAATAATAAAATTACTGGTGGAAATTGTGGAAGCAATGGAAGTGGTGGTAGTGGTGGTGGTGGTGGTGGTAGTGGTGGTGGTGGTGGTGGTGGTGGTGGTGGTGGTGGTGGTGGTGGTGGTGGTGGTGGTGGTACTGGGTCGTGATGGTGGCGGCAGAAGCAGCTGTGGAAGCAACATCAGCAGCAGCAGTAGCACTGGCAGTCATAGTAGTATTAGCAGCAGATCTATAGTTGGTTATTATTTATTTACTTAGGAAATGTAAAATAATACTGAGTATGGTAGAAGGGACTTGTTAACATATTTTGGCATTTTTAAGTTATGCCATTAAATATCTAAACTTGACATATTTAAGCATCGGAACTAAAAAGCTCAAGAATAATAACTAGAAAAGTATTAAGAAAAAAAAAGAAAAGAAAAAAAAAGGTCCCTCCGGATTAAAAGACTGTAGCCCTAACCACTTAGCCATTCCGACTTACATATGTCGTGCTGCATTATTTACTTAATGTAAATGTTCCACGTGTTGTCAAAGATTTCAACGAAAACAACAGAAACACTCCAAATTATTCCATCGTTCAGCGTTACAAACGCTTTAGAATTTTATCAGTTTCAACTGATGATCACACATAAACGAAACGGTTTTTACAGTATATTTCTAGGTCCTTAGTGTTTTTTTGCTCCCTTGTATTCACTGTTCTTTTAATTTTGGAATCGGTGAAAAAAAAATGGAAAAATTGTCAATTTGTCACTCTGTGAACAGGTCCCTTTAAATATGGCAATTATCTAGTTCGAACGACTACATAAGAAAACAAATACAGAAACATTCACACGAATTCATAATTAAAACTGACCTTACTGAATCTTAATGAAACAATGTTAGATATCAACATTATTTCTACACGGAATAATTACATCAACACCAAAACTAGCTTTACACAGCGGCAAGAAGTAAAAATCACAAACTGTACATTCAAACTACAAATACTGAAAGTGTAATAACAAGACTTTATTTGCATTTATATGCATTTATGCTATTTATACTATTTTGAAAAAGTGAAAACGTGCAGACAAGTTTGAAATGCATTTATACGTCATGTTATTTTTTGAAAACGCGCAAACACATTTCTTCTTCCATTGATAAATATACGATTCAGTATATTTGCGATAGCAAAATGAAAGTAATAATTGTAACTACTATTGCTGCTGCCGCCGCCGCCGCCGCCACCACCACCACCACCACCACCACCACCACCACCACGATCACCACCACCACTACTCCTACTACTATTATTAATAATAATAATATTATTATTATTATTATTGTTATTATTATTATTTTTATTATTAGCAATATAATTATTTAACAGAACGATTATTTCATTTTAGATAATACTACCGAATGGATTAGGGACACTAATGTTACCGATAATTTGTGCAAAGTATCTGCTTCCAATTTCACAATATCAGCTTGGGCGAAGTGTACAGATACAAGCAATACAAAACACGTATGGTGTAGAAAAACAGGTAACCGTTTTTTTTTTATAGCGACTTTTTTTTGGGGGGGGGGGCTTACAATTCAAGACTGTGTTATTTGACAACAAGAAATGCAATGCCTAAAAGTTAGTACTTTCATTAAACTAGAAACCTGGCCACGCAACGGAACTAGGTTTTCAATGTGATCTGATGTGAATCTCGACCTGATTAAGTATGGTTTCATATGAACTAAAGAATTGTATTTATTGAAACTATGAACATAGCCAGGTTGAAGCCAAACAATGAACTGCAAACGTTGAAATGACAAGCTTCTCCTGCCCACTACCAGCACAAACGAATCCCAAGTGACGTTTCAATATAAGGTTTCTATATATGAAGTTTCATTATATATCTCAATTCGTTCTCGAATTATTGAGCAAAACCCCCAGTTTTTCTATTTTTAGTAACAGTGACCTTGACCTTGACACCCCACCGCATAAACGATCCCAAGTGGGTTCTCACTACATGTATAAGATATCTATCACGCATGAAGTTTCCTTAAAATATCTCAATTCGTTCTCAAGTTATTGAACATAAACTGTATTTCTGATTTCAGTAACGGTGACCTTGACCGTGACCCCACCCATCACAGAAGCAATCCCAAGCAATGTCTTGATTTATGGTATCTATATGTGAAGGCTCATTGCCATATCTTAATTCGTTTTCGAGTTTTTGAGCGGAAACCATATTTCTATTTTTAGTAAGTGATCTTGACCTTGACTCGAAACATCTCGAAACATCTCATATCCAATCCCAAGAGAGGTCTTGATATAAGGCATCTATAGATGAAGTTTAATTCTCACTTTTTTCTTGAGTTATTGATCGGAACCCATAGAACCAGTGACCTTGATCACACGCACCCCATATGCAATCCCAAGCGGGGTCTTGAAACACGGTATCTATATATGAAGTGTCATTACAATATCTTAATTTATTATTATTCAGTATTGAGTTATTGGGCGAAAACCATTTATATATTTTAGTAACAGAGACCTTGACTTTGACCCCACACAACCCATATGCATTCCCAAACAATTAGATTAACAACTGCAAGCACGTGTGTGTTTAAGAACTGTAAAACAAATGGTTTTCTGACTTTGTTGTAATTTATCACAATTGTTTGTTGTCAACAATATGCAACACAATGTTTACGCTAGCATTAGCACGATGTCCTGAGTATATTATTCAAACTTTTCTACGGTCCGAAATTTAATACATAGTTGAAAATATGTTGAAGAGTTCAAAAGCATATTCAATCAAAAACATCATTACATGACCATCAACCTCGTGTAGACTTTATATAGAGTTTGTTAAAAAATGACCGCTCCATAGGTTCGTTGCGATTAAGGTTATGTAAATAGAACGTAACAACCAGATATAAGGTTATGTTCATCCATTACTAAAATACTTGAAACTTTCAACAAATCAAGGCACAGTCCTTTATTTTGAACTCACAATGAATGAGCTGCATGTTTATAGAAACTTAAGAATTTGAACTTAACATTAAGGCCTTATTACACGCGTTTTCCGTAAGACAGCTATTTCAACAATTGGGTATAACAAAACTAATCAACTAGTTCTAAAAGTTCAATCCTATAAAATAGTTATTCAGGATGATTTGTCTAAACAAATCACGAAATGCATAAAGAAAAATAACGAACAGAATGGTGACCATACTGATGCTTGGACTAAGGCATCCGGATCAATACCACTCGCTCGTCAAAACATTCTAACATACAATGTAGTTTTTTTTAAATACGTAAGTGGCATGCGTATATTCAAAACACATATATAAAACAATAAAATTTCTCTTACTGAATCGTTTCGCGTTAAACCCGCTTTATCATAAAATCAACAAACGTTTATTCATTAACGACACTTCCAATATATTTCTGTGTGGGATGTGTTATTTAGTTTCCTTATTTATAATATTTAACTTTTGGAATCAATGGCAAAAATGTAAAAATTGTCCATTTGCCAATTGTGAGAATTCCCCTTTAAATTACAGCAAATACGGGACCATATGTGACCAGCGAGAAATTGTTTTCTAGATGGAGTGATGCTAATGATTACTGCGCTGACAACTCATCATTTCCATCATCCGCCATGGGCTACAACGGCACAAATTTTACAGAGAAAGCGTTCACAAATATTCGTCGTGAGTGGACTCTGCACCAAGTAAATGGTTCGTTTGTTGCAGAGTGTTGACATTGCATAACGGCATTAAAACACGATAAGCAAAGAAATACGTCATCTAAAAATAGATAGTCATCATCTAATAACAGAGAGTAGCATTGTCAAACGTTTATTATATTTATCTGTTTTATGATTAAATGAACTGTTACTTTGTAACCATTACAGTGTGGCATTGTTATTCTTAATCGTTGGTATTAATGTTGTAACCAAATAAAGAAAATGCACTTTTTATTGTACACCATTAAATATATTTAATAGGTAGTTCCAGTGGATATCCAAGAATGTGTGCCTACATAAAAAATGGATCATCAGAGATTATGTTTTCTAAAAACTCGAGCGAGACAAAACCTTTCTTATGCGTTGGACTTAGACCGACAAGTAAGTGATACAAATCGTGCTAAGTAACTAGAACTCGACAACAACAAGTATAAACCTGATATTTTTATTGATATGCGATGATCCCGGCAACTGCACAATATCGACCACAAAATCAGGACAGCAACAACAGCGCCATATCCACATCAAGAATAATAACACCATAGCAATATTGTCAAAGTAGTATATAGCTTAATACATTCATTTGGAATGTGCATAACATATCCAACTTTAACCCATCATCATGCGTACATTGACGAAATAAATTCCCATGGAATAAACTTTGCTTATTTTATAATGAGGTCATATTGTTGATTTTTGTGACGTCATTTTATGTTTTTCGCAATATTTAGTGTGTTTTCTTTGGTGTATTTTCAAAATAAAGACAGAAAATTATGGGATTAATAGGTAAGTATTGAATAAAGATAAGTTTATTTGCTCGGCACGAAAACCTGAAACACGCCAAGGCTCGTGGTTCAGATTTTTTCTAAGCCTTTCCAAATAAACTTATCTTTACTCAACACTAACCTACTGTAATAGATATATTATCAGTATCTTCGATATTTCAAATAACGTTCGTGACAAAGAGCAGCGATGAAGCTTGTTTTTATTTTAAAGATGCGCGCTGTAACGGTTTGTAACTATAATGAATATTATGGACAACATAAAAAAGAATATCGTTTATTCAGTCTAGTGAAATAATTCCGAAAATATGTTTATCACATGATATACCTTGTTTCCCGTGTAATACAGCCATTACGAATATTTTTATCTTACACATGTGTAACATAACATTCTGAGCATTTTCATTGGCTACATATTCTTTGACTGACCAATCGCATGACGTTATGTTGGTGAAATTACGTCGTCAACATGAAATGACGTCACGTCAGTACACAACTTTTAGGATTTATCAACATCTTTTGGTGTTGTTTTTTTCATTTAAAAGCATGTGATCTGACACTCGTTGTCATTTCATACCATATTTTATTAAACTCGTCCAAGAAATTCGTTAGTAAGCTCACCAAACTAACGAAATTCCTGAAGACGTTTAATAAAATAAGATATAAAATGACAACTCGTGTCAGATTATATATGTATTCTATTTTGTCTTAAATCTAAATTAAATTATTCACACTACCTTCTGATAAATAATTTAATTTTATAAACATAAATTAAAAAGATTATCTAACAAACACATGTACGATTACCACAAATTGATCAAACATTTTAATAAATGTATATATACATGTATTATGCCTCACTGCGTTTCCTCATTGTAAAATCCCCTATACCCATCACTGCATAATTTTAATATGCCATAACGTTGAAAGTAATATACCCCGAACGGGCTATAATTTTTAATATACCCCGCGCGTAGGCCTTAAAATAGAAACACGGGTTTTCCAAGAAATCCGTATAAGCTAATAATCGGTAGGCGCTTATTTAAACGTGTTAAAAAATCAATGTCGATGAGCGCCTGATTTTCCAACAATAAATCGTTTATTACTATGAAGAGCTAGTTTGTTCTTTGAATAACACTACTTTTGTTCGGTATAATAAAATAAATATCATAGGCAGTTGAGGGGTAAAGTAAATATTGCCCCCTCGAAGAGTAATGTCAACCTCGGCTTGCTCAACCTCAGCTTTCGGCCTCGGTTGACATCACTTTTCTCGGGGTTCAATATCTTATATACCCCTTAACTGCCTATGATATTTATATAGTATCATAAAGATAAGCACGTTTGATCAACAAGCATAATAAGCTTGACATAAAATGCTTATTTCAATATATAATTTTTTTTGATATCACAACTATGTCATTACAGTGTTTCACCATATTCGCAATGCCGCTAATATTCTTTATTAAATCTAGTCACAATCACAACGTCTGCAACTGCCTCGCCAAACACAAGTCCTGAATCACAGAGCACTTTAACAACTGACACTACGTCAACAAGCGTTCTTACTGACGCTGCATTCGAAGATTCTTCACGAGGTGGGAATAAAAAAAGTTAAGTTATTACTATATATTTGAGGATTCAATCATGCTTAAAGCGTATGTTTTTAATTAGACCGTACATCTATGTGCTATCGTATTCTATGTTTTTAGTTCGACAGTTTTGATCAATCCCAAACACTGAGAAGGCGTTTCCTTTTAAACACGTGTACTTAATTACTTCTTAAATGAAAGTTCTGTTTAACAAATGATAGTATATAATGTATTTTTTCAAGGCTCTTCGTTTGCGGTAACAGCAGTGGGAGTCTTTGTGGCAGTTGCACTTCTGGTTGCTGTTGGTGTGATCGTTCTTGTACTCAGAAGCAGGTAAGCTAATAAAGTCGTTCGACAAATTGTCCAAGCACAATCGTATTGTTATTTTCACATGTATATGTGTCGTTCTCTTTTAATACTAAGCTTTCAATCTCTTTAAAGCAAGAACTACAGCATGCTGATATATTCATTATTGGGTGAAGAAATTAGTGTTTGTACACTGTGTTATTTTAGTTTGTATATAACATTGTTCTCTTCAAGGTGAAGTTAATTCACCATAATTATGTTTTATAGAGGAAAACTTTGCTTCGCATCCACGAAGGGTTCAAGGTTTGAAAACACAGACGACAGTCATCACATATCCTTGGCGAGGGTGGAGTCGAAACCGAATGCCTATTACCAAACACCGGGGGCTCCTGTGTTCAATCACACTTACAGTGGACTGCAGAACACAGTCGGTTGTTCCAATGCCACTGACGAATATTATGCCGTTGTAGACAACGATATTTCCACTACTGATTCCAAACAAAACGAATTTTACCAAACACCCTGTGTCAACCCATACCTACTCTGGTCTGCAGAAGGATAACGGTGGTTCTAAGGTTTATGACGCCACAGCTGCCCAAGGTATTTCCATTCGATATAATAATATAACTGTTGGAAACCTTGACACGGCAAATATGTTCTTCATACTAGGGAAAGAAGGCTTTAAGCAAGCAAACGCTGCCAAATCTCCTTCCGCAGACGTTCACGACTACTTTGTTTTGGAGAAACAGCAAAACGGTAAAGAGAATGGAGATGTTCCCTTCAACGAAGGCCATCCATATTTTGTTCTGGAAAAACAAAATGGTGTCCAACCGGTTCACAAAAGTCCCTCAAATGACGCCAATCCTTACTTCATATTAGAGAAACAGGCAGCTGATTTGAATACCTCAACACCATCAAATGCACAGTATGTGGTTGAGGCGGAGAGTGACGATGGCGATATGTATCAAGAGATAGACTCGACTGACAAATACTCGGGCATCGATGATTCACGGAATGATGACAACAACGATTACGATTACACTAACAAGGCATTTAGAGATTCGAAGGTTGAAGTCGCAGACAACATATACAACAAACTAAACTCTGAGGGCGATGAATATGATCACGTGCGCGTCGGAAACGGCAGCGTAAGAGCGGCGGAAAACGAGTATGACGTAACGTCTACCGTTGTTTAGAAATGACTCAAAGGTCAAACGAAACGCATGTGCATAAAAACTGACTGCTTTCAAATAATCACAAAACTGCCCTAATTTTCCAATACATGTATGCACATATTATTGCATTTTACTACACTGTGTTTGACTGTATTTGTATGTTGCGTGTATATTTCGGTGCTCGCATATTTTATATTTAATGTTTATATTGTACATTGTATTTTCCTCGTCCATGTTTCTTCTATACTGTGTCTTTATGAGTAAAACTCATTTCATATTTTTTTTACATACTAGTATTGCTTCTCTTTTGAATGGGCGAGCCACATGGCAGGTTGTCCTATGTATGTGTTAGTATTCACCAAACAAAATTAAAATGCTAAAACAACAACATTCGAGCTCAAAAATGCAAAATAAACCAATCACAGAACTAAACAGACGGTCGCCAGCACACGATGTCAACCGTACGACAATTGGTTTGGAGATGATTGTTCAACTGAACTATCTGGAAATCTGGCCCTGTGTTCACAAAGGATTAACTCTAGGATCAAGATCAATCGTAGCTGATCTTGATCTTCTAGCTCAACTGACTGGAATATCAAAAATATAATATTTTTTAAATACCTTTTCCTCTATAAAAAGAACAACACATTTTTGTTAAACTTAAGTATTCATCTCAGATAGAAAATCTACGCTGAGAGGAGTTCATTATTATGTAAATATATATTTGTCCAATTATTAAAATTGATCCAGATATCATTTTTGGAGTCTGGTCCTTAACTATCAGACTCAAGTTGTTTTGCGAACACGGGGTCTGCACAACAATTGTATTACTGAGATTATTAATAACGATATATTGATTGCAAGATATGCTTAATTATTCACCAGTTACTGTATAGTTGATCGTGTTCTACGATTTTTATCTCGCAACTGCATGTATACACCTGTATTCTAATTGCTCTTCAGTAACAATGTCAAAACATCAAAAATGTATATATCTTATGAATGTATGTATAGTACAATATGTTGACATGCTTGAAGAAGAAGACGGACTGAACTATAAGTACAGTTGCATCTAAATCTACACATAGAGAGTTGAATCGCAATTCAAATAATCTGAATATATCTCTTATCTCTTAGTACAACGTGATGAAACATTCGTATTAAAGAAACATTTTGAGGATTATGAATTCTGGTTCAGGAACACCAATATGAGAAAACAGTTCAAAACACTTCAACTTGGGAGTTTCATCAGTGAGACAATAAATGAAAGACGAATGTAAATGTCGAGCTTTTTACTTGACCAGACGGGCTTGTTCTGGGTAATTTGTTGACTGAGCTGATAACTGAAACACAAATATACTAACTCTAACACGCATATTTTGTGAAATACTAGCGCCCCATAACTTTATTTTGTGAAAGACTAGCGTTCCATAACTCACTTTTATGTAAATGAATGAGCGCTCCATAACTCTTATTTTATTAAAGGATACCGCTCCAAAACTCGTATTATGTGGAAGACTTGCGCTCCAAAACTCTTTTTTTGAGCAGGACTAGTGGGCCAAAACTCTTATTTTATGAAATACTAGCAATCCAACACTCTAATTTTTTGAACGACTTGCGCTCAAAAGCTCTAATTTTGTGAAGGGCTAGTACTCCAACATTCTAATTTTATGGACGACTTGCGCTCAAAAGCTCTAATTTTGTGACGAGCTAGTACTCCAACACTCTAATTTTATGGACGACTTGCGCTCAAAAGCTCTAATTTTGTGAAGGGCTAGTACTCCAACATTCTAATTTTATGGACGACTTGCGCTCAAAAGCTCTAATTTTGTGAAGGGCTAGTACTCCAACACTCTAAGTTTATGGACGACTTGCGCTCAAAAGCTCTAATTTTGTGAAGGGCTAGTACTCCAACAGTCTAATTTTGTGAAAGACTAGCGCTCAAAAACTCTTATTTTGTGAAAGACTAGCGCAATCTTACATTATTTCTAAATCAAACAAGTAGAACTCTGAACTCAGATAATCACTCGTACAAATTGCAATATATAGATTAAGACATCGAAAGAATCGTTGTGATTGAGACAGCCAATGATCGACAATAGCAAGCTACCATACTTGATATCAATATATTCAAAACTATAGGGAAATAAACTGATATACCACTACTTCTTACGGACACAAATTTCCTCTTAAATTATACATACATGTATGACGTGTCCAAAACTTTTGGCAACAATCTACCAGCAAATCTTTGAACACTTCAGCCTTTCTGTTAGTGCAATTTAAATTTTGTTGATAAACACGAGCGACAGGAAATGACAGGAAATTACACATCTTGATATAACATATCCTTTTTCCTTTAATGAATTTTACGCCCAACACAATAACGCAATTTCAATAAACTATACTGCTTAATAATGTATAAGGACATTCTTGAAATTTTGTCTTTTTTTTCAGGAATGAATTTTGAAAGATAAACGACAACGTTGGAAGTACATATTTCAATAATAAATTAATACTCATTATAATGAGATGCATAAAGCACACGTGTTTCATAAATCAAACTACACAATAGCAAAGAAAGACAAGAAAACATTTTATCTTTGAAAAAAGCTTTATATGTATTTTACTTATAACTTGTGATGGCAGTTACTTTTCCTTTTTTTACCATTTTTTTACCATTCATCAGTCTAACTGAACTTGATTGTACAATTGACATATATTCATACCTCATACAAACTGCCATAAAGACGTCACTTTTACAATTATGTTGACTCATTGCCAGACATCTAGATATGCTCGGTCTGTATCAATAGGTGGGTATTTTATCATTCATATCTATTGAAATATTATATTATAAGAAATTCAAATATCAAGAAATATAATTTGTATTTATGTCTTGTATAATTCCTCGCTAAAGCGTTGATATTGTTGTTTTTTGCATCATATGAGTTGTTTTGCAGTTTAATCTTGTGTGTCTATCTAATCTATGATTTATACCCTATAAACATGGCGTGTAATAGGTCCACTTGGGACTTGGCCTTCTGGATATTTTGCTAAATTAACTTGACACTTTTTGTATAATGATATAATAATATATCGCAATAATACTAGTGTTATATTGCATAGGTAGTCAACAGTAAAGGAGTAAAGAACAGTCACTCACCGAACACGTTGACGTTATAGGTCATCAAAGTTTTGTGATCGGCCAATAAGCATACGAGATAGTATAATTAACGCATATCAAACATGCTGGAAATGGCGAGGAATTATATGCACTGACGCATTCACTCGAAGAAGTCGACAAAGAATACATAATTTTTTTCCAATATATTACACATTCAGGGCGCTAAGACTACAGTTTCTTTTCATGACTTTTTATGCACTTTATGCAATTTCACGCTATACACTAAGTAAGGCAGCCAAACGACTTGAAGTAAGCAGAATCCAGTTAATCAGGTTAAATGTTGTTGTTATGTTATTAGATTGTCGATTTAATTACTCACTTTTGAAATATATTATTACATTAAAACATGTAACCCAAACGTATTCGCCCTTGTCATGTTGAAAAAAAAAGATAACAAATATGCTTCAACTACGAACTACGAAACTATTCCATCAGATCAACATACCAATTTTATACAAAAAGGGACGATCACGTTACATTAGTGGTGATATACACTCATCAAAAGTTATGATGCACCAATGAAATTTGTTGTATTTACAGTCCACCCCTGATTTCAATATCACATTGATTTCGTTAAGTGTTTATACACTCGCAGCGATTCGTGACTTTCAATTTCCTTGTTCGAACTGCAGATGCATTTATATAAGTGTACCATAGCTGAAGAGTGATCAACTTAAATTATAATTTACAATGGCAGCTCGAAGAATGTTGGTGTTTGGATTATGTTGCAATGTATGGTTAACCATTCAAGGTAAGTTACGGAGATGCTGCAGTCTCAAATGTCTATATTTATTTAGGTCAAATAATTAAATAATTTTAAAATAACGGACCTTTGTCTCACTTCTGACAATTCTGGCAACAAAGCAATATAACTATAATATGACAGCGTGTGTGACATTGATATTATCAACCCGAGGGCAGAATGTCAACGGAAGCGAAAGCAGAGGGTTTACAATATCAATGTCACACACGCTGCCATTTGATTTTTTTATTATACCGAACACATTTAAGTCAATAAAAAGGTAAAAACTTGTTTTTATTCATTTAATCTGCCCATCAAGGTTCAAGAGTGTTTAAATATTCTTCCTTCTTCAGAAATACTTACATAGATCATATCTTGAATTTTTTTGGACAGTTACTTTTGTGGAACATCGCTTGTTTACAGATTAAATATTGACGTCACGACTATATGGCGTCACGACAAAGAGGCAAACTATCCATAATTTGGTTTTAAAAAATTGAAGCAGTTACTTTCCTTTATATGACATTCAATATATCAGCGCGGTCACACTGCGCAATCGTGCATCGCAGTAAAATATCGTGCCTCTCTTCGTGTATCGCGCAATCTCGTGCCTCGTGTTCAAAGATCGAGACACGAGATGCGATGCGAGACACGAAGCGATACACGATATTCAGGCGAGACACGAAGCGAGGCACGATATTATATCGTTCAAATATCGCCCGAATCTCGAGTCCGGCGACACACGAAGCGAGACAGGATATTGTATCATTCAAATAACGCCCGAATATCGAGTCTCGCGGTTTGAAAGCAAGGAAGCAAAGCAGGAAAACACTCTTTTCCCTAACGAACGAATGCGGGTCAGGACGGCTCGTTGACAGCCCAGACCAAAACGGCCCAGTCCATGAAGGTCCACTGTCTGTCTGTCTGTCTGTCTGTCTGTGTCTGTCTGTCTGTCTGTCTGTCTGCCCGTCAGTCCGCCCATTCGCCTGGAGGATACTGCTGCTTTGTGGCTATTTCTACTCGAATTGATAACTGGCTCTGTTTGAACTATAATGGCTTTAATTTGTGCTTATTGTTCATTTTCATAAAGTCTGTTGCTGTAGAAGTAACGGCCTGTCTCTGTCAGACTGTCTCTTTGTCTGTCTGTTCGTCCATCCGCCCATCCGTCTTGAGGAAACTGCGGCTGCAATTACTTCTGTGGCGTGTTTTAAATAGTTATGTACTAAAGACCTTCTTCAAATTAACTTTCACACACTGAAAGTAGGTCAACACGACGAGGGGTTGCATCATGCACTAAAGAATCTAGGTGCATTGCCCTATTGTCAAATTAGCAACGCACTTTGGTTTCAACTCAGCTTCGGCGTTACTTATCATCATCATCATCATAATCAACATCATCATCATCATCAACAACATCATCAACAACAACAATAACAATAACAACAACAACATCATCATCATATTTTTACAAAATGTAAAAATGTACATTTCACATGTATTTACATTTTGCATGTATGGTGTATCTTTTGTGAATCCTATATATTGTAATAAGTACGCCAAATTATGTTTCATGTTTTTTGACGTCATGACGTCATTATAACGTATTTGTCATAACATGTTACCTGAAGAAGGCTTTTCAACCGAAACGTTGTGATTAAATAAATTAGCTATGTTTGAAGTTTGACTTCTTCATAAAATATATATTGTACATAGCAATAAGAAGTCAGAAGTATCTACAGATCCTTCAACATGGGCACGAAAGAGGCAATACGCAGAGACATTAAAAAAATGGCAGATTTTCAGATGCGAAAATCCACTCACATGAGGTTTCTGGAGAACTGCATATCTGAAAGTGTTGTTCCTACAGGACTGAAACTTAAACTGCAAGTACAAGTTGGCAATAGTAATGAAGAATTGCAAGCTGCTGTGGATAGAATCCTAGAGAAAACTTCCATGGAAATACCAAGACTGATAGCAGAGGACCATTACAGACAACTTCATAAATCAAAAGTGAAAATGGTGGATCTTGAAGGTAAACTCTCTGCTATTCTCACTGATAAGGGCGAGATGAACATTATATCACATGAGATATTTCTCCATACATAAAATATGAAGAATTCAATAGTGGACCGACAAAATAAGAAGCTAAGAAAACTAATACAAGCTCGTGACAACCAACCATCAGCTAAAGAAAATGATGTTATCAAAGTTCAAACAGAGACAACTGGTAAACATATTATATCTAATAACAATAGAACGATCAGATCGCAAAACGTGATACCAGTCAACAGAAGGAATCCACTAAAGATCAGTCAAAAAACGAAAAATCCCCCGGCGGCAACAAGATGAGTTACAGCGAGGCCATCAAAATGGGGGTTCCGAAACAAAAGATCAACCAACAAAAGCAAAACCAGAACAACAAACAAACTGTAGTGAAAACAGGAGTTTGTCAAGAGAAATCCCAGAAGAAGAAAAGTGTCACACACCAAAAACCTCACCAAGCAGCTGTTTCCACGATACAACAGTACAGCAAATGGAGAACCGTCAACAAAAAGAAAAAGACAACCCACCAGAATCTACAAGACACTATTCATCAACTGATAGAACAACTCCAAGAAATAAAAGAAATAGAAGATTTGTCCGCATAATCAACAACAGAGAATGGAAGCGGCAAAAGAAAATAAAAAAGGAAATTGAGAGGGGTAAGAAAACAGTTTTGAATCTATCCGATAGACATTTGACTGACACTGAATATCGGTTGTTAGGTAAAGGATTTAAATTTTGCATAAAACCAAAACCACACAGTGAATGCTATTGTGACAAGACATTTTTACATTTGCTAGGAAATTAAGATTGAACGAATAATTTTCCGAAAGAAAACGTCTGTGTGAAGATAATACTGATGATGACACCACGGATTATAAAGTCCATACATCCTACAAAAAATCTGCTTCTACTTTTATCCCACCAGCTGGACGTGATCCGACCCTAGATTTGTACATTGAGGCGATAACTAAAATCGCCTCAATCTGAAAACAAGAAGTATAAATACCAGTCTAATTTATCTCAAGAAGAACAACAAGTGCTTAAATCCCTTCGCGAAGACCAAAGAATTGTGATAAAACAAGCTGATAAAAGTGCTACCATAGTGATAATGAATCATAAAGACTGTTGTGATGAAGTGTTCAGACAGTTAAACAATAAACAATACTACCAAAAATTAGATAGTAACCCACAAGAACAGTTTCTAAAGGAGGTAACAAATAAAATACAGGACATGAACGGTATCAGCGAAAAAGTTAAGGAGGATCTCATTCCTGCCAATGAAGTCAGAATGCCAGTGTTTTACATTCTTCCAAAAATTCATCAACAGCAAAATGAAGATCTTCCACTTGGCTATCCTGGTCGTCCAATAGTTTCTGGTTGTGGCTCTCTTACAGAAAACATCTCCTCATATCTTGACAGCATTTTCAAGCCGCATATGGAGACTCTGCCGTCTTATGTCAAAGACACTACACATTTCATCAAGAAACTCAAATCAGTGGGAAGTCTTCCTGACAATGCCATCCTAGTGACGATTGACGTTTCTTCATTTTACAGTAATATCCCACATACAGATGGCATTCAAGCGTGTACAGAGTTCTTAAGACAGGATAAAACATTAAATAAAGACAGTATCAAGTCCATAGAAGAGTTGCTGATTATTGTTCTTACCAAAAATAATTTTCAGTTTGGTGAAGATAATTATGTACAAGTCTTGGGAACTGCAATGGGTACGAAAATGGCACCTAGTTATGCATCTCTATTCATGGGGAAGTTTGAACAAAATTTCCTATCATCTTATGGACAAACACCTATCCTGTGGCTGCGATGTATTGATGACATTTTTTTCATATGGACTCACAGTGAAAATGATCTATATTAAAAACAGAGTTATAGGGAGGTTGGCCCTGACACTGGAGTTGATGACAAAGGCATGTTCCTTTTTTAAAGTGAATAACTTATGTAGTTCTGAAGTTACAAACGTTTTGAATATAAACTTTAACCAGACAATCTACGTGAAAACGGGGCAAAACTGTGACAAAATACAAAACAGAGTTATATGGAATGTTGCCCTGATATTAAAGTTGATGACAAAGGTAGATTCCAATTTTCAAGTGAATAACTTATGTAGTTCTGAAGTTACAAAACTGTTGAATATAAACATTAACCAGAAAATCTGTGTGAAAAAAGGGCATAACTCTGACAAAATACAAAACAGAGTTATAGGAAATGTTGCCGCTGACACTGGAGTTGATGACAAAGATATATTGCAAGTTTCAAGTGAATAACTTCTGTAGTTTTGATGTTACAAAACTTTTGAATATAAACTTAAACCAGAAAATTTATGTGAAAAAGGAGTATAAATTTGTCACAATACAAAAACAGAATTATTGGGAATGTTGCCCTTAATACTGGAGTTGATGACAAAGGTATATTCCAAGTTTCAAGTGAATAACTTGTGTAGTTTTGAAGTTAAAAGACTTTTGAATAAAAACTTTAACCAAATTCAGGCGCGGACGCCGACGCCAGGGATAGTAGGAAAGCTCACCTATTCTTCGAATAGTCGAGCTCAAAATGACAAATCTGTACTAGAACTGCTGGACCAAATCAGACGTCTAAACTGTATCTGAGCATACCACACAAATTCCACATAAACATGAAGGAGGAACAAAATTGTAAAAATAAAATAAAAGCAAAATAAAATCAATCAAAGTGATAGATCATTAATCTGATATGGTTATTTCATTGTAGTTATTTAACTTTCCATCAACTATCATTGAATTTTACATAGCAGTTCCAACAAAATAGACATGACACAATTGAAGTCTTCAAAATCCCATAACTCCAAGAAAAATTATTGAAGCGGAACATCCTGGTAATATGCATACATCTTCTTGGCACTGATGCTTCCCATAATTTTCTTTGAAATCTGGCCAGTAATTTCTGAGAAATAGCCCGGATAAGAATTGTGCATTATAAAACTAATTATTAAATCTTCAAAGTCTCATAACTCTGAAAAAAATCATTGAAGCGGAACATTCTGGTAATATGCACAACTCCGCTTGGTAATGAAGTTTCCATAAAGTTTCATTGAATTCCAGCCAGTAGTTGCTGACAAATAGCTTGGACAAGAATTGCGCACTATATGCTAATTTCATAATTATTCAAAGTCCCATAACTCCGAGAAAAATCATTGAAAAGGAACATCCTCGTCATATACATACCACCTCTTAGTAATGATGCTTCCCATAACGTTTCGCTGAATTCCAACCTGTAGCTGCTGAGAAATAGCTCGGACAAAAAAAGTAAAAAATTGTGCACTATATACAATTTCAGAAATATTCAAAATCCCATAATTCTGTGAAAAATTGCAGCGGAACGTCCTAGTAATATGCACACCTCCTCTTGGTAATAAAGCTTTCCAGAAAGTTTCGTTGAATTCTGGCCTGTAGTTGCTGAGAAGCAGCCCGGCCAAGAAAGTCAAGAATTGTGCACTATATACTAATTTCAGAAATATTCAAATTTTCTATAACTCTGATAAAAATCATAGAAGCGGAACGTCCTGGTAATTTGCCCATCTCTTGGTTATGAAGCTTCCCATAGAGTTGCGTTGAATTCCTACTAGTAGTTTCTGAGAAATAGCTCGGACAGTGGGACGGAAGAACGGACGAACGGACGGAAAAGGCGGCGAAATTTTGGAGGGAGAATAAACATAGTCTGTGATAATTAGTTGTTGTTTTTTTAAGCTGGCGTTAGCATACTATGAGTACATATTTTTGGGACGATGCTTAAATATATTTCTTAAATATATTCTGAAATGTAACCATAGTTTAACAATGCATCAATATATACACTTATATGTGACACCTATTTATCACAGCTTTAATACAACTGCATGATTACTCTAATAATTATTATGGATGTTTTACTATAATGATGCCGATGACAATGACGGTGATGACGACTGTTATGGTGCTGATGACGGTGGTGGTGATAATGATGATGATAATACTTCGATCAGCTTGTCCGAAAATCGTGCAAGACAAAAACAATTGGTCACTGTTTGTGTTTATTACTTCTGTTTTAACACTTTTCTTTCAACTAAATTCAAAACTCCATTAAAAACCTTTTCTTTAGTACAACTCCTATAGCAGAGTCTCGCACAAAGTTTCAAATGGCAGTCTACCTTTCTAATATATTCACAGAAACAACTACGATAATTATCCATTCAACGACCTCAACACGGAACACAAACAGTGTAACTACTAACCCTATCAGGGAGCAGACAACGCCGTTCTCACACCAAACGGAGTCAGTAACTTCGGCACCGGATATCGATCTCGACACAACTCAACATATACCTTCAACTAAATTGTCAACAGCCCTGGTTGTGGATTCAACGCAAGAGAAAGGTTTTTTGTCCTAGATTCATTCACTTACATATATTTTTTCATACAAACACATGTACTTTCGAATTCATGAAATGTCACACAGTAAGGCCGATTGTATTGTTTCAACACCTCGACTAAATAGCTCTTAACACAGATTTACTGAAATTACATGCTTAAATATGGCAAAACAAATACACGTAATTCGAAAATGAATTAAATCTCATTTCCAGCGTCTTCAATCGGACTACTTGTGGCTGGAATCGTTGCTGCGGTCTTTCTTTTGATTGTTGCTGTTGTCATCGTAGTCGTACTACGAAGCATGTAAGATATTTAATCTTCTTGTGTTTGTGTGCGTGTGTATGAGGACATTGATGAATCAAATGTTGGAATGGACAACGAATATGATGACACCAACAAGGCCTTGCGCGTGGCATTGCCAGATAATATATACTATATACTTCATACAGGTGATGACGATTATGACCATGTCCAAATAGGCAAAGGCAGGGTTAGTTCAAAAGACAATGAATAAGTCTGATGGTGGTCTAAAACAGGAATACCAACATTAGACACTTCATTAATATTAATCGTACTTCTATAATCCATATAATCCATATTCATTATAACAGTGTGACTGTAAAATATGTAGAGACTTGTGAATTGAATTGCCATTTATATTTGAATTGAATGGCCATATTTAAACATGCATCGCAAAGGATGTAATTCAATACTAACATCACATGAGCTACGAGATTATCTTACTTCGAATGAAGTATTGCATATGACTTCAAAGATACATTTGTATATATTTATATATATGTATGTTTTCAGTACGAAATAGTACTACAAGTCTGTTCTTATACAGCATTAGATATTGTTCTACAACAAACAGTAATTGCCATTATGTTGTTAATGACATAAATTATCATTCTGTTCTTGCAGTATATCAAATACTGGTATTTTGTTAACAAGAGCTGTCGGATGACAGCGCGTTCGACTTTTCTTGTGATTGTCAGAGTTACTGACATTTTTTTCTAAAACAAGAAATATGGAAATTCCACGAAAACCAATTTTTTTTTTTAACGAAATGCATTAAAGTCAGCACATCAATAACAATTTTAGTAAAAGTAACCTTGACCCCACCAACCCCATATGCAATCCCAAGCGAGGTCTCGATATAAGGTATCTATGTATTCAGTTTCATTAAAATATCTCAATGCATTCTCAAGTATTTGATCGGAAACCTTTTTTCTATTTTAGTAATAATGACCTTGACCTTGACCCCACAAACTCCATACGCAACCACAAGCGAGGTCTTGATATAAGGTATATATGTATAAAGTTTCATTAATATAGCTCAATTCATTCTCAAGTTATTAAGCAGAAACCGTTTTTCTATTTTACTAACAGTGACCTTGATCTTGACCCTATATGCAATCCCAAGTGAGGTCTCGATATATGGCATGTATGTATTAAGTTTCATTAAAATATCTCAATGCGTTCTCACGTTATTGAGCGGAAACCGTTTTTCTATTTTTAGTAACAGTAACCTTGACCCCACCCACTCCATATGCAATCCCAAGCGAGGTCTCGATACAAGGTATGTATGTATAAAGGTTCATTAAAATATTTCAATGCGTTCTCAAGTTATTGAGCGGAAAACGTTTTTCTATTTTAGTAACAGTGACCTTGACCCCACCCACCCAATATGCAATTCCAAGCGAGGTCTCGATATAAGGTATCTATGTATTAGGTTTCATTAAAATATCTCATTGCGTTCTCAAGTTATAGAGCGGAAACCGTTTTTCTATTTAAAGTAACAATGTCCTTGACCTTGACCCCACCCACCCCATATGCAATCCCAAGTGAGATCGTGATATAAGATATCTATGTATTAAGTTTCATAAAAATATTTCATTTCGTTCTCAAGTTTTAAGAGGAAACCGTTTTTCTATTTTTAGTAACAGTGACCTTAACCCCACCCACCTCATATGCAATCCCTAGCATATAATTAATTTGATGTATAATAATGTTAAATCGAAAATAAAATTAAACAACGAAGTACGTAATGAATATTTTACATGTATGTTGGCAGTTAGACAGGGCGACTCCTTGTCGCCATTTTTATTTTCTATGTATTTAAATGACATTGAAGAGCATTTTATGTTGAATAACTATGAAGGCATCGAAATGGGAATGCTTAAATTGTTTTTGTTATTATATGCTGACGAAATTGTTATTTTTGCAGAGTCGGAGACTGGACTTCAAAATGGTTTAAATTTACTTCAAGATTATTGCAATACATGGAAACTGTCAGTCAATGTAAATAAAACAAAAATAAATGATATTTAAAAAAGGTGGGCAAAATAAACAAAATCTAACGTTTTTATATCAGGGAAAGGAAGTTGAAATTGTAAACAAATTTACATACCTCGGGATAGTTTTTACCACAGGCGAATCTTTTTCAGCTACATATGAAGCACAAGCAGGTCAGGCCCTTAAGGCAGTTTATAAGCTTAAAGCAAATCTAATCCAGTTTTCGGACATTTCAGTTAGTCACTGTTTATATTTATTGGACAAACTTATTGAACTTATTCTAAATTATGGAAGTGAAGTATGGGGCTTAAATACCAGTAAATGCATAGAAAGAATACACTTACGTTTTTGCAAAACTTTGTTAAGAGTAAGACAACAGACACAAAATAATTTTATACACGGGGAGCTCGGACGAAAATCGCTTTTTTACTATCGATATGTTAAAGTTATAAACTATTGGATAAAAATTATACAGTGCAATGATGTTAAATATGTCAAAGTTGTATATAAGATGTTATTAAATGATTTTGAAATGTACCCAGAAAATGTGTCTTTGGTAAAAATGTTAAAAAATTTATTAGACAGTCTAGGTTTTAGCGAAGTATGGTACTTTCAGGGTGTTGGTGTCTTTATGTCAAATGTTAAACAAAGAATTTCAGATATTTATAAACAAAATTGGTCTGCGGAACTTTTAAATACAGCTAGAGGTACACATTATAGTTTATTCGGAAATTTCGAATTACAGTCATATTTCAAATATGTAAACTTATCAAAGTTCAGAATTGCCTTGACACGTTTGAGAGTTTCATCCCATAGACTAGAAGTTGAGTCAGGCAGATGGCATAAAGCGAACAAAATACCAAACAATGAAAGAAAATGTAAACACTGTCATGTACTAGAGGACGAATTCCATTTTTTTATTAGAATGTCCAGTATTTATAGATTTTCGTAATCAATATACAGATAAATATTTCAGGCAAAATGCCAATATGATCAAATATAATGTATTAATGAGATCGACAAACGAATCGACTGTTAGAAGGCTTGCAACTTACATTTGTAAGGCGTTTCAATTAAGAACACAATTATATTACGATTTAAGTATCTCTCCAAAACAATTATAAATATCATGTAAAGATTTACGTATTAATTGTATTGCCAAAACGAATGTGTATACTATGTGTAAGTATTTGCAGAAAAGTTATGTATGACATTATTTAATATGCATAGAAAATATTGCCCTGTGAATGTATACACGTTTTATTAACATTATAAATATATGTTTATGTATTTGAACCTGTATGCTATTGACCGATGCATTGTATTTATTTGAGAGATGTGTTTAAATGTATATCCATGGGCATAATGCCTAAAGTATTAGAAATAAACTATCAAAGCTATAAGGTATCTATGTTTGCAGTTTCATTACAATAGCTTAATCCGTTCTCGAGTTAGAGAGTGGAAACGAAAAGTAGAAAAATTAGCTTACCGAAAAACTTTAACCTGTCCCTAAAGCTTATATGTAAAATTTCTTAATGTAAAAAGGCCCATAATTTTGACAAATTTCAAACTAGAGTTATCAAATGATTTTCATTTTATTATTGGGAATACGTATTCTAAGTTTGAATGAAATCCCTTAATCCATTCCTGAGAAACCTGCTTACCGAAAAACTTTAACCTGTCCATATTGATTATGTAAAATTTCGAAGTGTAAAAAGGCCCATAATTTTGACAAATTTAAAACAAGTTACCATACCTGGCCTATAGGCTCATTTTATGTGGGAAATAAAAGTTTTGAGTTTGAATGAAATCCCTCAAGCCATTCCTGAGAAACTAGCTTACCGAAAATTTGTTACTAAGCTCGGACGCCGACGCCGACGCCGAGGCCGAGGCCGATGCTAACGCCGGCGCCGACGCCGGGGCGAGTAGAACAGCTTGCCTTTTCTTCGAAAAGTTGAGCTAAAAATGTAAAGCGCTCTTTTTCTGTATGCAATTAATTACAACTCTGTACGAAAATAATACGAATTTACCATAATGCTTTTAAATGACATCAATTATAACAATGTTATTACATGGAATTTACATTATGTTCACATGTGACACGGATTTCAATGTTTTTCTTGCATGATATGAATTTCTTTTCTGCAATTACAAATGTCTTATTTGTTCTTATATTAAATGCATGTCCATTATGTTCTAATATGACGTCAATTTTTATTATGTAACCTTCATTACCCGGCATGAATTTTCTGTATGTTCTCATATGATATGAATTTAAATTCTGCTATTTAACAGCATGTATTGCGATTATGTTATATCATGTCCTGATTTACCGTTCTATTATTATAGAACATGATTTTCCATTCTGATATCACATGACATGAAATTCCATTATGTTCTTACATAACATGAATTTATATTTTGTTCCCAGATGACATAAATTTCCATTATGTTCTTACATGACATGAATTTTTATTGTGTTCTTACATGACCTGAATTTCCAGTATGTTCTAACAGTATGTGAAATTATGTTTTGTTCTTACATGACATGAATTTCCGTTATTTGTACATGACATAATTTTTTTCACTATGTGCTTCCATGACATAAATTTGCATTTGGTTCTTACATGACAAGAATTTTCGTTTTTTTAGATGATAATTATTCAAATTTATATGCTTTCAGGACATACATTTCCATTGTGTTAGTACATGATATAATTTTCAATTCTGTTCTTACATTAATTAAAATTCTTACATCACATGACTTTCCGTTATTGTTTACATGACATGAATTACCATTATATTTTAATATGGAATAAAATCCCATTCCATTCCTGCATGACCCAAATTTCTATCATATTCTTACATGAAATAAATTTCGATTATGTTCTTATATGACGCTTTCTACATTGTATCATTCACTTATATAGTATGAATTACCAATTATGATATTTCATTAAAAACATTCACATCGTGACATATAGGCCTATCTGCGTATATTTACGAACGATTACCGACGTACATTTGAACGAACGTGTAAGCTCCCAAGCTGTTGCGGCACTAAGAAATCGGTAAATATTCGCGTTGGTCATAAATTCGCGCAATGGCGGGAGCGCGGAAAGCGCGAAAATTAGAACACCGCGAAAATTATTGATTCCACAGTAGATACTCGTGTATATATGTGCTATGTGTACTCGTATTTATATACTTAAACATCGCATGAATTACGCCGAAAATCAATAAATTATTTCCATACTATCAACGAGTTCAACAAATATAACAGAAAAACACTAAATTATTCTGGACGCGGCACGATTTCCACGAGTATGTTGCAACACCTGTGAGCTGTGTAAGCGGAAATCGATAGGCACGAAAAACTCGTGCAGCGGAAAATACCGAATGCTAATGTATGCCGCAGGGAAAGAATGACAGGCTATGGAACAGCAAAGAATACGTGGAGATGAATAATATCGGTAAGTCTTCTATTTACACTCTTATTGAATAATGAATATTATTGATAAATGCCTTGTTTTTTTTATATTCCTATTAAGCAGTGTATATTTAGTCCCGATATTTTCTGCACTTAAACATACATGTACACAGGTATCTGGGAAGAAATGAACATATACTGGACATTTATAATTAAAAAATATTCGATTTAGAGTTGTTTATTGGCTAATAAACAACGATTTGGAGTTCTGATGCGTATGAATTAAACCACGAGGGGCATAACTCTGTCCAAATATAAAACCGAGGTATAGGGAATGTTGCCTCTGACACTGGAGTTGATGATAAAGGTATATTCCAAGTTTCAAGTGAATAAATTGTGTAGCTTTGAAGTTACAAGACTTTTGAATAAAAACTTATTCAGACGCGGACGCCGACGTCGGGGGGGGGGGGGGGGGGGGCAGTAGGAAAGCTAACATATTCTTTGAATATTCGAGCTGAATTAACTTATCATCACTAGAATTGCAGGACCAAATCTGACATCAAAACTGTATGTGAGCATACCACACAAATTCCACATGAACATGCAGAAGTAGAAAAAATGTAAAAATAAAATAAAAGCAAAATAAAATCAATCAAAGTGATAGATCATTACTCTAATATGGTTATTTCATCGTAGTTATTTAACTATCCATCAACTATCATTTAATTTTACAAAGCAGTTCCAAAAAAATAGACATTACACAATTTAACTCTTCAAAGTCCCGTAACTCCAAGAAAAATCATTGAAGCGGAA
This sequence comes from Congeria kusceri, assembly GCA_027627225.1. NCBI lineage: Eukaryota > Metazoa > Mollusca > Bivalvia > Myida > Dreissenidae > Congeria > Congeria kusceri. The sequence continues at coordinate 2,877,102 of CM051030.1, forward strand.
CATCCTAGTAATATGTATACATCCTCTCGGCACTGTTGCTTCCCATAAAGTTTCATTAAAATCTGGCCAGTAATTGCTGAGAAAAAGCCCGGACAAGAATTGTGCACTATACAACTAATTTAAAAATCTTCAAAGTCGCATTACTCTAAAAAATTCATTGAAGCGGAACATTCTGGTAACATGCACAACTCCTCTTGGTAATGAAGCTTCCATAAAGTTTCATTGAATTCCAGCCAGCAGTTGCTGACAAATAGCTCGGACAACAAGTGCGCACTGAATACTAATTTCATAAATATTCACAGTCCCATAACTCCGATAAAAATCTTTGAAACGGAACATCCTCGTAATATGCATACCACCTGTTGGTAATGATGCTTTCTATAAAGATTTGCTGAATTCAAACCAGTAGCTGCTGAGAAATAGCTCGGACAAAAAGTAAAGAATTGTGCACTATACAAAATATCAGAAATGTTCAAGGTCCCATAACTCTGACAAAAATCGTTGAGCGAAACGTCCTGGTAATATGCACACCTCCTCTTGGTAATAAAGCTTTCCAGAAAGTTTCGTTGAATTCTAGCCAGTAGTTGCTGAGAAACAGCCCGGACAAAAAAGTCAAGAATTGTGCACTATATACTAATTTCAGAAATATTCGAAGTCCATAACCCTGAGACGAAGCGGAACATTCTGGTAATATGCACATCTCCTCTTGATTATTAATCTTCCCCGTGAAGTTTCGTTGAATTCCCACCAGTAGTTTCTGAGAAATAGCACGGTCAAGAAAGTGGGACGGAAGGACGGACGGACAAAGCGGCAAAAATATACTCCCCCGAAAATTTTCGGGCAGCATAACAATAGTCTAAGATAATTTGTTTTTGTTTTGTATTGGTATTAGCATACTAAATATTTTTTAAATATATTCCTTAAATATATTTTGAAATGTAACCATAGTTTAAATGTAATCAAAAGACAAAAAAAAACGCTTCGAATAACATACTTAGCACCGGTGTTTAATTTATTTGTTGAGCATATATGTAATATAGATTTCTTCACAATTGCCATATGTTCATTATTATTTCATATGGGTTATATGTCCGAACATCACCCTGATGTTTGTATAAGGCTCTATGTTACTTATAGTTACATAATAACACTTGACGACAATGTAAATCTCAGATTTTTTGAAATGATATAATACAAGGGAACCAAGTAGAGTGCATATATGATGATTTGCATGGGAATGAGTAAAGCTATTTCGAGAATATAGGGACATAAAACATTTCACTGGTGTTGATTACGCGGCTTCTATGGATGTCAACGAATAATCGAATATTCTATTATTAGAATACATCACCGAATATTCGAAATATCAAAAGACTATTCGAATAGTATTATAGATCAAAATAAAATCACAATCATAGCATTTGTTACTAATTGGGGGCAGACAAGTGCATCGTCTGTAGAACAAATAATGTTTTCATAAGCAAACACCAAATTAACAAGGATATCAGTAAAACTGATGGATGCTCGCCAATGCGCTTGGTCAAGCATAGAAAATTAATGCAATGAGAAGGGCAGAGATAGTACAAGAGCTGTCAGAGGACAGCGCGCTCGACTGTTCGAAGTATTCAGTTGGTACGTACACTGAACCCGCCACTAACATAAATCGCAATAAAATGGCCATTTGCCAGACAAATTTGATCAAATTTTGACAGAAATTAAATCAATGACAGAGACATTCACTCGTTCATTTTTATTGAAAAGTTTGTGATAATTTGATAGTACAGTAAACACACTTTAGCTACAACCCTAAAAGTTAAAAATCGCAAAATACTGTGTCTGTGGTAACAACGATAAACACTATTAAAGGATCATAATGCACAATTGTCGTTCATAAAATAATAATTAAAACATGGCGTGTCCACTGATGTCTGTTATGTCATACAGGAACCTCTGCCATATGGAAATACCACGGTTTCATTTGAAATTATTAAAAATATTCCACAATCTCTCAATTAGAACCTGTTCCAATTGCACCAGATTTCGAGCGGCTTTATGTTGCTTTCTAATATGTCGGTTTAGTTTGTCCCACAGATGCTTAATGAAGTTTATTTTTTCATTAAATGATTTCGAATGAAATTATACATTAAAACAACAAATCGATGTTTTGCTCTCACCTACCTTTCCACGTGCAAAATGATAAAACCAGACCTGTGTCTAGTTCCCTGGAACGTTCAAGTATTTAATGTTAGTATTTGGGTGGATTTTATTGTTTAGGGTTATTCTAGTATGACGGTAACTTATCTATCAAAATGTGCAATTTTCAAAAATGAAACTTTACATACAAATACAGAATTTCCCCGAAAAATGAGCCTTTTATTACGACATTTGTAAGTGTTGTGTTAAAAGTGCTGTTCAGTGTATTTTGCGACTTTTATATTTTAGTGTTATAGCTTTATTGTGTTTATTGTAATATCAAATTTTGCAAGGAAGGCAATACAAATGTACGAGTGAATGTCTCTGTCATCAATTTAATTGCTGTAAAAATTTGCCATTCTATTAAGATTTATGTAAATGGCGGGTTAGAAGTGCCATTCAATGTATTTTGGAAAGTGGAAGGGGCATGCATTTGTTGAAATGCAAAACTGAGTTATGGCAATTATTTCATCAAATTATTCCAAGTGTCAACCTTATGAAGTTAATAACTTATGTATTTTTGAAATTATAAGAGTTTTAAATATAAACTTTAACCAGAAAATCTAAGTGAAAAAGGGAAAAACAGAGTTATAGGGAGGTTGACCCTGACACTGGAGTTGATGACAAAGGTATGTTCCTATTTTAAAGTGAATAACTTATGTAGTTCTGAAGTTACAAACGTTTTGAATACAAACTTTAACCAGACAATCTACGTGAAAACGGGGCAAAACTGTGACAAAATACAAAACAGAGTTATATGGAATGTTGCCCTGATATTAAAGTTGATGACAAAGGTATATTCCAATTTTCAAGTGAATAACTTATGTAGTTCTGAAGTTACAAAACTGTTGAATATAAACATTAACCAGAAACTCTGTGTGAAAAAGGGGCATAACTCTGACAAAATACAAAACAGTGTTATAGGAAATGTTGCCGCTGACACTGGAGTTGATGACAAACATATATTGCAAGTTTCAAGTGAATAACCTCTGTAGTTTTGATGTTACAAAACTTTTGAATATAAACTTAAACCAGAAAATTATGTGAAAAAGGAGTATACATTTGTCACAATACAAAAACAGAGTTATTGGGAATGTTGCCCTTAATACTGGAGTTGATGACATCGGTATATTCCAAGTTTCAAGTAAATAACTTGTGTAGTTTTTAAGTTAAAAGACTTTTGAATAAAAACTTTAACCAAATTCAGGCGCGGACGCCGACGCCAGGGATAGTAGGAAAGCTCACCTATTCTTTGAATAGTCGAGCTAAAAATGACAAATCTGTACTAGAACTGCTGGAACAAATCTGACGTCAAAACTGTATCTGAGCATACCACACAAATTCCACATGAACATGAAGGAGGAACAAAATTGTAAAATTAAATGAAAGCAAAATAAAATCAATCAAAGTGATAGATCATTACTCTAATATGGTTATTTCATGGTAGTTATTTAACTTTCCATCAACTATCATTGAATTTTACATAGAAGTTCCAATAAAATAGACATGCCACAATTGAAGTCTTCAAAATCCAATAACTCCAAGAAAAATTATTGAAGCGGAACATCCTGGTAATATACATACATCCTCTTGGCACTGATGCTTCCCATAATTTTCTTTTAAATCTGGCCAGTAATTTCTGAGAAATAGCCCGGACAAGAATTGTGCACTATAAAATTATTATACAATCTTCAAAGTCTAATAACTCTGAAAAAATCATTGAAGCGGAACATTCTGGTAATATGCACAACTCCTCTTGGTAATGAAGTTTCCATAAAGTTTCATTGAATTCCAGCCAGTAGTTGCTGACAAATAGCTTGGACAAGAATTACGCACTATATACTAATTTCATAAATATTCAAAGTCCCATAACTCCGAGAAAAATCATTGAAACGGAACATCCTCGTCACATACATACCACCTCTTAGTAATGATGCTTCCCATAAAGTTTCGCTGAATTCCAACCAGTAGCTGCTGAGAAATAGCTCGGACAAAAAAGTAAAACATTGTGCACTATATACAATTTCAGAAATATTCAAAATCCCATAATTCTGTGAAAAATTGCAGCGGAACGTCCTGGTAATACGCACACCTCCTCTTGGTAATAAAGCTTTCCAGAAAGTTTCGTTGAATTCTGGCCTGTAGTTGCTGAGAAACAGCCCGGCCAAGAAAGTCAAGAATTGTGCACTATATACTAATTTCAGAAATATTCAAATTTTCTATAACTCTGAGAAAAATCATAGAAGCGGAACGTCCTGGTAATTTGCCCATCTCTTGGTTATGAGGCTTCCAATACAGTTTCGTTGAATTCCTACTAGTAGTTTCTGAGAAATAGCTCGGACAAGACAGTGGGACGGAAGAACGGACGAACGGACGGAAAAGGCGGCGGAGCATAAAAATAGTCTATGATAATATGTTTTGTTTTTTTAAGCTGGCGTTAGCATACTATGAGTACATATTTTTGGGACGATGCTTAAATATATTTCTTAAATATATTTTGAAATGTAACCATTGTTTAACAATGCATCAATATATACACTTATATGTGACACCTATTTATCACAGCTTTAATACAACTGCATGATTACTCTAATAATTATTATGGATGTTTTACTATGATGATGCCGATGACAATGACGGTGATGATGGCTGTGAGGGTGATGATGACGGTGGTGGTGATAATGATGATGATAATACTTCGATCAGCTTGTCCGAAAATCGTGCAAGACAAAAACAATTGATCACTGTTTGTGTTTATTACTTCTGTTTTAACACTTTTCTTTCAACTAAATTCAAAACTCCATTAAAAACCTTTTCTTTAGTACAACTCCAATAGCAGAGTCTCGCACAAAGTTTCAAATAACGGTCTACCTTTCTAATATATTCACAGAAACAACTACGATAATTATCCATTCAACGACCTCATCACGGAACACAAACAGTGTAACTACTAACCCTATCAGGGAGCAGACAACGCCGTTCTCACACCAAACGGAGTCAGTAACTTCGGCACCGGATATCGATCTCGACACAAGTCAACATATACCTTCAACTAAATTGTCAGCAGCCCTGGTTGTGGATTCAACGCAAGAGAAAGGTTTTTTGTCCTAGATTCAGTCACTTACATATATTTTTTCATACAAACACATGTACTTTCGAATTCATGAAATGTCACACAGTAAGGCCGATTGTATTGTTTCAACACCTCTACTAAATAGCTCTTAACATATATTTACTGAAATTACATGCTTAAATATGGCAAAACAAATACATGTAATTCGAAAATGAATTAAATCTCATTTCCAGCGTCTTCAATCGGACTACTTGTGGTTGGAATCGTTGCTGCGGTCTTTCTTTTGATTGTTGCTGTTGTCATCGTAGTCGTACTACGAAGCATGTAAGATATTTAATCTTCTTGTGTGTGTGTGAGTGTGTGTGCGTGCGTGCGTGTGTGCGTGTGTGTGTTTGTTTGTTTGATATTGTTGTTTGTTTTTTGTTTGTTTTTTATTACATTGTCTCATGGTACAGTTTGAAGCTGTATTTCGGCAAAATAAATTTACAATTATATTAAGCACGATAAATACATACATGTGTTTGTTAATACTCGATGTATGCATTTTGGTAAAAGAGAAAAACATATTTAATTACATTATTTGTGGTAAATCTGTCTTCTTTTAAAACATCATTTTGTTAATGAAATGTGTGTTTTCTAGGGAACAGGTATGTTTCAAACCAACAGAGAGCTCAAAGCATAAAAACAGAGACCACATGCACCGCACTTTTTGCAGGCAAATTTGGAGCACCAATCACTCAGCCACTACGAATGTCTAGATGCAACTGGCTCCAACCATGCCTACAGTATTCTCCAAAACAAGGGTGGTTTCTTGAAGAGCAAGGACGGCTATAAGACCGTATCCGAAACCGAAATCACAAGTGCAACTAACACTGGAATACAAGAGAGACCTGAGGCGTCAAATGCCTATTTCGTGTTGGAGAAACAAAGCATAGATCAAGAAGTCCCTGTCAAGGCTGTTTCCTCCAAGGAACACATCAACTTTGTTTTAGAGGAACAGCGTCCAAAGTTGGAGAATGTAAGAGATGGTTCCTGTCATTCGTACTTTGTTCTAGAAAAACAAGGTGATATTCAGCCTGTTAAGGAAACGCCATCAAGCGAAGCCAACCAATACTTCATATTGGAGAAAAAAGCCGTGGATGTTGGCAGCTCATCAGCAGCAAATGAAGATTACGCCGAAATCGACGATGGGAATATCAATGGCCAGAGAGCCACGAATGACGAATATGAGGACATTGATGAATCAAATGTTGGAATGGACAACGAATATGATGACACCAACAAGGCCTTGCGCGTGGCATTACCAGATAATATATACTATATACTTCATACAGACGATGACGATTATGACTATGTCCAAATAGGCAAAGGCAGAGTTACTTCAAAAGACAATGAATAAGTCTGATGGTGGTCTAAAACAGGAATACCAACATTAAACACTTCATTAATATTAATCATACTTCTATAATTCATATAATCCATATTCATTATAACAGTGTGACTGTAAAATATGTAGAGACTTGTGAATTTAATTTCCATTTATATTTGAATTGAAGGGCCATATTTAAACATGCATCGCAAAGGATGTAATTCAATACTAACATCACATGAGCTACGAGAGTATCTTACTTCGAATGAAGTATTGCATATTACTTCAAAGATACATGTTGTATATATTTATATATATGTATGTTTTCAGTACGAAATAGTACTACAAGTCTGTTCTTATACAGCATTAGATATTGTTCTACAACAAACAGTAATTGCCATTATGTTGTTAAAGACATAAATTATCATTCTGATCTTGCAGTACATCAAATACTGGTATTTTGTTAACAAGAGCTGTCGGATGACAGCGCGTTCGACTTTTCTTGTGATTGTCAGAGTTACTGACATTTTTTTTATAAAACAAGAAATATGGAAATTCCACGAAAACCAATTTTTTTTTTAACGAAATGCATTAAAGTCAGCACATCAATAACAATTTTAGTAAAAGTAACCTTGACCTTGACCCCACCAACCCCATATGCAATCCCAAGCGAGGTCTCGATATAAGGTATCTATGTATTCAGTTTCATTAAAATATCTCAATGCATTCTCAAGTTATTGATCGGAAACCTTTTTACTATTTTAGTAATAATGACCTTGACCTTGACCCCACAAACTCCATACGCAATCACAAGCGAGGACTTGATATAAGGTATATATGTATAAAGTTTCATTAATATAGCTCAATTCATTCTCAAGTTATTGAGCAGAAACCGTTTTTCTATGTTAGTAACAGTGACCTTGATCTTGACCCTATATGCAATCCCAAGTGAGGTCTCGATATATGGCATGTATGTATTCAGTTTCATTAAAATATCTCAATGCGTTCTCACGTTATTGAGCGGAAACCGTTTTTCTATTTTTAGTAACAGTAACCTTGACCCCACCCACTCCATATGCAATCCCAAGCGAGGTCTCGATATAAGGTATGTATGTATAAAGGTTCATTAAATATTTCAATGCGTTCTCAAGTTATTGAGCGGAAACCGTTTTTCTATTTTAGTAACAGTGACCTTGACCCCACCCACCCAATATGCAATTCCAAGCGAGGTCTCGATATAAGGTATCTCTGTATTAGTTTCATTAAAATATCTCATTGCGTTCTCAAGTTATAGAGCGGAAACCGTTTTTCTATTTAAAGTAACAATGTCCTTGACCCCACCCACCCCATATGCAATCCCAAGTGAGATCGTGATATAAGATATCTATGTATTAAGTTTTATAAAAATATTTCATTTCGTTCTCAAGTTTTAAGCGGAAACCGTTTTTCTATTTTTAGTAACAGTGACCTTAACCCCACCCACCTCATATGCAATCCCTAGCATATAATTAATTTGATGTATAATAATGTTAAATCGAAAATAAAATTAAACAACGAAGTACGTAATGAATATTTTACATGTATGTTGGCAGTTAGACAGGGCGACTCCTTGTCGCCATTTTTATTTTCTATGTATTTAAATGACATTGAAGAGCATTTTATGTTGAATAACTATGAAGGCATCGAAATGGGAATGCTTAAATTGTTTTTGTTATTATATGCTGACGATATTGTTATTTTTGCAGAGTCGGAGACTGGACTTCAAAATGGTTTAACTTTACTTCAAGATTATTGCAATACATGGAAACTGTCAGTCAATGTAAATAAAACAAAAATAAATGATATTTAGAAAAGGTGGGCAAAAGAAACGAAATCTAACGTTTTTATATCAGGGAAAGGAAGTTGAAATTGTAAACAAATTTACATACCTCGGGATAGTTTTTACCACAGGCGGATCTTTTTCAGCTACATATGAAGCACAAGCAGGTCAGGCCCTTAAGGCAGTTTATAAGCTTAAAGCAAATCTAATCCAGTTTCCGGACATTTCAGTTAGTCACTGTTTATATTTATTTAGTTTAAACGTATTTATTTCAAACAAACAAACATTGTTATACATAGAATTTCATACAACATTTATAATATGTACATGTTCGAATGGGATTGGAACTAAAGACAAAGTCTTATATAGTTCTTCTCCCTCAGTATACATTCAGTTACATGTTGACAGACGAACATAATTGGTTTTTAGATGATTAAACACTAATAAAAGTACGGCAAAAAAAGAGAGAAACTCCGAGTATAGAGTTTCATTCGTCAAGTGCATGAAATGGGTTGACATTTGAAAGGTGTGGCAGATATAAAAGTAGTCAGAAGTTTGGTGAAAAAGAAAGAAATTTTGAAAGACTTGTTTGGTGCAAGGGAAAATACGTTTGAGAGTCGTTCAGTAGCATACTACGTATCAAATCGCTTACTATTAATAATAAATGTGTGTACTGCATCAGCTATATTTATTTGACAAACTTATTGAACTTATTCTAAATTATGGAAGTGAAGTATGTGGCTTAAATACCAGTAAATGCATAGAAAGAATACACTTACGTTTTTGCAAAACTTTGTTAAGAGTAAGACAACAGACACAAAATAATTTTATACACGGGGAGCTCGGACGAAAATCGCTTATTTACTATCGATATGTTAAAGTTATAAACTATTGGATAAACATTATACAGTGCAATGATGTTAAATATGTCAAAGTTGTATATAAGATGTTATTAAATGATTTTGAAATGTACCCAGAAAATGTGTCTTTGGTAAAAATGTTAAAAAATTTATTAGACAGTCTAGGTTTTAGCAAAGTATGGTACTTTCAGGGTGTTGGTGTCCTTATGTCAAATGTTAAACAAAGAATTTCAGATATTTATAAACAAAATTGGTCTGCGGAACTTTTAAATACAGCTAGAGGTACACATTATAGTTTATTCGGAAATTTCGAATTACAGTCATATTTCAAATATGTAAACTTATCAAAGTTCAGAATTGCCTTGACACGTTTGAGAGTTTCATCCCATAGACTAGAAGTTGAGTCAGGCAGATGGCATAAAGCGAACAAAATACCAAACAATGAAAGAAAATGTAAACACTGTCATGTACTAGAGGACGAATTCCATTTTTATTAGAATGTCCAGTATTTATAGATTTTCGTAATCAATATATAGATAAATACTTCAGGCAAAATGCCAATATGATCAAATATATTGTATTAATGAGATCGACAAACGAATCGACTGTTAGAAGGCTTGCAACTTACATTTGTAAGGCGTTTCAATTAAGAACACAGTTATATTACGATTGAAGTGTCTCTCCAAAACAATTATAAATATCATGTAAAGATTTACGTATTAATTGTATTGCCAAAACGAATGTGTATACTATGTGGAAGTATTTGCAGAAAAGTTATGTATGACATTATTTAATATGCATAGAAAATATTGCCCTGTGAATGTATACACGTTTTATTAACATTATATATATATGTTTATGTATGTGAACCTGTATGCTATTGACCGATGCATTGTATTTATTTGATAGATGTGTTTAAATGTATATCCATGGGCATAATGCCTAAAGTATTAGAAATAAACTATCAAAGCTATAAGGTATCTACGTTTGCAGTTTCGTATACATTCAATAATGTGAAATTATGTTTTGTTCTTACATGACATGAATTTCCGTTATTTGTACATGACATAATTTTTTTCACTATGTGCTTCCATGACATAAATTTGCATTTGGTTCTTACATGGCATGAATTTTCGTTATTTTAGATGATAATTATTCAAATTTATATGCTTCCAGGACATACATTTCCATTGTGTTAGTACATGATATAATTTTTAATTCTGTTCTTACATTAATTAAAATTCTTACATCACATGACTTTCCGTTATTGTTTACATGACATGAATTACCATTATATTTTAATATGGAATAAAATCCCATTCCATTCCTGCATGACCCAAATTTCTATCATATTCTTACATGAAATAAATTTCGATTATGTTCTTATATGACGCTTTCTACATTGTATCATTCACTTATATAGTATGAATTACCAATTATGATATTTCATTAAAAACATTCACATCGTGACATATAGGCCTATCTGCGTATATTTACGAACGATTACCGACGTACATTTGAACGAACGTGTAAGCTCCCAAGCTGTTGCGGCACTAAGAAATCGGTAAATATTCGCGTTGGTCATAAATTCGCGCAATGGCGGGAGCGCGGAAAGCGCGAAAATTAGAACACCGCGAAAATTATTGATTCCACAGTAGATACTCGTGTATATATGTGCTATGTGTACTCGTATTTATATACTTAAACATCGCATGAATTACGCCGAAAATCAATAAATTATTTCCATACTATCAACGAGTTCAACAAATATAACAGAAAAACACTAAATTATTCTGGACGCGGCACGATTTCCACGAGTATGTTGCAACACCTGTGAGCTGGGTAAGCGGAAATCGATAGGCACGAAAAACTCGTGCAGCGGAAAATACCGAATGCTAATGTATGCCGCAGGGAAAGAATGACAGGCTATGGAACAGCAAAGAATACGTGGAGATGAATAATATCGGTAAGTCTTCTATTTACACTCTTATTGAATAATGAATATTATTGATAAATGCCTTGTTTTTTTTATATTCTTATTAAGCAGTGTATATTTAGTCCCGATATTTTCTGCACTTAAACATACATGTACACTGGTATCTGGGAAGAAATGAACATATACTGGACATTTATAATTAAAAAATATTCGATTTAGAGTTGTTTATTGGCTAATAAACAACGATTTGGAGTTCTGATGCGTATGAATTAAACCACGAGGGGCATAACTCTGTCCAAATATAAAACCGAGGTATAGGGAATGTTGCCTCTGACACTGGAGTTGATGATAAAGGTATATTCCAAGTTTCAAGTGAATAAATTGTGTAGCTTTGAAGTTACAAGACTTTTGAATAAAAACTTATTCAGACGCGGACGCCGACGTCGGGGGGGGGGGGGGCAGTAGGAAAGCTAACATATTCTTTGAATATTCGAGCTGAAAATAACTAATCATCACTAGAATTGCAGGACCAAATCTGACATCAAAACTGTATGTGAGCATACCACACAAATTCCACATGAACATGCAGAAGTAGAAAAAATGTAAAAATAAAATAAAAGCAAAATAAAATCAATCAAAGTGATAGATCATTACTCTAATATGGTTATTTCATCGTAGTTATTTAACTATCCATCAACTATCATTTAATTTTACAAAGCAGTTCCAAAAAAATAGACATTACGCAATTTAACTCTTCAAAGTCCCGTAACTCCAAGAAAAATCATTGAAGCGGAACATCCTAGTAATATGTATACATCCTCTCGGCACTGTTGCTTCCCATAAAGTTTCATTAAAATCTGGCCAGTAATTGCTGAGAAAAAGCCCGGACAAGAATTGTGCACTATACAACTAATTTAAAAATCTTCAAAGTCGCATTACTCTAAAAATTTCATTGAAGCGGAACATTCTGGTAATATGCACAACTCCTCTTGGTAATGAAGCTTCCATAAAGTTTCATTGAATTCCAGCCAGCAGTTGCTGACAAATAGCTCGGACAACAAGTGCGCACTGAATACTAATTTCATAAATATTCACAGTCCCATAACTCCGATAAAAATCTTTGAAACGGAACATCCTCGTAATATGCATACCACCTGTTGGTAATGATGCTTTCCATAAAGTTTTGCTGAATTCAAACCAGTAGCTGCTGAGAAATAGCTCGGACAAAAAGTAAAGAATTGTGCACTATACAAAATATCAGAAATGTTCAAGGTCCCATAACTCTGACAAAAATCGTTGAGCGAAACGTCCTGGTAATATGCACACCTCCTCTTGGTAATAAAGCTTTCCAGAAAGTTTCGTTGAATTCTGGCCAGTAGTTGCTGAGAAACAGCCCGGACAAGAAAGTCAAGAATTGTGCACTATATACTAATTTCAGAAATATTCGAAGTCCATAACCCTGAGACGAAGCGGAACATTCTGGTAATATGCACATCTCCTCTTGATTATTAATCTTCCCCGTGAAGTTTCGTTGAATTCCCACCAGTAGTTTCTGAGAAATAGCCCGGTCAAGAAAGTGGGACGGAAGGACGGACGGACAAAGCGGCAAAAATATACTCCCCCGAAAATTTTCGGGCAGCATAACAATAGTCTAAGATAATTTGTTTTTGTTTTGTATTGGTATTAGCATACTAAATATTTTTTAAATATATTCCTTAAATATATTTTGAAATGTAACCATAGTTTAACTATGCATCAATGTATACATTTACATGTGACGCCTATATATCACAGCTGTAATACAACTGCATAATTATTATCATTATTATTATGGATGTTTTACTATGATGATGCAGTTGACAATGACGGTGATGATAACTGTGAGGGTAATGATGACGGTGGTGGTGATAATTGTGATGATAATAACTCTATCAGCTTGTCCGAAAATCGTGCAAGACAAAACAATTGATCACTGTTTGTGTTTATTACTTATGTTTTAACACTTTTCGATCAACAAAATTCAAAACTCCATTAAGCCTTTTATTTAGTACCACTCAAATAGCAGAGTCTCGCACAAAGTTTCAAATGACAGTCTACCATTCTAATATTTTCACAGAAACATCAACGACAATTGTCCATTCAACGACCTCAACACATCAGGGAGCAGGTCTACAACGTCATTCTCACATAAAACGGAGTCAGTAACTTCGGCACCGGATATCGATCTCGACACATTTTCAGTAACTTGAATTATTTTTTTCATATATTTTCATTAACTTATTTTTTTTATTTTCAGAAACGAACCTGTTTTTCATATATTTTCAGTAACTAACATATATTTGTTCATATATTTTCAGTAACAAACATATAGAACTAATATATATTTCATATCGTAAAGCTGTATATACTATAAACCAGACAGTCATTAATCAGGCAGTTTTTTTTCTAATTAGCCAACAAAGAAATGTACTTTCGAATTCATGAAATGTCACACAGTGAGGCAGATTATATTGTTTCAACACCGCGACTAAATAGCTCTAAACATTACTGAAATTACATGCTCAAACATGGCAAAACAAATACATGTACAGTCGACACCCGATGGCTCGAACTTGCTTGTCTCGAGTTGCTCGTTGGCTCGAACTTTCTTCGCGGGACCGACTTTTTATTGGTATATAATCATATAAATTTCTGTGATTTGGCTCGAATTCGCAAGGGTCGAATTGTCTGATGGCTCGACGTGTTTGTAACGGTCCCAGCCATACTTTTCACACCTTTCATGTTTGGCTGGAACTCGCTTCGGGACGCATCAAGTCGCTAATCAATTAGACGCGCTTGATTGCTGTCAATCGATTTCACAGCTGTTGCAAACTTGTCATCGATACCATTGCTCAATGGTTTGAGTAAAATATGACATTGATATTTTGTATAAAAGACAAGTTTTGGTGAGATTCAGCATTCTTACATTGTTGTGAAGAAATAATTGCTAAAATACGAATACAGTAGTACAAATGGCAGAAACTTTTGCATCACCAGTTGCTGAGCAATCTAGAGAAGACACCGCTAAACAACCCGGGTTGATATCTATAACAGCAACACCGAATGGGTCAGCCGTAGGAAGTAAGAGAACTAAACAAAAAATTAATTTGAAAACCTTCACTGAAATTACGAAGCCATTATTGCTAATTGCGTCTTATTGTTATTGTACATGAATATTTAGAATTTATTCATTCGATGTTTGTGTAGATAACTGTTTAAAAAAACAACAGATTAATAAAATCTGCTATTTGCTAATTCATATGTATTTAATACTACGGGGTATATGCTATCTGAATACTGTTCATTTGGTGATTTGAATATGAAGCAGACGAATCTCCGCCAGTGGAAGTTAACAAACTCGGACTTTGTTTGGCTCGAATTTTCGATGGCTCGAAGTGTCCTCGCCGGCCCCTGCGACTTTTTAATATGGAAGGGGTATGCATTCATAATCGTATGAACCTTATCACAGGCATAGTAATATATGTTCTATTTTTATGCAAATTATATTTCGACAAGATTTACATGAACTAGGATGTCTTATACTGTTCAATGTTACTCTTTTTTCCATTTATTGTGGACGTTTGATGTACGCGAACATTTCGTTCCAGTTCTTCTTCTTCAAAAACGATTTTGACAATTTTGTCATTTTTGCTTGATAGTATTCTATCATGCAAGGTCCGCAAGTGTTATTATTAAACAAATCCATTTCGCTAGCAAGTAATATGTACATGTTATGGTATTTTAGGTAAATATAACTTTTCTAAGAAGCGACCACAGAAGTCTCCATGTCGTAACATCGGTTGAGGAACGTAGCTTTAAAATGGATTTGATTTCACATTGATGTGTCTATTTGCTAGATGCCATTAGATCGTCTAATTTATTGTGCATTTATATCAAAGTTGATAATGATGAATTGTTTAACATGTACAATAAGAAAAATATGCATTTTGAGATTTATTGTAAAATGCTTATCCTTTCTAATACAAGTTATGCCCACGCAAAGCAAAGAGCTTAGATACACCCGTGTGGATGCAACTGAGCGAGTATTTGTCGGACGAAATATGCATTTTTTTGGGACAGTTTTAATTCATGAACAAACTCAACGATGAAAATTCGCTTGTAACATCCTGCGTTGATCACCCGTTTGCGTATGTAAACAAATAAGTTTCAATTGTGCGCATGCGCAACTATTGAGGCCCTGAAAGGGATACATTAAACACGATCTGTTCACGTTGACAGTAGTATTTTCCGGACGTTTTTTTAACAGTGAAATATACGGAGAAATGCTTTATAATTTTGTTTAATCTATATTAGACAACAAATAAGTAATCAAATGGGATTGCGCAATTTATATAAAAATAATACCACTTTATCATATGATTTAGTAATTAAAGAGTTTACTAGACATTACGTATCTATATAGCTACTACACACGTCCTTAACATCGTAGCGGGTTAAATAATGTTCTGCCAGAGTTCGTCTGCTATAATTAGCAGACAGCCAAAACTATCACGAACCCTGTCTGGGCTCCAAATTAGGATTTTATCGCGCATGCGCACGTGTTACTTCCCCAGACGACAGTTGCATGCGTTTCAGACTATCAACGTAAACATTTGGGGTTTTACCCCAAAATAAACTATTTTCGAAAAAAAAAAGAAACGTACTTGAAAATATAAGCGTTTATTTGTATTATGATGCTAAAATACGAAAAGTGGTTACGAAACGCGAATATTTAAAAACGTCCGGATAATACTACTGTCCGACAAATACTCGTTCGCCAGTATTGATGACCTAAGCTTACACGTCGTCATTGTTTAGTGATGTCATTTGTGGATTGTTATGCATTTTTCTCGCCGAGTGAAAATTTGGATATATGGTGCCGATTTAAAGCATTTAAAAGCATTTAAGTCTCTATCTGTTGTGTTAATAATAAAACAGGATTATCCTGGATCTGTTAAACTCTCAGCTTAGGAATTGTGTGATTTTAAAGTGTCAAAACTCAACTGTGGTACTGGCGCAGTTCCTAAATCCGCCACATTTTGAGGGGTATGTTTATGATATTTTTAAAAGTTGTTTACCGATTGACATAAAAATTCACATCAATAAAGTTAGGTTTTATGTGCATTTGCTGGCGTATTTTTGGTACATTTCAATACTTGGCAAATGAAAAATATTTATCGAGATTGAAGGCCTAAATATTGTAAAAAATTGGGCGTGGGAGTGCATAAATCCGCCACCCCACCCCATGTTCAAATTGCTCGAAAATAATTATTATTTATGAATTCTGTTTTCAAAGCAACTTCTATTAACTTCTTTTGGCAAAACTACCAGTTTTGTTCATTTTAGGTTCATTTTATAGTGTTTAAAAAAATCACGGTGATCCGAAGTTGCTTGGTGAAAATCGTAGATCAGGATCCGCGACATGCATATTCCATATTTGACTATTGTTCTTATTTAATTTGCTATATTAAGCAGCTCGTTGTCTGTTGTTAACACAATGTGCCAATTTCTTCAAATACTCATTTGTATTTCGAAGAATAGCTCTGAAACTGAGGCCCTGCGTGCACGTGGGCAAATAATGATAATATTAATAATTATCGCACAAACACGTTTGTTTATTTAATTTTAATACACTAAACGTTTCGGCATGATGCCTTCGTCGGTAGTAATAAAAATAATAAATATAAACAAAAGAAGTGACGTCGACGTCATACAGTGACGTTACGTCGTTTGGTGGAAAAATGATGACCTGTAAGAAATGTAAAATAGCATTATGCTGACATAGAACACATAATCATAATAGTATTAAATGATGGATCACAGTTGATTAATCAGCCTATAAATTATAATATAATAAAAAACATATTAACAGGCAAACATCAAAAATATGTCAAGTATGTGAACGTATTATAAATCGTACAGCACTTTGTTATTCAGACCGTTAGGAAGCATAGTCTTTAATGTATGTATCCAAAACGTTTCTTTACATAAACGGTCTAGATTATTAATAACAACATCTATTTGAACAAAAGAGAAATCTGACAATGTACAATTATTGTCTAGAGATCCAAAATGGGTTGCAACATGTGATACAGGATTTATTGAACAGTTTCTTATATCAAATCTATGGTTATTAATTCTACGGGAAACAGTTTGATTGGTTTGTCCGACATGTTTTACATGTAATACGATATATAACATCACGTGAAGTACAATCTACATCATTGTGCAAATCGTATGTTAAACCAGTGACGCTACTATTGAATTGAGAACATATGTTGATAGTATCACAATGCGTTCTTTTTCGTCGTTTACATTTACCCGATGAATGTAATTTGGTACTGTTATACACTGAACATCTAACAAGACTGTTTTGTATATTCTTAGGTCTTTTATTAGTGGTGTGGGGGCAAATAATGAGGGTTTTGAGTAGCGAGACATTTGCGCGCTCTTAATATGCAGGTTTGCTCCCCCGCATTTTATTGTATGTAATGCCAATAAATAATGGTTATTTTTATGCTGCACATGCTCACATGGACATAATATTAAAACACAATAATTTAATGTTATCATGGACACCATGCGGGGCCTCAAAATTGCGCCTGCGCAGTATGAAATAGATTGTTTGCATTCAGGGATTATGTACAAAATAATTGGATTAAATATTCATGTATGCACAAATCAAGATGAAAACTCGTCAGTGTTATTAAGGGAAAGTATCTGAATTACAACTCTGTACGTAAATAATATGAATTTACAATAATGCTCTTAAAGACATCAAATACAACTATGTTATTTCATGGCATTAATTTCCATTATGTTCACATATGACACGAATTTCAATGCTGTTCTTGCATGATGTGAATTTCTTTTCTGCTGTTACAAATGTCTAATTTTTTCTTATAATAAATGCATGTCCATTACGTTCTAATATGAAGTCAGTTGTTATTATGTAACATTTATTACCGGGCATGAATTTCATTTTGTTCTCATATGATATGAATTTAAAATCTGCTATTTAATAGCATGTATAGTGATTATGTTATATAATGACATATTTACCATTATGTTCTTATGTGACATGGATCTCCATTCTGATCTCACATGACATAAACTTCTATTTGGTTCTTACATGACATAAATTTCCATTATGTTCTTACATGACTTTTTTTTTGTTCTTACATGACATGAATTTCAATTATGTTCTAACATAATATAAAATTATATTTTGTTCTTACATTAAATGCGTTTCCGTTATTTGTACATGACATGATTTTTTTCATTATGTGCTTCCATGACATAAATTTGCATTCTGTTCTTACATGACATAAATTTCCGTTATTTTAGATGATTAATATTCACATTATATGCTTTCATGACATACATTACCATTGTGTTATTACATGACATACTTTTCAATTCTGTTCTTAAATGAATTAAAATTCTTACATTACATGACTTTTCGTTATTGTTTACATAACATGAATTACCATTATGTTTTAATGTGGAATAAAATCCCATTCCATTCCTACATGACCCAAATTTCTATCATATTCTTAAATGTATCATAAATGTATCATTGTATCATTTACTTACATGGTATGAATTACCAATGATGGTGTTTCATCGCTCTTATAACCATGTTTTCTAACATTCATTGTGCATATTCTACTCTCTTTTTAAACTATTTATTTACCATTCCGTTCACCATATCGCACGATTTACCACTTTGTAATAAAATCGCATTCTATTTCAAAATTGCGTTAAAATAATTCCAAAATACATACATAAATTGCACAAAGTACACGGTGCCATGACGTTACTACCATATATAATACCAAGCATCAAAATGCCCTTACATACTACAACATTTGCATTCGAAGTAAACTTATAACATTGTATCAAACACATCTTATTTTCAATAAGTACATATAAACATATTTTGCAAGTAAAATAACCTTATAACAGCTTACGGTATAAAATAATTTTATTTACAAATAAGGACAAGTTGATAGATGATTTAACAAGATAGTAAAGAGATAAATTAAACTATACAAACTGCTGGACACGTATGTAGATGTGATTTAACTAGAAATGCATTTTTAAGAAAAAACTTTTCTTGTCTTATCATGTTTACTATCAGATAGTTTGTTCTTTAAATTTCGAGTCTGATGATTGTACATGTAGATATTTGCATCTTAAATCAGGGGCGTAACTCGGCCTAGTTATGCATCTATCAATATGTCCCCCAAGGGCGGAGCGGCGGGCTGACCCACGGGAATTTGACTTATTTTATTTCTGGGGTCTAATTCCCCTCCCTAGAGCCTCACTTTTTTTCGAAATCCCCTCAGTGGGAGATGCTTTACTTGTGTATCAAATGCCCCGGGGTCCCAATATTACCGGGATCTGAAATCCGACCAAATCTATTTCACGGGACCCGGAATTGCTTTCAGTCTACAGTGTATGCCCGCCGCTCACCTCTCCCCAGGGGGAAATTATTGATAGTTGCATTATAGTTAATACGCACGTGCGTATTAACTGTATGGCATACATAACAATAGAAGGTGTTAAAATATAAGGAACGAACAATAAAAACAAAAGCTAAGCTTGAATAAGTTAGATAAAACAATTTTTCAATAACATAGTGCTCTTCAAGAGTCTACTAATTGACCATTCCAATGTTCTTAATAACATAATCTTTACTTGAAACAGCGTAGTGATTTATATATCTATCTTCCACGAAGTCAACCACCTTTCGAAGAAATAGACACTGAGATCGCAACCAGTTGTTAGTTAAAAGAGCTTTTTAAAAAGCCGAAGGAGTATCTACAATGTTAAGGCCATTTGTTGTTATTAATTGTTTAACTGATTTTTTGCCAAAAGTATTGGACGGGTCTGGGGTTAAAAAAACTTGTAAAAAGTGTAAAGTTGAAAAAAAACGTTCTTGGTGGCACAATTCAGTCATCAGCGTTCAGGCTTTTAATATGGACATGAATTTTAATTTCTCTGGATTTGTAAAATATGTTGGGCGACGGTTTCGTTAAACAAATCATAAAAACATATGACCTAAAAAACAAAAGCAGATGTGGGCCTATATTTCAGATACATCTTAAGTGATCCTTATTATTAACCTTAAAATGATCATTGTATTTAACTTGTTTGTTGTTGTTGTTTTTTTCATTTGTACGGAAGGTAGCACTTAGTGTGTTTATTAATTATGAACTATATTATTTAGTGTGTTTATTAATTATAAACTATATTATTAACGGATGTTTATGTATCTGTAAGGGGATTCACAACTTTAAACATAGTTATGAAAATATATCCCATATTAAAATGTGGAACTTAAGTGAACATATTTTAAGATTATTTTAAGATGTTTCTGGAATACGGGCGCCGGTAAACTATGGGGAGATATTTCCAATGTGGCTGTCTGCAGCACTGAAGTGGACCGGTAATAGGGTAACAATATCAGCGGGGAGTGAATTCCAATGAATTACTACTGATCGAGGGTAAAATTAGTGTTTATAATAGTATGAATGTATCTCAAGTGTAGTGATTGGATTTAAGGGACGTGTTCGCGATTTAACGTATTTTTGAAAAATGTCGCTCAATGTCTAAACTGAAAGAACCAAAGCATATAGACTAACAATAAACTAATATTAAATAAGGAAATAAAGTAAATTAAAAGATTTTCCTTCGCCGGGACTCGAACCTAATATCATCGGGATCTAAAATGTGACGCTCTAACCTCTCGATCATTCTGATTTACTAAAACGGAGTTATTTCTAATGCTGTGTAGGAGAAACATGAGTTTTCTAAAATACCGATGAAAAGCATTACAAACGCTTTATAATTGTATCCATTTCAATTGATAATTATCCATAAACGACACTATATTTCCTATATATTTTTATAATAAATGTTATTTTGCTTGTTTTATAATGTGTATATATGATATATTTTTCTTTTTGGGATCTTTGACAATTTTGAAAATTGTAGATTTTCTAATCTGTCCCTTTAATTCACTTGCTTGAGTCTTGCTTTTGGGCTACCTCTTTGGAGACGGGTTTAGATTGTAAGATTGGGTGCATCACAACTAAGAAATATAAGCTTACCTTAGAATCTTCTTTAGCTTGAACGTCTGTGACGTCTGTCTTCGGCGACAAGCAGCGATCCGGTCACGTCCACACATTCGAGACGTCCCCAGGCAATCAACTGTCAGTGTGGATGTTTTGTTATCCAATTAATCTACCCGAATGTCTGACACAACACGTGCGAAATGAAATATCCGCTATTAAAGTCATAAATATTAAAACTAAAATTCCCTGTGTGAATTTCAAACTTAGTATTGTCTGTTTATTATAGTGTCACCCTCGCGATTAGGGGCAGCCGGATTGACTTATGAGACACCTTTATTGATGAACATTTTAACTACCGATTTCTATCCTATATGCCGGGCGCTTGGCAGAAAGCCAATCGGTACCCTTCGATATAACTAGCTGCTGGGTAGGCAACCGGATATATCAGAACAAGCCCTGTGTAAGACTCGAACCTTCGACCTCCCGCTCCGTAGGCGAACGCCTTAACCACTAGGCCAAATCATACACCCCAAGTGTCTGACACAACACGTATGGAATGAAATATCCCATATAAAAGTAATAAATATGTTTATTATAATTAAAAATTGCTCGGTGAAATTCACATTAATCCAACAAAACGTGTCCATGTTTTATTGCCCAAATAATATACTTTCAACTGTCTGACACAACACGCACTAAAAGAAATGTCCTATTTAATGTCATTACACATATAATTGTAGTAAAAAATTCCTCGGTAAAATGCACACTAATTCAACACAATTGTCCAAATAATACACCTCCAACTGTCTGACACAACACGTACGGAATGGATCAATATTATTAAAATTATAAACTTAAATTTCAATAAACATTTTCTGTGTTAATTTCACACTAATCCAACAAAATGTTTGAAAATCAACTGTTTTGTTCATTTTCCTAACATTCAAACGCTAATACACACATCCAACAGTGGCCATGTCTACATATATATGAAAATACTGACAAATACACACAATTGTATATGCAAAAATACCCGATTTCTTCGCCAATCATTACACCGTTAACACTCTGTCTACACGACACGGTTTTTAACGACACCGTTTTTAATCCACGTTAAATAACGGTCCTACACATGCGTAACTTGGCAGTCTTGCATTGTCCGTTTATTTATTTCCTCCCTCACTAATTGCGTCCAAAAATCAATAAATTATTTCCATACTTTCAACGAGCACAACAAATATAACAGAAAAACACAAAATTCTTCGGAGGCGGCACGCTTTCCTCGAGTATGTTGAAACACCTGTGCGCTGCGTAAGCGGAAATCGATTGACAGGACAAACTCGTGCAGCGAAAAATACCGAATGCTCACGGAAGCGTAACGGAAAGAATGACAGATAATGGAGCAGCAAAGAATAAGTAGCAGTAAATCATATTGGTAAGTCTTCTATTTACATTTTTATTGAATAATGAAAATCATTGATAAATGCCTTCTTTTTACACTCGTATTAAGCAATGTATATTTGGGAAGAAATAAAACATATACGGGACATTTATAATTAAGAAATATTCGATTTAGAGTTGTTTATTGGCTAATAAACAACGATTGGGAGTTCTGATGCGTATACATTAAACCACGAGGGCGTAGTTTAATATACCGCATCAGAACGACAAATCGGTGTTTATTAGCCGATAAACAACGATAATGCGAACATTCTTTCGATCCTAACATGACCTGACAACATTTTCTGCTAAGACAATGCGAACTATATTTTACAGATTCGGAACTATTTTTGGGGGATGTTTATTGTTAGGTTAACAACAGTGAATTGTGTTCTTTGTTTATAGAAAACTCTGCGCGTGTCATGTTAGAATATACATTACATCTTAATTAAATTAAGTACTATTTTGACTTGGTTCATTGCGTAATCGATATAAATTTGAAGACGTTTTACTTATTTCTCCGAGTTACGTTAATTAATTTAAAATCGTTAATTTGCATATTTATTTGTTCACAGTAAAAAAAAAACAAGAACAAAAATAACTGAAATTATATAAATTTGGAGCTATTTTCTATAACACGTTAAAACATACGGCGGTTGCGGGACGCTCGCGGAACTTTCGAGTTACTTTGACCAAATATCTGTGAGGCGTGTCGTTGGAAACCCGGGTTTAATGCATGTGCGTAAAGTGTTGTCCCGGATTAGCCTGTGCGGACTGCACATGCATTAAGCCCGGTATTCCCGAGACACGCCTCCTATGTGTAGTTGTGTTATGATTTAGCTAAACTCTTTAACTTCTTTAGAATGAATACGGGTTGAGTTATCTCCCGTAGTCTACGTATCTACACATAATATACAGCCAAGGATAAAAAGTATTTCCACAACGTCGTTAACAATAATTTGCGGTATTTCCAAACTTAATGTTCGTTGCATTTAACCTACAAATACACATAATTCGGTTAAATGATCTATCCTGACATTGACATGAAACAAATTAGAGTAGTTTCCCTTTTTGTTTACAAAATTCGCCTGCTGTCAAAATACCAAACAAGACAAAAAAATTGATTGCTGATCTCAAGAAAATAATTGTTAAACTATCAAAATTAATGACAACGTGGGTGGATCGAAAATTGCTCAAATTTCTTGGATTAAATCGTTTTACAGTAGCAAATTTGTTTAAACGCCTAGAAAATCAAGTGCTCGTGACGATCGTCGCATATTACGGATTGTAAAAAGTAACCGTAGAAAAGCCCAGAAAGACGTTACGGCGGTTTTAAACAATGAAACACCCGTAACACTCTCCTCATCGACTGTAAAAATGCGTATGATTTTAAATGGCAGGGGCGTTAAAAAATGTATAGGCACAATTGACTGTTAATGGCAGGGATGTTTAGTTATCGATGGATACAACTGATTAAGCTAAACTCCGATTTTAAATTATGCCTGTGTTTCTATTCATGGTTTTTGTAAATATTTATGTATGTGTTAAGCAACAATATAAAGTATCAGCTCGACTAACAAGATCACCCCCTCAACCGCATCTCCTCTTGTTTTTAATTTTATTGCATTTTTGACGTTTTTATATGTTGTATCTCCGGCAAAAATGTATAGGAACCTGCCTATAGTGCCTAATAGAAGCTACGCTACTGAATGGTTTCAAACGGAGAGTTGTGAAAAAACACTGTTATCTCAAAATTGAACAGAGTCCGTAGGTCCAGGAGAGCATGTTGTAAAAGTAGAGTTCATTTGTCTGTTGACAATTTCTGGAAAAAGGAAATCTTTTCTGATGAGACACAGATAATCATTGGTAGAAACAGAAAAGTAAATGTCTGGCGGAAAGATGAAGAAAAATGGTAGCCAAGTTTGAAACACACAGTGCCACGCTGCAACGTTAGTGTGATGTTTTGGGGCTGTGTCACTTTTTGTGGGGTTGGTACATTAGTTCCAGTTAATGGATACATAAATTCTGAAAAGTTTGTCGATATTTGAGAAAACCATTTGTGGCCCGTAATTGCACAACACTTCCCCAATTCTTCGTGGATTTTCCAAGATGACAATGCCCCACCCCATGTGTCTAGGTTCACACTATATAAAGGCATTATACCACAGCAGTCCAAAACGATTTCGCCATGTTATGAAAGCCGACGGGTGCATAACCAAGTATTACATTCTTTTGGTAAGTTAATTTTACTTATAAAGGACGTTTGTGTTTTTCTGTTGAAGGCTTGTAAGCCCGTATGCTTTATTTATTTGCGACGTCACGACGTTGTAGAAATACTTATGGTCCTTAAGTGTGCATGTAACGTCACATAGCGTTCGAAGAAACGGGGGGTATATTTCTATAAGATAAAATAAGAAAATATTTATTTAAAGTCGACAAGACAAATAACAAAACAACATAAGCTCGAAATAGCTTTTAAACCGACTACATTTGAAATCAAAAATATAAATATTAACATATGTAAAAATATAACTGTAAACATGTAATGCAAAAATGACTCAGCAAATGAACTGAAAGGCATTTTCAAGTTTAATATTTTCACGTTGAAACATTGTTTTTATTTTTTTTAAACTTGCTATTAGAAACAATCACATTTCAAATAGACTATGCAGTTTCCATTAATATGTCAAAGTAAAAGAAAAAGTAGTATTTCTGATTACCAAAATAAACATACAGACTTAAAAAAAACAGTAGACCAGCTGCTATATAAAAAACACTGCATATAATTATTATATCATAAATTCAACAATTTTGTATGTTGACCCGAGCGATGTTAAAAGTAGTAAAATATATAAGCTGCAAATGTTGGTCCGTCTGTCCGGTGGTCCTTCCAAAACTAATGAGCATAACAATATGACGTATGTAGGAGTAGTAGTAGGAGTAGGAGAAGGAGTAGGAGTATTAGTAGTAGTAGTAGTAGTAGTAGTAGTAGTAGGAGTAGTAGTAGTAGTAGTAGTAGTAGTAGGAGTAGTAGTAGTAGTAGGAGTAGTAGTAGTACTAGTAGGAGTAGTAGTAGTAGTAGGAGTAGTAGTAGTACTAGTAGGAGTAGTAGTAGTAGTAGGAGTAGTAGTAGTAGTAGTATTAGTAGGATTAGTAGTAGTAGTAGGAGTAGTAGTAGTAGTAGTAGGAGTAGAAGTAGTAGGAGGAGTAGTAGTAGTAGTAGGATTAGTAGTAGTACTAGTAGGAGTAGTAGTAGTAGTCGGAGTAGTAGTAGTACTAGTAGGAGTAGTAGTAGTAGTAGGAGTAGTAGTAGTAGTAGTAGTAGGAGTAGTAGTAGTAGTAGGAGTAGTAGTAGTAGTAGGTGTAGGAGTAGTAGTAGGAGTAGGAGTAGGAGTAGGAGGAGTAGGAGTAGGAGTAGTAGTAGTAGGAGTAGGAGTAGGAGTAGTAGGAGTAGGAGTAGGAGTAGGAGTAGTAGTAGTAGTAGTAGTAGGAGTAGGAGTAGGAGTAGTAGTAGTGGGAGTGGAAGTGGGAGTAGGAGTAGGTGTAGGAGTAGGAGTAGTAGTAACAGGAGTAGGAGTAGTAGTGGGAATAGGAGTAGGAGTAGGAGTAGTAGTAGTAGCAGTAGGAGTAGCAGTAGTAGGAGTAGTAGTAGGAGTAGGAGTAGTAGTCGTAGCAGTAAGAGTAGTAGTAGCAGTAGTAGTAGTAGGAGTAGGAGTAGGAGTAGGAGTAGTAGTAGGAGTAGTAGTAGGAGTAGGAGTAGGAGTAGGAGTGGGAGTGGGAGTAGGAGTAGGAGTAGTAGTAGGAGGAGTAGCAGGAGGAGGATTAGTAGGAGGAGTAGGAGTAGGAGTGGGAGTGGGAGTGGAATTGGGAGTGGAAGTGGGAGTGGGAGTAGGAGTAGGAGTAGGAGTAGGATTAGTAGTAGTAGGAGGAGGAGTAGGAGTAGTAGTAGGAGTAGGAGTAGGAGTAGGAGTAGGAGTGGGAGTGGGAGTGGGAGTAGGAGTAGGAGTAGTAGTAGGAGGATTAGTAGGAGTGGGAGTAGGAGAAGGAGTAGGAGTATGAGTAGGATTAGTAGGAGTATAAGTAGGAGTAGTAGTAGTAGTAGTAGTAGTAGTAGTAGGAGTAGGAGTAGTAGAAGGAGTAGGAGTAGGAGTGGGAGTGGGAGTGGGAGTGGGAGTGGGAGTGGGAGTATGAGTAGGAGGAGGAGCAGGAGTAGTAGGAGGAGTATGAGGAGTAGGATTAGGAGGAGTATTAGGAGGCGTAGGAGAAGTAGGAGTATGAGGAGGAGTTGGAGGAGGAGGAGTAGTGGGACGAGTAGGAGTAGGAGTAGTAGTAGGAGTAGGAGTAGGAGTAGGAGGAGGAGGAGGAGGAGGAGTAGTGGGAGGAGTAGGAGTAGGATTAGGATTAGGTGTAGGTGCAGGAGTAGCAGTTGGAGTAGTAGTAGGAGGAGTAGTAGGAGGAGGAGTTGGAGTAGTAGTAGGAGGAGTAGTAGGAGGAGGAGGAGTAGGAGGAGTAGGAGGAGGAGTAGGATTAGGAAGAGTAGTAGGAGTAGGAATAGGAGTAGGAGTAGTAGGAGTAGGAGGAGGAGTAGGAGTAGTAGTAGGAGGAGGAGTAGTAGGAGGAGGAGTAGGAGAAGGAGTAGTAGTAGTGGAAGGATTAGGAGTAGGAGTAGTAGTAGTAGGAGTAGCAGTAGGAGAAGTTGGAGTAGGAGTAGGAGTAGTATTAGTAGGAGTAGTGGTAGTAGTATTAGTAGTAGGAGTAGGAGTAGTAGGAGTACGAGTAGGAGTAGTAGGATTAGGAGTAGGAGTAGTAGTAGTAGGAGTAGGAGTAGGATAAGTTGGATAAGGAGTAGGAATAGTAGTAGTAGGAGTAGTAGTAGTAGGATTGGTAGTAGGAGTAGGAGTAGTAGTAGTAGTAGTAGTAGTAGTAGGAGTAGTAGTAGTAGGAGTAGTAGGAGTAGAAGGAGTAGGAGTAGTAGGAGTAGGAGTAGTAGGAGTAATAGGAGTAGTAGTGGTAGGAGTAGTAGGAGTAGTAGGAGTAGGAGTAGGAGTAGTAGTAGTAGGAGTAGTAGTAGTAGGAGTAGTAGTAGTAGGAGTAGTAGTAGTAGGAGTAGTAGTAGTAGTATGAGTAGGAGTAGGAGTAGTAGGAGTAGTAGGAGTAGTAGGAGTAATAGGAGTAGTAGGAGGAGGAGTAGGAGTAGTAGGAGTAATAGGAGCAGGAGTGCTAGGAGTAATAGGAGCAGTAGGATTAGTAGTAGTAGGAGTAGTAGGAGAAGGAGTAGTAGGAGTAGGAGTAGTAGGAGTAGTAGGAGTAGTAGGAGTAGTAGGAGTAGTAGGAGTTGGAGTAGTAGTAGTAGTAGTAGTATTTGGTGTAGGAGTAGTAGTAGTAGTAGTAGGAGTAGGAGTAGTAGGAGTAGTAGGAGTAGGAGTA
This sequence comes from Congeria kusceri, assembly GCA_027627225.1. NCBI lineage: Eukaryota > Metazoa > Mollusca > Bivalvia > Myida > Dreissenidae > Congeria > Congeria kusceri. The sequence continues at coordinate 2,905,340 of CM051030.1, forward strand.
GTATTAGGAGTAGGAGTAGGAGTAGGAGTAGGAGTAGGCGTAGTAGTAGTAGTAGTAGTAGGAGTAGGAGTAGGAGTAGGAGTAGTTGAAGTAGTAGGAGTAGGAGTAGGAGTAGGAGTAGGAGTAGTAGGAGTAGGAGTAAGAGTAGTAGGAGTAGGAGTAGGAGGAGTAGGAGTAAGAGTAGTAGGAGTAGGAGTAGGAGTAGTAGTAGGAGTAAGAGTAGGAGTAGTAGGAGTTGTAGGAGTAGGAGTAGGAGTAGTAGGAGGAGTAGGAGTAGGAGTAGTAGTAGGAGAAGTAGTAGGAGGAGGAGCAGGAGTAGTAGTAGTAGGATTAGGAGTAGTTGTAGTAGTAGTAGGAGTTGCAGTAGGAGAAGTTGGAGTAGGAGTAGGAGTCGTATTAGTAGGAGTAGTAGTAGTAGTAGTAGTAGTAGTAGGAGTAGGAGTAGTACAGATACAGGAGTAGTGCTACAGATTCTAAACTGTGGATTATCGTCTTAAATTAGTACCATATTGTTTAAAGTATTTTAAACGCTCTTGTATCCATAACCAGTGACTAATTGAGGTTGGCTTGAGTCACGGGAAAACAATAATGGGTAGAAATAGTACTTAAAAAAGTCCGTGCGTAAATCTCGCAACGTCTATGTTATAACTCTTCTTCTGAGAGTGTAATCTAAGGTAAAAGGCGTATTCTAGTACAATACACTGCCAGAATCTATAACAAAATTGAGCAATATCAAAAATTTACATAACGTATGTCAATTGGGCCTGAAATAAGTTAATATAGAAAGGGTCATGTGCTTCTACGAAATACTATGCACCTATCAATATTTTTTCTCCGGGCGGGGGGGGGGGGGGGCGGCTGGCAGACACACGGGGAATTTGACTAATTTTATTTTATTTTTGGGGTCCAATGCCCCAACCTAGAGTCGAGCATTTTTGTCTTAATAACTACAGTGGGAGGTGCTTGGTTTATCAATTGACCCGGGAGGCCCAATCTTACTGGGATCTAAAATCAGACCTAAGTCTATTTCCCGGGACCCGCAATCATTCTGCTGAAGGCAAATTCCCGCCTGTCGCAGTTTTAGTGGATAAATGATATAATATCTCGAAAGTAATAAAAGTTGTTCTATAAAGATGAACATGAAATACGTGTAAATTTATTATTTGAAAAAAAATAATTTTTCTTCTATAATGTAATACGTTACAAGCCCGCCTATAAAAAAAAAACTGAGAATCTCAGCAAGCCCGGTTCAGAATTCACCAGTTCGGGGCTTATGGGTTTGTGCTTGTATCGACCACTAAATTACATTAGCATAATAAAGGGCCTTGAACGGTGAAACAAATTGTTAGTGACACGTACGTTTTTCTCAATGTCGATAGAAGTTGCCGAATAATCGATCAGCAAGTAATGCACTGTCATCTGAGAGCTTTTTGTCAGCGTCCGATCCATTATATACAAACTCCATTGAACATTGACGGTTCCTATGCAGTAGCATAATGTTCAATAACAAATTCTAACATGATACTCGCTGATCTTTCTATGGACAAAGAACAAAATTATCGTTGTTAAACTACCAATACACAACGCCAAAAGAAGTCCCGATTCTGAGCGGAGCATAGTAAAAGTAGTTTCAATTACAGTTGCAAAACTATATGCCAAATCATGTTAGAATCGAAATAATGTTCTTATTACCTTTGTTTATCGACCAATAAACAACTGTTTGTCGTTCTGATGAGTGGCTATTAAACAACTTGGGCTAACGCCCTGTTTTAACTCCTACGCGTCAGAACTCCAAATCGTTGTTTATTGGCCGATAAAGAACGATAAATGGAAAATTATTTCTTAAGTAAACATAGGATTGGGCTGGTTCCTCCCATATTGGTACTCTGCAGTTACCACTGTAACCACGATCTAAACACTTACAGATTTGGAAGTATTAAGGGGAGATGGTTATGAGTAGTTTGAAGATAGATATTTTTTACAAAATTTCTATTTTATCATTATTATTTTATAACAATGACATAGACAAGTTGCATTAATGGTCAAGGTATATATAATACGAGTAAAAATGAGAAACAAAAACAAATAAATAAATAAATAAATGAAGTAAACATTACAACGCAAGGATGTTACATTGTCCACATTTTGATAATGTGCTTGTCTACGGTTTTATTTTGCGCCAAGTGTTTTGACTATTGTCACGTGGATATTTATGCCGGCAGGGATTTAAAATTGAGCAGTGCTCGGAACCAGTAAAATCTCTGAGCGGAGGTTCAAATGTCGTGTCGATTTTGTCTTAAACAGGTTAAATCTTAACAAGGATACAAGCTTAAATTAAAATGGTAGTTCGATATTTTGGCTAAGTTTACTTCCTCCTTCAGTCACTCCTTTTGTATCTTCAGGACCGTGAACAACGTATAACAATGTGGTTTTACACAACTGTGTGTGTTTGTATAATGGCTAATATGACAGTAGATGGTAAATATATGTCTTATATTTGCGGTAACATAGCTAGATATACCCAATGACGCAAATATAGCATATGTTAAAGCTAAGAATTCTAGCATACATGTAGTTATTTGCCGAGAAGGTTAGAAATTGATTTTTTCTTGGTGGTAATCCGGATTTTCGGATACTCGAAGTTTTTAATTCTTAAGTATTGGTAGAGGAAGGTTACCTAGCACGGGAAAATTCAGTTGTTTAGTGGGTTTTCTATCTACGCCGGCGGAGGAGCACTGTTTTGTAGGTTATTTTTTTCTTTAAACGCACTTTTTTTTTTTTTTTTTACATATATAGTATTTGTACTTAACACAGCTAATCAGTGCTCCAGATAAGCTTTTGTACTGGGGGTACATGAACGTGTACTTCTGAAAATTTGGGAGTAAATGTACACTCTTTCAAGAATTAAAAGGGGTGGTAAGTTTACATCTAAAACAGTACAATACATGGAAATTTAAAAAAACAACACCAGAGTGTTATAAAAATATTACTTATTAGTGTAGCAACAGTATTTGAAAACAATAATAATACAAATAAGACTTCTCAACATTTTAAGACTTTTATTGCTAATTACTGAACATATTATCTGCACATTCATATAGGCAGGCCTGTCAAACTTCTATCTTTTGTCTTCCAGTCACTAAAATGTGACGTTTCGTACACAAACATGAGAAGAAGTGTGCGTAAATGTACACTCAAATTTTATTTTTCTCTGCGTAACCTCCAATTTTGTGTGCGTAATTTACGTCTGCGGCTAATGGTGTATCACTTTCCATCGGCTTTATTTATATATTATGAATAAATTAAGTTTTACTAACCGATTTCCGAAACGTAATGGTTGACACCAGTATAACAGTTTTGTAATATATAATATATTAGGTAGTCTTTTATCGAACATTTTTGTACATCGCTAAGGAAGGTTAAACTGCAAATTGCTTCAAACCGGAGTAACTCAACCGAAACCACGAGCGTGCAAATTCCAATACAGTTTAATACTACAAAAACTACGTCATGTCATGACGAGTGTTTTGTACAAACTCAACAAGGATGCACGCTTAAATTACACTGGTAGTGCACCCTCACACACACATATTTTGACTACCTTAAAGTTAATTTCCCCAATCAGTCAGTTTGTATCTTCAGAACCGTAAACAACGTATAACAATGCGGGTTTACTCTGTCGTTGTTGCTTTTATACTGGCTACTATGACAGTAAAGGGTAAATACATGTTTTATATTTATGGTTATGTAACTCTATAAGCTTTCTACCAATGGCGTAAATAGAGTACAGTTTAAAGCGTAGAATGTTTTGATGATACGAAAATATGATATACATGTATATTGAAAATAATATTCTGTCAGACATAAAATGTGGATAGAATCTGTATAGTAAATGTTTTACTTCAGTTTGTTTAATCTCATGTCTACTAGGAATCTATGGTTAACCAATACTAGAACTCCGCGAGTCGGATGTGTCGCCTGACGCCGGATAGCTTACATGAACTATGGGCGATTATGTCGCAAAGTACACCTTGCATACCTTAAGTTATTGTCTACACAAGCCTTATTTCAACATTTTCTGAGAGAGATACGGTTGAGTCACGTCATGTCTGAGAGAGACACGGTTGAGTCACGTCATGTCTGAGATCGACTTGGCTTGCTTCAGAGTTGCTGGCAGGTTATACCGGTAGTACACGAAACGAAACAATTAAGCTGTGTGATACCTACATGTTCTTAAGTCAATGATCCGATATCTCTGAATATTCAAGCCTCATGCTTGAAGCTTCTATTGTACCTGGAATAAAACTCGGACAAACTTTCAAAACAAATCCACATAAAGAAGCACTTAAAGTTACTGCTCACATTTTTTTAACAGATTAATTGAACTCTTCAAAAGCACTACACTCTGGCTAATTGCAAACAAAAGACTAATTAAAACCAAAAATGCGACACAAAAATAAGTATGAACATTTACAAAGGGCAATAACTCCGAAAGTATGAGGTGCAGAGTAACTGTTCTTGTGCACTGCACTTCCCCTCAATAAGATCTATCTACTTATGAAGTTTCAAGTTGATAGCTTTCATAGTCTTAGAGTTATGCTCCGGACAAAAATTAAGTATGAAAATGAACAAAGGGCAATAACTTCAAAAGTATGTGATGCAGAGTAAACGTTCGTGCGAACTGCACTTTCCCTTAATGAGCTCTATCTACCTATGAAGTTTCAAGTTAATAGCTTTCATAGTCTTAGAGTTATGCTGCGGACAAAAATTAATATGAAAATAAACAAAGGGCAATAACTCCAAAAGTATGAGGTGCAGAGTAATGGTTCTTGTGCACTGCACTTTCCCTCGATGAGATCTATCTACCTATGAAGTTTCATTTGATAGCTTTTAATAGACACCGGCGCTGACATAAGTAACCCCTATATTTCGCCTAGTCAAGCGACACAAAAAGTTGTCACATTTCTCTTAACATTGGATATATAAATGTTTAGGTAAACAAAAGAGTCGTGAAAATATTTGAATACCAGATAATCATGATACTTTTGTTGAACTTGAATAACAAATAAGGCAACTATTTTTGAAGGCTAGATTTAAACGAGTAACTGTTAGGTTAAGTAAAATTGTTGATAACTGATTGCAAATACATGTAATCGATTAATCTTTTTTTTTCTGGCCACGATCTGTATCGTATTTGGGTCCACTTTTGTGGACTACAAATCCATTTAGGTAGTGTTTGAAACTAGTAATAGGGGATCTCATTATGGGCATTGGCAAGTAAGCATGTTGCTTTTACATGTAAATATATATTTGTGCGCCTTCATTCAGGACATTATTATAATAATAATAATAATAATAATAATAATAATAATTATTATTATTAGTAGTAGTTGTTGTTGTTGTTGGAGTAGTAATAGTAGTAGAAATAGAAATAGTAGTCGTAGTAGTAGTAGTAGTAGAAGTTGTTGCTGTTGTTGTTGTTGTAGTAGGAGTAGTAGTAGTAGTAGTTGTTGTGGTAGTAGTAGTAGGAGTAATAGTAGTAGTAGTAGTAGTAGTAGTAGTAGCAGCAGCAGCAGCAGCAGCAGCAGCAGCAGTAGCAGTAGCAGTAGCAGTAGCAGTAGCAGTAGCAGTAGCAGTAGCAGTAGCAGTAGTAGTAGTAGTAGTAGTAGTAGTAGTAGTAGTAGTAGTAGTACTAATAGTATTATAAATAGTAGTAGTAGTAGTTGTTTTGTTGTTGTAGTAGAAGTAGTAGTAGTAGTTGCGGTAGTAGTAGTAGGAGTAATAGTAGTAGTATTAGTAGCAGTAGTAGTAGTAGTAGTAGTAGTAGTAGTAGTAGTGGTATTAGTAGTAGTAGTAGTAGTAGTAGTAGTAGTAGTAGTAGTAGTAGTAGTAGTAGTAGTAGTAGCAGTAGTAGTAGTAGTAGCGTTAGCGGTAGTAGTAGAAGTAGCGGTAGCGGTAGTAGTAGTAGGTACGTGTAGTAGTAGTTACGTGTAGTAGTAGTAATAGTAGTAGTAGTAGTAGTAGTAGTAGTAGTGGTAGTTCATGTAGTAGTAGTAGTAGTAGGAGTAATAGTAGTAGTAGTAGAAGTAGCGGTAACGGTAGTAGTAGTAGTAGTATTAGTAGTAGTAGTACTAGTAGTAGTAGCAGTAATAGTTGTGGTAGTAGAAACATAATTGGACTTATTACCATATTACATTACGAGGTAAAAGTAGCATATTTTCGGATTTTTAACATTCGGTGAGACATATTTATTTGCGCTGGTTTTGAATTCGCGAGGAAATAAAATCGCGAATATTAGCGAATATAAAACCCACGCAAATAAAAGTTCTACCAGTCCAACAATAGTAGTAGTAGTAGTACTAGAAGTAGTAGTAGTAGTAGAAGTAGTAGTAGTAGTAGTAGTAGTAGTAGTAGTAGCAGTAGTAGTAGAAGTAGTAGTAGTAGTAGTAGTAGTAGAAGTAGTAGTAGTAGCAGCAGTAGTAGTAGTAGTACTAGTAGTAGCATCAGCAGCAGTACCAGTAGCAGTTGCAGTAGTAAAGTATTTTTATTATCGGTATGCTGACAGCTGCAGCAGCACTAATAGTAGTAAATGCATCTAAGACTAATACCATCGTTTTATTCGGTTACATTAATCTGACAATGACCTTTATGAAGTGATAATAAAGTGCAAGCGACGAAACAAGAGCTGTTTGAAAAACAGTAATTCTACCTCTAGGTTAAAATACATATTTAAAATATTAAGTTTGGTGATAATCGGATGAGAACTGATAACAAAGTGAGTGGAAACTGGTATATGGCATATTTTCGATAATTCAAGGGCCATAACTCTGGTTTTTGCTTGACCATCGATCTTGGCTAAGATATTCTAATCTTAAACACATTCATTAAGTTTGGCGAAGATTAGATGAATACTGTTGGACTTAGAGAGCGAAAACCGCTGAATCGGCCAATTTTAAATTCTTAAAGGGCCATAACTCCACAGTTCTTAGGGCAATTTCGCCGCTTATCGAACTTGGCCAATATATTTAACCCACAAACATTTTCAGCAAGTTTGGTGCAGATCGGATGAAAACTGTTTGAGTTAGAGAGCGAAAATGGTTAAAAGGTTAATTTTAGACAATTCAAGGGCTATAACTCCACAATTCCTAGAGCTTTTTGGCTGATTATCGAACTTGGCCGAGATATTATGCCAATATACAAGTTCGTGAAGTTTGGTTAAAATCGGATGAAAACTATTGGACTTAGAGAGCGGAAACGAAAGTGGTCTACCGACCGACAGACAGACTGACCGACCGACAGACTGACCGATCGACCGACATTAGCAAACCAATATATCTCGCCATCTTCTATGGGGTGTATAAACATATATTTATTACTGTATGTGAACAACGTGATTTCAATAAGGCGTAAAAAAATATATTTGTTTCAGATAACATGCCCCAAAAATTAGGGTAGGTAGTTTGGGATTTTTTTTTTTTTTTTTTTTTTTTTTGGTAAATGGTCAACTTGAAGATTCTAAAACTGAATGACTATTCAAAACATAACAATAATATCCTTAAACATTGTTTATAAGTGGATACTATCAGTATTAACAAAACACGTATTTATCCAAAACACATTTACTTATTGAAAAAGGTAAATAAAACAAAAATCAATCTGACAAACCCAATAATATGTTCTAGGGTCGGGGCATTTTTTTAGGGTAGGTCGGGTTACATGAAACAAACATATGTTTTTTTTACGCATAAGCATCATGTTGTTGAAATAGGGTTCATTCAAATAGTTTAAACAACAGTGTTACAGTGGTTGTGGTTAAGCAAAATGACATGTGCACGCTCAATGAATAAAAGGGAAACATTGAATTGAAAATCTGAAGCCCCGGATTATGAAAACAAGTATTTGCGTGACAATATCGGCGCACTTTACCATCCAAGTATGTCAAGTTATTGACATTTCCGACAAAAGATTTAAAAAAAATCTATGTATTTTTAAAGGGTTTTTCGTTTATTTCACAAACAAATAAGATTTTTATATTGCATACATAATGCTGAGGAAGACTTTATGCACTTTAAGCTGGAATGGATACTTGTTTGCTGAACATTTTTCAGAGTAATCGCCATGATTTAAGTGCATACGTTTATACATACTTATCGTAAACCATTTCATTTTAATTAAATAACAAGAGATGTTTGTAAAACATGTATGCCCACAGACTTGCGGACAAGTCTTCAATATGTGCAATTGTTAAGAGATTTTTTTAATATTGTATGTGCACATTAACACATGGGGAGGAAATTAAAGTTGATGCTTTAGAAAGTAAATATAAGGCTGAAAGAAAGATAGAGTATAATTATGGATTTATGTTTACAGTCTATTATATAAGGATACGTGTTTTCTGTTTGATTTAAACATCAAATAGGTCAACATATCTCTTAATATCCTGCGGAAACAAAATGGTCTACGGATAAAACAGTTTTCATGTTACAAGCCCCTGTGACCTTGATCTTTGACCTGTTGACCTCAAAATTGATAGGCGTCTTCCTTTCCTCCCGAGTAACCAGCATACCAACTTGGATGATCGTAGGTCAAAGCGTATTCTACATATCATGCGGAAACGAAATGGTCTACAGAGGAGACAGTTTTCATGTTACAAGCCTCTTTCACCTTGACCTTTGACCTGTTGACCTCAAAATTGATAGGCGTCTTTCTTTCCTCCCAAGTAACCAGCATACCAACTTAAATGATCTAGGTTAAAGCGTTCTCTAGATATCGTGCGGAAACGAATTTCATGTTACAAGCCCCTGTGACGTTGACCTTTGACCTGTTGACCTCAAAATCAATAGGCGTCTTCCTTTCCTTCCAAGTAACCAGCATCGTAGGTCAAAGCGTTCTCTAGATATCATGCGGAAACGAAATGGTCTACGGACAGACCGACCGACCATCCGACCGACCGACCGACCCACCGACGGACAGGTGCAAAGCAATATACCCCGACTTCTTCGAAGGGGGGCATAATAATAACAGTTTTACACAGTATCTCAATAATTGTTTGCTCTGATAATTTGTTAACGATACTAACATTCCGATAAGTTGCAAAACACAAATTTTTATATATTGTACTTATAAAACAATCATGTTATACATATATGTGTGTTGACATTCGCAAGATTTTCGTTGTTAATTTGCCAATAAACAACTCGAAAATAACCTAAGTATATGAGTAAGTGGTTTTCCTTTTGTCTTTTGATATTCTGTCAATTTATTATTTGATAATGTCTTACATCCACAAACTTAGGCAAGTCAAGGATAAAATATAGTGCGCATTGTAATAGCAGAATATGTTGTCTGGTCATGTTAGAATCGAAATTATTTTCGCTTCATCATTGTTTATCTGTTTCGCTTTATCGTTGTTTATCTGTAAATAAACAACGTATTTGCGTTCTGATGCACGTATATTAAACCACTCGGAAGAACTCAAAACTGTTGTTTACAGATAAACAACGATAAAGCGAAATGTATTTCTTTATTTAATAATGCCTCCAGTAAATAGTAAACACATTCTTTGATGCAATTGGTTCAAACACAAATAATTTTTTTGTAAGAACTTTACTTTCTATATACAAAGAAAAACGGTTATGTTTTAGCTGGACTAAAGCAGTTTGTAAGATCATTTGTAAGAACATTACCCTCTTTAAACGAAAATAAACATTTCTATTTTAGCTCAAACATACAGCGAACGTAATACGACAAGCACTTGGATTTCTGCACCATGTAACTTAGCTGAACCCAATCTTGTGTATCGCAACAGCTCCTTTCATGTAAATGAAACTTTGACAATCACCTCAGACGTTTGGATCGGCTATTTCATGGCAAAGATTCCGCTTTTATTTCTAGGTAATATGTTTTTACATTGTGCAAATGTAATTTTACATTACAAAAATAAGTGGTGCTCGTAACAATATGTGTTCGTCACATACAAGCTGTTTGAATTTAGAACATTTAATCATTGGATTTCAAGTTTGAATGGGATTATGTTCTACAACACATCAACAATCTGGTTCACACAATTAATTCTTACATTCGATGAAATATATTGTGTATTACAACATGAATAAAATATCAATTATAAGAACTTGTTAAATATTAGCTTTTCAGTTGCATATTTATGCTATTGATACCAGATAAATATTGCTTTGTAGGTTGCACAGTTATACAGGTCGGCGAAACGAACAATGTGACAAGTATCGGGTATTGTTATAACCTGTGTGGCGATGTTACATGTGGAATAAAAAAGCTCGACAATGTACATATTATAATAATTTTATTAAAATATAGTTTTGCCAATATTTATTACAACAATAAGATAATATATTAATCCATTTTCATAAAATGAAGTTTGCTAAACCCATGAATGGCATTGCATTTGGTATGGCAAATAGTCCAATGCAAATGACTGTCGTCGATAGAGTTACAAAACTGTCTTGCAGTCTACTTTGGAATGTCTATGCGTTAACATAACTGTGGAAACAACACCTTCGCAGTGCAGAAGTAACGACGATATCATATGTAAAGACAAGTGTTACGCCATGTTTATTTCAATCAATGGTAAGTAAATGCCGAGCATAACATTGTGTATTCTACGTACATGTAGAACTGAGGCATCATTAGATATATAAGTATTTCCTTAGTTTTAAAGCAGCGGTCCAGAAATATGTAAATATGTTAATAAAACTTTGCGGAAATCGTTTTTAATGGGAATCTTACCGATCAAAATACAAAAAGACGCATTGAAATCTGTAAATGAAAAACGTGTTGGTAACTTTTTATCGAACAAATATAGTTAGCGGGAGTAAATCAGCAGTTAATGTATATTCCGTTCGTACCAAGTGTTTTTGAACACAGAAGGTTTCAGTCGAATAAAAGTCATTAACGTTCATTAGAGCTAAGATGTATTGAATTATATTTTTTGGACTGCGGCTTTAATGATAAACAGTTATCATGTTCTTATGATTCTTCCATGTAAATGTTATACTTGTAGGTAAATAATGTTATACATAAATAATATCTTATTTAGATGTCAACGCGAGCGAAGCCAACAGATCTTCTGGTGATTGTCTTACATACTTCTATCCGGATTTCCAGTGGCATAATTGTGAAGCAACAGATCTTCTGGTGATTGTCTTACATACTTCTATCCGAGTTTCCAGTGGCATAAGTGTGAAGCCAACAGATCTTCTGGTGATTGTCTTACATACTTCTCTCCGGGTTTCCAGTGGCATAAGTGTGAAGCCAACAGATCTTCTGGTGATTGTCTTACAGACAACTGTCCGGGTTTCCAGTGGCATAAGTGTAAAGCCAACAGATCTTCTGGGGATTGTCTTACATACTTCTCTCCGGGTTTCCAGTGGCATAAGTGTGAAGCCAACAGATCTTCTGGTGATAGTCTTACATACTTCTCTCCGGGCTTCCAGTGGCAAAAGTGTGAAGCAACAGATCTTCTGGTGATTGTCTTACATACTTCTCTCCGGGTTTCCAGTGGCATAAGTGTGAAGCAACAGATCTTTTGGTGATTGTCTTACATACTTCTCTCCGGGTTTCCAGTGGCATAAGTGTGAAGCCAACAGATCTTCTGGTGATTGTCTCACATACTTCTCTCCGGGTTTACAGTGGCATAAGTGTGAAGCAACAGATCTTCTGGTGATTGTCTTACATACTTCTCTCCGGGTTTCCAGTGGCATAAATGTGAAGCAACACCATTCTTGGGCATAATGTGTAGCAAAAGTTCATATAAAGGTATAATGATTAATCATCTTAAAGCTATATTATAGTAACATAGCTTGAAGAAAGTTATCACCTGCCATACTAGTTTAAAATTTAATACCACACAAGGTTTTAATTACAAATCTTACTGAATTATCATATTAGCTCATGCGCCAACGCTGGTTAAATATTTTACTATCATTGTAGACATATTGATTATTTGGACAAAGTATATTTTATCGATAAGCACAGACCTCTTCTAAGACATTTTATTCCCACCATGTGTTTTGCAAATTATGTGGCAATTTTTACTATCTCTAAATAGTATGGAAACCTTTAAAAAAAAAACTGTTTATAGACGACGAGCTGACTTGCAACCGATTCGAACCATGTATTTATTTATCCATTTCCCCTGTCCAAAACTTTCATACATGTTTATGTTGAAATACAATATGATTATTCAGCGCCGCTTTGAAAAACCGGAGCACAAAAATTATTTCATGAATTTTTTGTTTTGCTTAAATGTAATATTGATTAATTCTGCGAGTAATGGAAATAGTGCGAAACAACACGTCATGTTTACGTCATTTTATATGACGTTATTTCACAAAAGCGCTTTGCGCTAATGGGCATTTCAAATTATCTTGAGCAGTATCTACGGAAGTACTCGATTGTCAAAAAAACAAAAAATTGCGACGTCATAATTGGAGGCGCACATGAATCTCATTGAATTCTGCGTAGAGTAGAAAATGGCGCCTACAAAGACGTTACAGAAAATGAAAGAAACTGAAAAACACAAATCAGTGTCGCGCGCACTTGTGTACAAGTTTCACAAAAGATTGTCAAACGGATGGACTGACGAATGGACTGACAAACGACAGCTAACGATGTCTTAGTGAAAAGATAGAGACCGTGATCGACGACAATCGGATGTGGGTTGCATATTATCGGTTGTACATCGCATTCTCCAAAACAAGGTTTCATTATGTGTACAATAACTGGGTGTCACGCCCCCAGAAATGTATTCACCAACACGGCGATTATAATGTGGCATTCCTGATTTCTGACAAGAGTGAAATGAGGTTGACGTGCGCGGGTTGGAATGTAGTAATATCATTCAAATGTATTGTTTACTGTTGTTTAAAATATTCCTTTGAAATTACACAGACAATCCAAAGATAGTCTAATCGTTCCACCATCCAGATTTTATTGATTTATGTAGCTATTGTCTACGGTATATTGGGACAGCCCTCGTACAACGCCGGCAAAAGCATGATATGATTTGCGAAGGAAATAAATGAATTCTAGTTAATTTGACCTTACTGGACCCCGTTTTGTAATAGACGTATCTCGGACGAGCTAGTTACATGCTAATAACCGATCAATCGATCGGCATATTAAAAGGTGTTGAGTAGCTCCCGTTCAGTACAAGAAAAAATGAAGAATAATGTAATAAAGTTCTTGTCAAAACTGAGAAAAAAGAAGAAAAAACTACAGTAATATGCTTGGACAGCTCATGTCCGGGCGGCCTGAGCTGTTGAAAAGTTTACTTACAAACCAATATGAGCTGTGTCCTGGTGTCTTACCACATACATATCTCCACACAATGCGTTCTAAGTAGAAATCAATGATTAGGGTCATAAAACGGTCATTCTCCAGTTGATGTAATGCTGAATATTATAAAATTGCAAATAACGACATTAACCTCGAGAGTTTAGTTGGTTCATCGACATTCAGCAAGAGGGATCGTAGACATTTCAAATTAGTACCCTACCAGTATTTATTTATCTAGAAATAAGTTTGAATAAAAATGCCTACCATCTTAACAGTATGTTTTATCAGCAATGAAATTTAGAGCAAAATCCACCAACCAGTTAAAAAGGAGTTGCTTCCAACAAAATATTTTCAAATATATTCTGCAGTGGAAAATATGACAAAGGACAATAATTCGGCTAATATTGGTCAAAACCAGAATTTTTTCTTATACGATCACCAGTGCGTGAAGGTTCTTTAGCTGTGAAAGTTCGAGCAAGATTCGCCAAGCAGTTAAAGAGGCGTTGAGCGCACACAATTTCGGGACGTACTGATTAAATATATATTTTATAGTGGAAAACATGACCAAGGGTAATATTTCTGCTAAAACAGGACACAGCCAGAATTCCTTTCTTAACGATCACCTATACATTGATGTACTTTAGCTGTCAAAAATTGAGCGAAGTCGATCAAACAGTTAAAAAAAAGGAGTTGAGTGCAAAACATTTTGGGAAGTATATATTATTAAGTGGAAACTAGACATGCGTCCACACGTTCACATGCTGATGGATGCGTTTATAAAGTTTCATCACTCTAGCAGTTATACTTTTTGAGTTGCATGCGACACAAGTCCAAAAATGTCTCTTTATTTTTGCTAAAAGAAAGGCCACAAATCCGCTGACGTCTAAAAAAACTAAACCGAAATTGCATAAGTTCACATGCTGATGATTATGTTGATAAAGTTTCATCACTCTAGCACTTATACTTTTCCAGCTAAATGCAAAACAAGTCAAAAAATGTACTTTTTGCTAGGACATGGGCATCATCTATACGCTCCCCCCTCCTTCCTTCCTTACAATCACCTACACGTAATGGTTCTTCAGCTGTGAAAGTTTGAGCGAAATTCGCTAAGCAGTTAAAGAGGAGTTGAGTCCAAAAACTTTTTGAGCGAACATACGGACGTACAAGTGCAATTCTTTATGTCCCCACTTTGGGGGGGGGGGACATAAAGATAAATAAAACACGTACAAATTCTCCTTATTGCCCTCTATTACTATCAAGTTTTTCTTAATTATCACGGGATCCAACTTTTCTCAGACCTTTTCTTGACGATAGGTCAAGGTCAAGGTCGATACTGGAGGGATGTGTGGATAATTTGCTCTCCAAAAAATGCATTAAAATACATGTCTGTAGTGATAAAAAAATAGTAATTTATAGTACAACATGTGTATAAAAGATCTATTGAATGTAGGGAAAAAGTGAATTTATGGAATACTTATTTGATAAAATAACAGTTTGAAGAAGTGTATACAAAAGGATTTTAAATTATTTGTGTGACACCTGAGTGACTTCCATCAAACATCACCTTGAGAAAATCCCTAAACATCAGTGTGTATAAAGGATTATAGGATTATATGATTAACGGATTATAACTATTGAATAGTGGTTGAATAGTGGAATAGTGGTTGCCAATTATTTGCTAGAATACCTGAGGCAAGAACATAACTGTACTTGCACCATCTGAACAATGAGCAGCAATACAACAAATACTACAAAAAATCAGCCAAAACTTAGTTTCACGGGAGCAAAACCACATACAAAGCCAGCTGTCAAAAAATATAGGCCAGATACAAGTGACAATAGCAATTCAAGCATGGAGGAATTAAATTCTATACATGTACAGCTTCAAGCCATGACTGAGGGCATTTCCAACTTAAGGGAAGATCTCAAAAACATGTTGCGAAAAGATGAAGTTGAATTGCTTATCACGAGCACAGTCACAAATCTAATGAAAAAACTTGAACAAAACATGAATCAACAGATAGAACAATTAATCAGCAAAAAAGTAAATGATCTGCAAGCCAAAATTGACAGTTTGGACTTTGACAACAAAAACCTAAAAGAAAAAATACAAAAACTTGAAAACAACAATGACACCAACAACAAATCACTACAAGAACAAATTGATAAAACTACTGAACTAAGCAAAACTGCACATAAAAAGGCTAACTATAACGAACAATATTCAAGAAAGAATAACATAAAAATCCTTAATGTACCAGAAAATAGAGAGGAAAATGAAAATTCACTGGCAAAAACTGTGACTGAAATCCTGAAGACCCACACAGAGGTTGACCTTCAGCCGATTGATATAGTGGCGATGCACCGTATCCCAACCAAGAGGGGGCAGATCCGCCCAGTACTCATCAAGCTGCTTAACAACAGTGCAAAATCTGCCATCATGCGGAAACGGTCTCCAATGAAGAGCAACGGATACAAGCTGGTTGATGATGTCACAAAACCAAATCAGGGGCTTATCAACAGACGTTATCTGCACCCAAATATTGACAGTGCATGGTATTTCAATGGGGCAGTATATGGACAAACTGTCGCAGATGAACGCATAAAATTTGACATATATGACAATGTGAATGAAGTTATCGAAAACTTCAGACAGAACAGAAGAAATGGCGTGAGCGGCCACTAGGAGGGATGAACATTACAAACAAAAGTGGTATATTCCTAATTGTCTACTATTCATGACAGTATATTTAAACAAAAAAACTCATTTTGTGCTTAAAATGTATTACATGTTGAACTTGTTTTTTTATTTTTTTTATTTTTTTTTGGAAATTGTAAATTACTGATAAAACCCTCAACCCATTTTCCTTAATTATCATAAAACTTTTGGAAAAAAGGTATTAATAAAACTTGTATAAAACCCTTATACCCATTTTCTTTAACTATCATAAAACTTTTGGACAATAAAAAAAAAAACTATCAATAATATTTTTATACATAATAAAAACAAAACAATTTTAGTCTAAATTGGTGCAAGCCACCAATTAATTATTCGACAGTATCGATCCCACATTCAAATGTAAATAAAGATAAAAACTATATAATTGGTTAAATGCTAAAAATGACTATAGTTTTTTTGACTTCTATTTTTAGCATGCCCATATAGCCTTTATCTAATTATACCTAATGCAGATTAAAGTCCTTATCTACTTCCAAAACGGTGTTTAGAAATTAATCAACTGAATAAATAGAACAAATTATCCGTTTGTACACAGGTGATACAATGGCTAGAAAAGATGGTTATATGTATTTCATTATTATTATAAGGCATACTGAAGTGTTTATCTTATAATGTAAAACTATCATTTTAATAATCTATTACAGGATGTAAGTCACCTACTGTTTATTGGAAATATATCACAAAATCAACACAGCCGTACAGTAAATTTACTTTTTTCATCTTAACTTAATGTGTAAAAATAAGACACATTATGATTGTAGTATAAATTATTTTGCTGCTGTTCTACTATTATAGAAAATTAAACACCCGTACTATTTTTATTTGAACAATTTAACCACTCATACTACTTGTGTATGTTTATCTATATATGCTTTACAAGGTTTAAGCTGCATGCATGTGTATATGTTTTATTGAAACTGCTTTATTTTTACACTTCCTTTGTTAGGGGTAATAACTACACTACTAAATGATCTGCTTGTATACATATTTGTTAAGCTTAGATATGAATGTAATTGGTATTTGCAACACATGGAAGTTGATGTAAATGTTTTTACTATATCAAGATAATGTTGTTTCTTTATTTATAATTGTTAGTACATATGTATTTGTAATAAGCGTGCGTAAAGGTTGCAGATTTAAAAAAATAAATATGTTTTGATAAGTTTAAGCTTTCCTTGCAAAATTATTGCGTAATGTGTTAATATTAAATTGATAAATATTTGAAAAGCATGCAGAAGAAACTGACTGTCACAATCTGTTTTCTTCAAGTATTTGTGTTGTTAGGCTACTTATTTTGTGAATCATGGAGATTAAAAAATTAAATAACCTACCTTTTGCTCATTTGCGGCTCATTATTACAATAATTTTGTGAAACCTATTTCACGTATATTTGAGGACACATTCTTTTACAATATAAATCTAGGTATTTATATATGAACAGAAATAGCTTGCAAATATTCAATACTGATTTATTTATGATCTAAGTTCATACGATACATTTGTAAGCAGTTTTTATATCTAAGAATAAGTGTTTTGTCTCATCTCAGTATTTTATGTTATGTTCACCATCAGATGTGATTAGGTGATACACCACTAATGCAATAGTATGTAAGCTACCATATCTGTTGTGAAATCATGTATGTTGATGTATGTCAAACTCATTGTTTGATTGTAACCATATCTGTTGTAAAATCATGTATTTTGATGTATATAAAACTCATTGTTTGATTGAAACCACAATCATTCCACATACCTTGAACCTCCTTTTGTACATTGTGTTCTTGTTACATTGTATGTTTGTGTTTAATTTGCTGAATTACTTGCATCATAACATGCAGAATTTAAAAGATAGAAATGTTGTATATTTCCTACCAAGATATCTGTTTAACAATATATATGTAATGGCACATTTTTCATCATACCGTTATTTAAATGGATAATCTAAAATTAATGTCATACAACTGTAGGGGTCTCAATAACAGTAAAAAACGAAGAGATGTCTTTGATTTTATAAAATCAAAACAAGGACATATTTATTGTCACCAAGACTGTCATTTTACTCCTGATATGAAAAATAAAATATACTCAGAATGGGACGGGGAATGTTATTTTAGTTTTGGGCTTTCAAATTCAAGAGGTGTTTGCATTTTGTTTAGAAAAAACTTACCAATCACATTAAATAAAATTGAAAATGACTCTCGTGGTAACTACTTATTATTGGATTTGACATATATGACAAACAGGTTTACCTTATGCACATTATACGGGCCTAATAAAGATACACCCATCTTTTTTACAGACCTCTTAAAAAAATAATAGATTTTCAAACTGACGAATATATTATATGTGGAGACTTTAATTGTGTATTAGACGTTAACTTGGACTATCTAAATTATACATCCATTAATAATAATAAAAATGCAAGAAAAACACTGCAATCTATTATTAGAGATAATAATATCATTGATACTTTCAGATATCTAAACGGCACTACCCAACAATATACATGGAGACGGTTAACACCATTACAGCAGGCTAGACTTGATTTTTTCCTTACTTCTAATAGTTTGTCTTCTAAAATTAGAAAATCTTCTATTGATTCATGTTATAAATCAGACCATTCAATTATTGACTTAGAACTAAGTTTTGAGGATATAGCACATGGTAAAGGGCTCTGGAAATTCAACAATTCACTGTTAAAGGATATTGACTATTTAAACTGCATTAATACTTTGATAGAAAATGTTAAACAACAATATTGTATTCCCATCTACAACATAGAAAACATAGAAAACATTGACAACAACAACTTACAGTTTGTTATCAATGACCAGTTATTCCTGGAAACATTACTCATGGAAATTAGAGGAAAAACTATTTCATTCTCATCATATAAAGCTAAACTGAACAAAAACCATGAATCTAATTTAATTAAAAAAATTGATATACTTCAAAAATCATTAACTGTTACTAATTCAGAACAACTTCTTGACCTTCAAAATGAATTAGAAAATGTAAGGGAAAATAAACTTAAAGGGTCTCTTATTCGTGCTAGAGCTAAATGGATAGAAGATGGGGAAAAACCTTCTAAATATTTTTGCTCGCTTGAATCAAATCATTATACAAACAAGTCGATACCTTTTATTGAATTGGAAAATGGTGTAAAGTTGAAGGAGCAAAATGATATTCTAAATGAAGCTGTTTCATTCTATAAAACATTATACAAAAGAAATGACAACGAAATTGATTATGATATAAAATCAGATTTAGCTAATGTTAATATACCAAAATTAAATAAAGTTCAATCTGATTCATTAGAAGGACTGCTTAGTATCGAAGAAGTAACAATAACGCTTAAAAATATGAAACATGACAAAAGTCCAGGCTCTGATGGATTTACTGCTGAATTTTTTAAGGTATTTTGGAAGAAGTTAGGTCATTTCGTAGTAAGAAGTGTAAATTATGCATTTATTACAAACTCCTTGTCTATAACACAAAAACATGGAATTATAACCTGCATTCCAAAAGACAACAAGCCGAGGTGTTATCTGAAAAATCTACGACCATTAACATTATTAAATGTTGTTTACAAATTAGCATCAGGTTCTATTGCAAATAGATTAAAAAAAGTACTCGATATTTTAATCTCTAAAGACCAAACTGGTTTCATTAAAGGCCGATTTATTGGTGAAAACACTAGACTACTTTACGATATTTTGAAATATGCTGAAGATAATAATTTACCTGGATTACTAATGACAATTGATTTCGAAAAAGCATTCGATACTTTGTCTTTTCAGTTTATAGAAACAACTATTAGTTTTTTTAATTTCGGACCAATGTTTCAAAAATGGATATCTATGTTCTTGCATAATACTATTGCCTCCATACAAATAAACGGATTCTTGTCAAACACTTTCTGTATAGAGAGGGGTTGTCGACAAGGAGACCCAATCAGCGCTTACATTTTTATTATATGTGCAGAAGTTCTTGCTATTAAAATAAGGGAAAGCAAAGAAATAAAAGGTATAACAATTAAAGACATAGAATATAAAATATCTCAATTTGCTGATGACACATCTTTATTTCTTGACGGATCTGAACCATCCCTTAATTATACGTTAGACATGCTTCATGAATTCTCAAGATACTCTGGACTAAACATAAACTATGAAAAAACTAACTTAATTTGGATCGGCTCTATGAAGTATAGTACTAGATCAATAAAAACTAAATACAAACTGAGATGGGGAGCAACTACTTTTAAAGTTCTTGGGATAGAGTTTGATATTAACTTAGAAAACATGGTAATGAAAAATTTTGAAAACAAAATCGAAAGTATTAAGAGTTCAATAAGTCATTGGAATCGTAGAAATATTACACCGCTGGGAAAGATAACTATTGTCAAATCACTGCTTTTACCTTTACTTAATCATTTATTTGTAACACTACCAACACCAGGAATAGACACCATGAAACAAATTAATCAACAATTTTATGACTTCATTTGGGCAGGACCAAGCAAAATAAAAGCTACTGTAATTGTTAAGGAATATAACGAAGGTGGGTTGAATATGATAGATATATGTTCGTTTGAAAAATACATGAAAATAATTTGGCTGAAGAGATTAGTGTCAGGCGATGGAAATTGTTATTCACTTGTTAAATCGTTTATAGATTTTAAAACACTTTTTAACACTGGTAAAATGTATGCCGAGAAAATATGCCTACAATTGAAGAATAAATTTTGGCTCGATGTCCTGAAAAACTATATATTGTATATTGAAAAGCTGCCAATAATAAATAGTGATAATATTCTGGATATGCCTCTATTTTATAATCATAATTTTAAAATAAACAATATTCACATTTATATTAAAAGTCTCTATGAAAGAGGTATTCGTTTTGTTAGAGATATTATGATAGAAAGAGATTGTTTTATTCCTAAAGAATCTTTGGATTTACATGTCGGAACAAATGTAAATTTCCTATTGTACCATGGATTAATTAACATAATAAGCAAATATATTGAAAATTTTGAAGATTTGCCAAATTTTTACAATAAAACTCAGGGACCTATATTACCAACTTACATAAAGAAAATAGTAACTAGCCCTAAAGAAGAAAAACATATTTATAAAATATTAATCCAAAACAGTGACATTCCAACTAGTCAAACAAAATGGAATTCAGAATTTTTTAATATTGACTGGAAAAACGTACATACACTTGTATTCAATTTAACTAAGGATACATATATCAGATGGTTCCAATGTAGAATAGTACACAGAATATTGGGAACAAAATCACTTATGTTCAAGATGAAAATTGCTGCTGACAATCTATGTACATTCTGTAACAATGAAGTAGAAAACATTACGCACTTGTTCTGGTACTGTCCATATACCCAAGAAATTGTAAATTTTGCTGTTGAGATTATTCATAGAAGTCGACCAAGCTTACATGTTCAGTTGACATGTCAGGAATTAATACTTGGAATTACAAATTCAAAAATGAATGATTTAAACATTGTATGCCTTGAAATTAAACGGTATATCTTTCATTGCCAGAGGAAAAACAGAAGTCCATCTAAATTTGGACTTGTAAATAGTATGAAGCAAACGTTTGAAATATATAAAACTACAATAAAAACAGATGAAGAACTGAGAAACTGGTCCCTTGTCAAAACATTTACAGACATCTCTTATAACGACATAATACTTCATAACACATAATAAATATTGTTTACCACACCAGTATTTTGTAAAATCTGCATTATCAGTGTAATATACCCAACGCAATTCAGCACTTAGGTTATTTTTCTTACGTGCAATATTGTATAGATAGAAGACATACATGATTACATATAAAACTGTATATAGTATGCATGTACAAGTTAGTATTTTTGCAAAATGTTTTGAAATACAAAACTGCAAGTATTGTATATATTGTATATGAATGTATGTTTTGTATGTTGTATGTTTACAATTGTATTTATATACAACCATACGGTACATGTACATACATGAACTACTCTGTCAATAACATGCATGTATGTAATATTATATGGTGAAAATAAAATTTTGCACGGGAAAAAAAAAAAAAAAAAAAAAAAAAAAAAAAAAAAAAAAAAAAAAAATTCTCAGACCTGACAGAATGACCATTATTCCCTAGACTACTGACTTTCTTCTTTTACCCCTTCACAATCACGATAGCATGATACAGTTTACTGTGCAATTGTCAACGCTTTAGTTGTAATATCAACAACAATTTTGCAGACATGCAGATGTTTTGACTTCAGATTCTGTTTTTAAAATATTAACTTTCTTCATAAATGCTTTACCCAAATTAAACTCAAATCAGAAATAGAGATGTATAATAATAAACTTTGGGCAGTTTTCAACGCTCTTATTGCAATAGCAACCGCTAGTTTTGTTTCACGGAGAACATATAATAACACACCATTATACTCTCACTGCAATCACCAAACTAGCTTATGGGCTTACTGAGTTATTGTAAGATCCGTATTTACTCTGACAGATGGGCTGTAAACATATAGGCCACTTTGATGAAACCAGTGAACGATTGATTAAAGGTAATAATTATAGATGTTCATTCATTGTAAATTCAAATGCAACAGCGAAACAAACTGACACTGCAGGCAGTTGGGCTGACGCCAATTTTCTTTGTTTAAAGAAGAATATGTATCCAGCGTTTGCACGCAGCATTAATAATTCTGGTTTTAATGAAACAAAGGCACAATATTTCTGGACAGGAATTATCAGAGCAACCGCCTTACTTAAAAAATCATCCACGGGTTTTTATTTTTAAATATTGCCATATTAGCATATAATACATGAACATAGAAAACACATTGCTTTCGTGCATTACTAACGACGAATCAATGACAAATGGATGAATTAGAAGGATGTTTCTAGACTAGTTGTATCAAAGATATAAATATGTTACTGTAGGTTGTTGTTTGTGATAAAGATGGTATGAGATGCAAACATAAACTATTCATACTATATTGGTATATCTTACGTTTGTTGTAATCGATATATTGCAATTTTAATTTATTTTATTTTAGCTATTCTGGGTTAAAACATTTTAGGAGTCTGATATTTCAAATATTTTTTATAGACAAAAGTACAAGAAAGTACAAAATGTACGTTATTTGATTTTTAGATATCATTGCAAAATATTCTGACAGGAAATATGCGCTCGTACGGCCAGATAATAACACCCTCCAGTTTCTAGATGATGGAAACAAAAGGCTTCTGTGTGTAACAGGTAATTCCAATTGTAATTTTAATAGTATTTTGTTGTATCATAGACTAAAAGACTAATACGTATGTTCAAAAGTAAACAGATGAAATACACTGAACTAAAAGTAGCAAGCATTTCACAGATCGGGAGAAAAGTGTAATATTGACCACGTGAAGGTACAGAAAACATAACTTTATTTAACTCTTTACTTTAAATATCATACATATTGCAATGTCTAGTGATAAGTGAGTATAATTTCGTTGTTTGAACAACATAACAAGAAACGAAATCACATGCCGATCCTATCAATGAAACACAATCGACGTAATTGTGTGCATAATATACAGTTAGACAGTTAATGTATTTGCATATGCATTTTTAAAATCAAAAGCGCAGAGAAAACAAAGCTCGCCAGTGTTGACCACTTTATACAGATGTCAGATGCGTGCGAATAGTTAACGATTTCTCAAATATATAATATTACTTACAGCGCAATAGTACATTTGTATCGCATTACAAAAATGAAAATACTATTTTGACCTGTGTAAAGCCGTACTATTAAATTAATATTATATTGTAATATACTATTATTCATTGCAATAATATAATACCTTTATAATATATAGGAATGAATACATCAACACCAGCTCATCCGGTGACGCCCACTATACATTCAATCCAGGCGTTATAACTTCCGCCACAACATCACACGTTTCTACAAACGGATCTTCACCCGAAAGAACCATAACATCTGCTTTGTCTACATTCAACACTGTGTCTACCAATCGTGAAGATATGGAACATACAAAAAATGATCGACAAGGTATAATGCACGCGCAGTTAGACTAATAAGTAAATATATAAGCGTGTTGGTACAATCGTTACTTTAATTTTCTCATTGTTTACAGATGAATACAAAATGTGTATATTAATCTAGAATGTATATGGTTTCAGAGTTTCCAGCTGTAGGGGTGGGCGTCGGTGTATCAGTTGGGATACTAATTGTAGCTGGGGGAGCAGTTTTCATTATTGTAGTAGTACGGAGGTATATACATGCTTTTTATAGTATAGTTATATTGTTATTCCCATAAATATCATTTTAGTTACAGTGAAACGATAATTGATCGTCTTAAAATAATTACGTCTATATGGATCCAGTCTTTTGTTTCTTGCGTATATGTTTACTTTCATCTTCCAACATTTTAACTGGTTCTACTTAAGAATATATTTTGCAAATTTGCTTATTGATATTGCTAAATCCACGAGGAAACTAAAAACAAGAGGCCTATATATCAAGTCATGAGCACCAGGGCAGGGCTCTTTTAAGCCCATTGGCATCTTTTGATCAAACGTAATTGAGGACATATAATTAGACGCTACATACCATTATATAAGACCCAAGCCTTGTAATTTCAGACAAGACGATTTTAAAAATGTTTTAATAATACAATCCATAATAATTGAGCCCAGGGACGGTTGCAGTGTTTAACTCAGGGCATTATTCAAACAATTATGGAAAAAGACCAGAAGTTGATGCAACAGACCAGATATCAAAGGCATATGCCTTGCAATTTCAGATATTCCCTGTTTATGTATGCTTAAATGAGCCCTGGGTTGGGGCCATTTGATAGCTGAGGGTCATCATTTCAACAATCTTGACAAATTTTACATAGCAAATATCAAAGGCCAAGGGCGTGTAGTCTCAATTGAGAAGATTTTTAAGGTGTTCCTTTTAAAGTACATGTAAACCAATAAAGCCCTAGAGCAGTGCCATTTTTACCAGGGGCTTCATTAAAATTTTATTTTGATAAATTACAATAAGGCAATGCTACATACCAAATACTAAAGGCCCAGGTTTTGTAGCTTCAGACAAGAGGATTTTTTTTCTACATGTACATGTAGCGTACATGTAATAAAATTGAGCCCCGGCGCGGGGCCATTGTTTAGCACAGGGACATCATTTTAACAATCTTTGAAAAGCACCATTAGGCGATGCTACTTACGAAATATCGCCTAGGCCTTGTGGTTTTAGACACGAAGCTTTTAAAGTTTGTTAGCAAAAATTTATTTTTAGCTCCTGTGACATACTTTTGCAATAGACGTAACCATATAAACAAATTTAAATTACAATCACCTTATCAAGGATTATTTCTGTATAATATTGTTAAATTCTGCACAGTAGTTTATGAAAAGATGTTAAAAGAGTGAACGGACGAAGTGACGCACAGACACACTGTAGCACAGACAAACACACACACACACACACACTCACGCGCACGTGCACGCACACACACACACACACACACACACACACACACACACACACACACACACACACACACACACACACACACACACACACAAACACACGCACGCACGCATGCACGCACGCACGCACAACCACACGCACGCACGCACGCACACACACGCACACACACACACATACACACGACGGACGAAACGCTATCGCATAAACACTCTGGCCTGTGGCCAGTAGAGCTAACCAGAAAAAAATCAATACATAATTGTGTAAATTTGTAAAGTACGTTTACTTCGACAGAAATAACTTGGTCAATAATTGTCCACTTATTACGTGACAACCATGCAATTTTCAATCTTTGTTATACAAGTCATAAACTTTCTAAGCTGATCTAGATTATGCGCAATGAGCATAAAACATGTGTTATAGTAATTTATATGACACACACACTAGTTTTATTATAATGAACACATTTTAATCCTGCATACAACTTAAAGACGATTTCTACAGTTTTTTCCCTTCTGTGATTTTTTTTCATTTTTACATATTTTGGAGATCGTTCAATGCCTAATACAATGAAACCATAAAAAATGGGGGTCACCGCATTAGATTAGTTGGAAAATGCATGTAAATGACCTACCCGTGAATGCATTTTAGGAAATGTTGATGCTGTATTGACCATTGATTGGTAAAAAAATAACGACATCCTATTGGTTGAAATGGGTAATTGTAAGAAAGCAATCCGTTACATAGTGAAAAAATAATATTAAATATTCCAAAAAATGCTTTTTCATCCTTTTTTAACGAAAAAATTCGACATTTTGTAATCATATAAAAGTTTGGTTTTGACTACAGAAAAAAATCGGTCCGTGAAAATTCCGGAATATTCGATATTTATTACATAATTATATTCTTAACCAACTGCAAAAAAGTAAACAGGGGGTCACCGTGCTTGTTTTGGAAAAAAATGTAGTTTACATGTGCGTATTGGACATTTTTCTATAAAAAACAGGATGAAATGACAGTCACAATTTATAACAATACACTTATAAAAGTAAATAGATATATAATATATATAATTATTTTAGTAACAGCAGTTGATTGTGACTATGTACAAAACGTTATTACAGCCAAAACACTTTCACAATAATCGCAAGCATGTGCACAGCTATATGCGAGTTCAATCTTAAGTCAGGGTGTTCCTACTTTCGTTTTCAGTGTATAATCAAACTTTCGCACATAAAATCGAGTCACAAGACACTCCTACTATGATCATGGCAATTATTATGAATATATTTGATTCTAGTTGGTAATTACAGTATACACAATATTTAATTAATATTATTATCTGTCAAAACACTTCCAATTATGAAGGTTTGAATCAACTCCACTGATGCGCGAAAAGATGCGCAGAAAAACTACCGAAATCGTCTTTAAAGCTCCGGTTATACATTATTTCTATTAATAAAATACCGGAAAAGGTTACTGATACATAATTATATGGAATAATTTCAGACGAGTATTACCATGCAAAAAGAAAACGGATAAGAAAGAACCTGAGAACGGAAAACCTGCATTAATAGAAAACCTATCGTATGGGAAACACAATGTGGCTAATCATAACTACTTTGTCCTAGAGAAATGCGTGCAATCAGATACCAAGAATGTCCACCATTATTATACAGCATGTGAACCAAATGAAGACAATGCTGGAGAGGATAATTACAATTCAATACAGGACACAGAAGAACCATATGAACGTATGAAAGATGACACCGTTGATTATGACTACACAACTCATAGTCACCTGGCCGGGCTATCTTGAGTTTGTTATATACATTGTCCGGTTTACTGGTACTGGGTTCAGATGTTAATCTGAACCCAGTACCAGTAAACCGGACAATGTATATAACAAACTCAAGATAGCCCGGCCAGGTGACTATGACCACGCAGGAAGGCGCGGACTCAATGTGGCCGACCCTTCAGGCAACGACTACGACAAAACATCAGCTGCAATGGCCTGTCGGAAAGAGGACTTTACGGATTATAATCACATTTAACACTCTGCTAATACAGCACGCACTAGAGGCAATGAAATAAAGGACGTCAAAGGTGGGGACTATGACGTCATTAATGGGATGAAGTTCAAAGTTACCCCCACCGAGCCACCGGGTTATGCACACGTTAAAATTTAGATATAAGTTAAATGAAAAACTGTGTGTTTCGGATGTCTTAAAGTGTGATATGTTTATTATGTAAACTAAAATTAAACAATATGCAGTGTATGCATGTATCTGTTTGTAAACTGAGAATATGTATGTTCGGTGGATCCAAATTCAAATATTTATGTTTGTATAAAATGTTTCAATATCCTGAAATATTATAGTACATTCCTGATAAGTTTACCCATTCCAAAAAAGTGGGCATAGCGATTATACGTGAGTATCAGTATACAATACATTTTGAAACCCAGCTTAATTTTATTGCTTTGGTTACTTGCTTTACCATTATAAGACTAGCGAAAGCGCAAGAATAATTGGTAATTGCAATTGCAAGGGACCCTTTCGGATTATTAGACGGTCGGCCAAGCCGCGCCGTCTTTTAATACCACAAATCTCGAGCGTGTATCGTTTTTGACATGGCACCGTTGAACGTACTTGTTCAATACGCTGCGGACGGTTTACATTGCGCAAAATAGTGCATACTATTTTATGAGGCATTGTTAACTGCACATCGTTCGCGATACAGATACCTTATTTTGTTGTTATGCGCTACGAAACTTTTATACAAAATTAAAGATCTCACAGTTCTCTGCGCTACAAAGTTTTTATATGGCAATAAATGCACCCACGCTTTGCATGCAGATGACGTGACGGCCTAAACCGAAAATAATGACTGCAACGACTGACTTCTGAATGATATACTTTACTAGTGATTCAGTAGTGTACAATTTCACATGCAAACGAGGCAAGTAAATGACCGAGTAAATGACAAGTGAAGTACTTTTTTGAAAAAAAAGAAATAAGACAAACGACCAGTTAATTACTCAGTAAATGGCAAGTAAATTACTCAGTAAATGACCAGTAAATTACTCAGTAAATGACAGGTAAAATACTCACTAAATGACTAGTCAATTACACAGTAAATGATAAGTAAATTTCTCAGGTGTTGACTAGTAAATTACTCAGTAAATTACTCAGTAAATGACAAGTAATTGACTACAGTAAATGACCAGTAATTGAGTATTCTAACATGATTCTATCTGACTTTTCTATACACAAAGAACACAATTATCGTTGTTAAACAACACAATAAACAACGCAAACATTAGTCCCGATTCTGAGCTCAGCATAGTAAAAAGAAGTTCTCATTCATGATTGCAATTGCAAAAATATTTGTATCTAATTAATATTCGCATTTTCGGTGTTTATCAGCCAATAAACAACTCTTTGGCTTTCGGATGCATGGCTATTAAATCACTCGGACTCACGTCCACGTGGTTTAATTACTACGAATCAGAACTCCGAATCGTTGTTTATGGGCCGATAAACAATAATAAATGGAAAATTATTTACTTAAAAGTGAATTACCAGTAACTGACTACAATAAAGACCAGTAATGGATTTCAGTAAATAAGTGTTTTTATATCTTGTATTTAAGTAAATAAGTTGCTAAAACACTGCTCTTGTTTTGAAATTCAGAGATAAACTTCCTGTGTTTGAATAAACCCTTCAATAAAGGATACCGTCCAATATATCTTCACAGTTCACGTAAATAATATTATCTAGTCAATCCTAATGGGGTTATTAGTTTAAGTTTTTATAAGATAATTAATGTAATACAATTTATATACAAGCAATTTTATTAGCAGAATAAAATACACACGCCGATGTTTCTGCAAGATCCTGAAACAACGTTTTTACTGCAATCTCTATTAT
The DNA here is from genome assembly GCA_027627225.1 of Congeria kusceri. Classification (NCBI taxonomy): domain Eukaryota; kingdom Metazoa; phylum Mollusca; class Bivalvia; order Myida; family Dreissenidae; genus Congeria; species Congeria kusceri. The sequence goes on from CM051030.1 coordinate 2,934,861, forward strand.
GTGAACTTAAACAAAATCATACAGTAGTTTTAGTATCCATTCAAATTGGTATATATCACACACTAAACAAACATTACTGTAAGAACAATTATCATTATGATGAAATCATAAAAATAGAAATTTAAGGGAATATAGAGATAAAATTACAAACCATCAGCTGCTCTGTTAGTCTAATTAAGCGAATTACCTCTCTTTCACCACACTAAATAGTGATGTCCACACTACTTAATTTTCTTAACAGAATGTCCATTCATGTCATTATTTCAGGATAAATTTAAAACTTAAATTAAGGTCTATAGGTTGCTTTATAACTACAGTTTAAGTCAATAAGTTTCCAAAACACTGCTCTTGTTTTCAAATACAGTGGTACGCTTCCTGTGTTTGAATAAACCAATGAGGAAATAGTGTGTAGTGGTTAACCAATAGATAAGCAGATGCTTTATCACATAGCCTACGAGCATCTGAATGCCACATGTGTTGGTCAGTGCTTATCAGATTGTGAAGAATGCAGTGAAAGACTGGTAAATGACTCGATCTCGAGTATACGGACATTGAAGTTCAATTGAGGTCTGAATGACTAGTGAAATCGTATGTTGAATGTTATACTACTAAATGACCATACCTAGGGTTTGTTTCCAGTGCAAGACTACTAAAATACTAATAAATTACAAGTTATATACTGGCACAGTAAATGACAAGTAAATGACTATCAGTATACCGACATGAAAAGTCACTTACTAGTCCTTCATTATACGAAAGACAACTAAATGACTGCAGTAAATGGCAAAACAGTAATTTACTGGTATAGTACTAGTATATTACATGTAATTTGCTTTTTGTTTTGGTTTGGGGGTGTACACGTCAGCATAAATTTTGCGCGCTTTTTTAGAAGAACAAAGGATTTACACGAAGTACATGACATTTTGCATGTTAACTCTAAATATAATTTGTGTTTACGTCAAGTGAACATTAAAATTCAATAGGCGTTTCGGATATGACTTTAGTATATGCGTTACAACAACGCAATTTAAAATTAATTATAAGGAACTATGGAATATTTTTATATACCAAGCGGTCAAAGACAATAATTTATCTATGAATATATCACATTGTGGATGATAACAACGAAACAAGTGAATTGATTACGTTTACGTGTTTTTCTAGCCATATCATAATGAGCTTCACCTTGCATCCTTTCTTTTATTATTGAGCTGCCTTTTATGCATTTCGTTGGCAACATTTGGTCTTCGTGGAATTTTCACGTTTCTTGTTCTTACTTTTGTTTATATTAAAACGTAAAATCTTACTGAATGTCTTTGTGATTTTCCCATACACCACATTGAAACCAAAGTTACGTTTCCATTATTGAAAGTTTGAACTTGAATTTTTAACGCGCATACAGTATTTGTTTCATTTTAGCTCGACTTTTTAAAGAGTTATTGTCGTCGCTCTGTCGTCTGCGTCAGCGTGTGGGTCAGCGTCTGCGTTAGTTAAGTTTTTTTGGTTAAGTTTTTTGTCATAGTCCATTTCTCAAAAACTATCAAAGGTATCCATTTGAAACTTTCAAGACTTGTTCACTATCAACAGGGCAATTCATTACAGCCAGGCAGGTAACCCTGTGATTTGTATTTCCAGAGTGATCTGCCCTTGTTTGTACTTATAACTTCGAAAATTTTGATATTTTGTTGTTAAATATAAAATTTCTCAATAACTGTCAAAGACATTAAATTGAAACTCAAGATACGTGTTTATGGTGCTGACCTCATTCTGTAGACGTGAGGAGGTAACTTTTTTAAGGATTTTGTTGGAGCTATTACCCTTTTTTCAACTGTTTACTTTAGGTTACATTTCTCATTACCTGTAAGAGGTATTGACTTCAAACTCAAAGTACTTGATCACAGTGATGAATGTTTTCTGTAGACAAGAGTAGGTAACTCTATCAAGGATTTTTTTTGAGTTATTGCCCTTTTTTCAACTTAGAATTTCGCTTTCGCTCAAATTTCACACTAACTATAAGAAGTATTGACTTCAAACTCAAAATACTTGATCACAGTCATGAACCTATTCTGTAGACAAGATGAGATAACTATATCAAGGATTTTGATGGAGTTATTGCCCTTTTTACCAACTTAGAATTTAAGCTTTAGGTCAACTTTTGTATGATCTATAAGAGTTATTGACTTGAAATTCAACACAATTTATTACAGTGATGAACCCATTATACTAACACAAGGTCAGAATACTATCAAATTCGAGAAAGTCTAGCGTCCAGCACCCGTAGGCGGTGCTCTTGTTTGACACGTTTTCATTACGACGACCGTCTTTCTACGATGTCAGCGCTTTGATGTTTTTCTGATGTGATCGAAATTTCATGCACACAGTGCACTATCTAACTGCATTTTTAGTATAACAATATTTCTAACTCGACAGCTGTATACACTATCGTTTTGTAAATCGGCAAGTCCCAATACGGCCTACCTTTTATCTCTGCTATGCAGATTACAGCCAAAGGTATGGATTATTTATGAATATCAAATGCTTTCAATCAATTAACTCACCCGATAGCAATCGCGCTAAAATTCACAAATGTTGAAACTACCGATACTGCTAAATGCTTAAACTCTCATATCAAGAGTTTTGTGTACAGGTAAAATCTAACCAATGATACTCTTGGGTAGTGCAGACAGCTTTAACTATTGTATCTAAGTTTACTTCCTTGTCCATTCTGCTCGTATCTTTTGGAGCATGAACATCCTGTAACAATGTGGTTTTATACGGTTTGGTGTGTTCTAATGCTGGCTGATTTGAAAGTAAAAGGTAATTATACTTTCGATATTTATGGCGACGTAACTAAACATTATCTTTACCAATGACATAACTAATATTTACGTCCAGATGTAACTTAAATGCTATTTTGTCAAAATTATATTATAAACACATGGCAGAAATTGTAGATAAAATGCGTCATGCGTATCATTTTGTATCAGCTCCTCTCTATCCAAGAATTAATGACTATGTTATATTGATTTTTAACTATGTTTCATAGGAATAATTCATGCATACCAATACTCGATATGTATGTTTGAAAGCCGTCCGTAATGGATTTGATAATGCCAATAGATGTGTCTGTTATACGAAATATCAAATGCCTACACTTGACTGCATGTAGAGGCGCATGTACGGACGAACACACATGCCTCTGGGGTGGAATATGATAAACAATAGATGTGTGATGTGTCTAAATGAATAATTATTGATAAATTTGTGACAAATGCTTAAATTTGTAACTACATGAAATTTCGCTGATCACTGGTGCCGGTACAAACATGAAATCGCTGATAACTGGTGCCATTTTTTGTACATCCAATCACTTCAGGACGTTATATCTCTAATATAAAACAATGAACAATTCTGAAAATTGGTGTGGTCACTGGTGGAGCAGTGCGCAAAAAGTATTTTGATTAAAAATTTGCAAAATAAGATATTTGCGGCGATAAAACTATATAAACTTGACAAAATACATCGAAAACACATAATGTTCGATGTTAACTCGCCTTTTCTTAGAAAATATAAGGTTCTGTAACTTTATATTTTCTGTGATGACTCGTTATTGCTTCAGACATCTTTATATAATATTTTTTGGGGGGAAAATCAAAGCAAAAATGTATAAAAACCAATATATACAAACCCACCGTCTCTCCTTTTTCGTCTTCGCCGGAAAGTGGTGCATTCGCTGATAAAGAGCCGGTACTACGGTGTGAACATATTTGCTGCGCCGTAATTAACTTGAAGTATTTTCCACTCATAAAACTTAAAGGGACAGTTTCACAGTTTGGGGTTAGAAGAATATTTCTCTACAAAATTTTAAAACATACATTTTTAGAAACTATCAAAACTTTTTGTCTGTTAGGCTGTTTCGGTTGCAAAACATAATTATTTTTATATTTATTATGCCTGTGTATGTTAAACAAAGCACTAGGGTATGTCTACCAGGTAGCATTTTTTCTCAAATATTCGTCAAACGTTTTACTCTGCACAAGTTGTACATGTGCTTTTCAAACCTCGAAATATTAACACTAAATGTATAATAGAACAGAAACATGTCAGTTTTAGAAAAGTATTTCTCACAGCCAAAAACTGTCACTGTCCCTATAATGTTATTTTAATAGCCACATTGACACCTGACTCTGATTTATGATATGAAACGTTTCCACCGATAAATAAATGCAAGCGAGAACGACATGCGCCATAATATAACTTGTAAATTATTTGATATATTTAACACTTGCTGATACAGTAATATGGTATCAGAAACACAAATATAACACGCATTTCATGTACAACTGTTAGAATGTAAGTCACAGATATGTAATATCTCTTCAGTCAGTTACTAGTTATTGCATAATACTGAAGATGAGGTGAGTTCCATATCAATTTATATACGAATATTCACTTTGTGTAGTCAAAATACTGTAGATCCACTATTGGAATAAACAGATTGTTCGTATGTTAAATAGTGCCACAACATATTAGAAACCTCACTTCCTCACTTGATGAATTATGTGAATCAGAAATATTATATAACAAATGAAGACGTAAAGTTGTGTACCTACTCTGAATTTCAGAACAACCTTACACCAGAGCATTTCAGAAACTTGAGTTTCCAGATACAATATGTGTTGTTCCGGATATACTGAACATTAAACAATCTGATCTATCTGCTTAATTACTCCGTTCGAAACTGTATTGCGATCAGTTCGCGCGTGAACCGGTTTAAACCCACAATACGTTGCACTGACCGTTCCAAGGCGGTGACCCCAGTTTTATTCATATGTGTGTTGTGTGTTTTATTTGTTTTTGTGGCGTGCTTTTTTGGCAATTGGTCACTTGCCATACATAAAGGCCCTCGGGCTGCTAATAAGAGTTCTCTCCTTCTGTCACAGCTGGAGTTTCACTTTTTTATTTTAAGGCAATCATAATTGTATGCATATGCATGCATTAAAGAGTGATAGAGATGATATAGATACATATACTCAACTCTTGATTTTCAAAACTGATAGGCAAATGTGTTAGTTGCCAGAAAAATATCACCAACCGAATGTAATACCTGTATTATATGTTTACTATCAGCCGACTTTAAATGCAGTTTACGTTTATGAACCAATGGTCGTTCGTTATGGTCGTCCGGTATTAAACACATTATGTAACGCCTTTTTTCATTGTTAAAGCACATATATAAAATAATATAGGTAATACGAGGGCTGTCCGGAAAATTAATTACCAGGGTCTGATAATATTATACACATGAATTAATTTAGATGAAATACGTGATACATGTGCTTTTAGCTATACTTAATCAGAATATTATGCAACAAAAACCATGTCTTTTATGGAAATGTAAATCACATCACCATAGCAACAGTAGATTGTCATGTACGGACCACTTTGAATTTTTAAATCGCTGTTGTAATATGCAGTTGAATTTTATACTTTAACTTACAAGAAATATTACCAAATTTGTCACTATAAGCAATAAAACATTAATGAGATATCAAAATTTCAAATGTTTTGCTCAAGTCGTTCATTTTTTTACAATAAAAAACGATGAAGAGGTATGTCAGAAAAAACGTGACGTCAGACCAGCGTACGGAGCAGCGTTGGACACTCAGTCATTTCTGTGTTCACAAAATGACTCTAGTCAAAACATTTTCATATGTAAACCAAGTTATAAATGACAGTGATTGTGGTAAGTCGCAAATATACTAATACCACAGACAAAGTAAAGATAAAGAGACCATACATCAGACAAACATAGGACTCGTTCACCTTAGGTCAGATCATAGGGATAAAACTTATGATGATTCGGTCAGTGAAGTTTGGTTTGATACACATTTGGGGCATATGACAAAACATGGTACAATAATATGTACATAAAATGTGTTTAATGATGTAAAAAATATGTTTCTGTTGACGGCGATTACTTCATATGTCTATAGGATTTGGTATTCATGCCAATGTAAATGATCTTCTAACGTTATGTTGACGTCAACTAATTCATTAAACCGCTCCGTAGATATGAATGTGTATACACTCAAACCAATACAAGTTTTCTATTTATCAATGCATAAGCATTATTTTTAATGTGTTAAGTAACACTATATTTTGTTTAAGAAAATGCATACATTAATCACATATAGCACAGAGTATGTCAATAAATTAGGCTGTGATCAGACTTTCCGGACAGCCCTCGTATTACTGACACCACTGTATTCACCATGTCATGCTTTGTATATATATGGGTACAGGTTTAACTTTAAAAGCGTTTTTTCAACCTTAACTTGACACCCACCCCCCCAATCTGGGGTATTGTATTCTTGTGTATTGGCACCCTGCTTTGGTGATTATTATCAGCTTTTGCGATCAAAACACTGCTGCAGTAATGTGATAATTAAATTATCACACAAATATGACTGGCTCTATTTATAGTATTTTATCTTGTTCTCGTGTTGGATATTTTATTACCACTTTGATATATAAACCCTGGATAAGTGTCACCCTCATAGCCCATTCAGTGTCCAATTCACAGAAAATTATGGCATGTCAAAACTGATAATAAGTCAGATATCGTGTTGTTGTTTTAGTACAACATACCCAATGTAATTTTCCATTCAAGTCGTTTAAGAGTCTTACGAATTTTACGTATTTACGAATCTTACGTATTTACGAATTTTATAGTCAGTTGCAGTAAAATAATGAGTAACCATGAACTAAAATTAAATGAAAAAAACATAATTTGACACCATAAACAAAATGTAAAATTACACATAAATCGTTTTCATCTAAATGAGGTCAGCCTCATTTTAGCAACTAATCAATATCTTCAATTGCAAAGTATTTATAAATATAATATCAGTTAGCTGAAAGAAAGGATTGCAGACTATGATTTGAGATTTTATGGTGTAACGCTATACCGAGTAAAAGTACTAGTATACAGAGTGGAATGCCTCATGTGAGATGTCAGACATTTCTTAAACCAGGGTAAAACCATTAGTTGTTCATGGGCAGATACAATTCACGAATGCCGTAACTTCCTTGTTCGAACGAGTGTGTATTTCCATACATATATATAACGGCAAGTCACAAATTCGTACACGTTTTGTTCTTATGCCAATAAATAAGTATATAAGGTAATGCTTTGTCTTTGTGTATGTTGATATTCGTAAACTTGCGTAAAAGGCACACACCAATGCCTTACAAAAAAGTTTGTTTTTCAATATGTAACTGCTCGTAGGAACAAAGAACGTATATTATCGATTGTTTTGCGACGTCATTTTGGCATAGAGAAAATACATGCAATGAGGCTACACTGTTCTGTTTCGAAGTAAATATTGTGTTTGCATTTGACAATATAGCATTGCATTTGACATATATGATTACCCGTCGTCTGTAGCAAAGTACCTCAGTAATATATTGGGGAATGAAGACCAAACATCAATGTAAGCATTATCAAAAACAGTATCATTTTAGTTTCCGCGAACTACTTTGTAAGCAATTACTCTACCCAGTGGAACGCGGTAAACTGCAGCCTGGCAGAACCACAACTTGCTTACAACAACACATCATTCCACGTCAACGAATCTCTTGAATTGCAATTTGACGTTTGGATCGGCTACCGCCTTGCAAAGATATCGTTTCTATTCCTCGGTAATTATTCATAACCATATAAATTATATTTATTTAATGTGCTTGGTAATTAATGTATAGTTATGTGTGTATATAAATATACCGTCCCTTGTGTGCATTCACTAAAATTTAATTTGCTCTATTGCCTATAATTTAACATTTATCGAATATGTGCACTATATGTATGGTCAAATTTAACTTTTATCGAATATGTGCACTATATGTATGGTCAAATTTAACATTTATCGAATATGTGCACTATATGTATGGTCAAATTTAACATTTATCGAATATGTGCACTATATGTATGGTCAAATTTAACATTTATCGAATATGTGCACTATATGTATGGTCAAATTTAACTTTTATCGAATATGTGCACTATATGTATGGTCAAGAGAACAGAGTTAGTGAATTGCACGGTCTAGATAATCTGCACACAACTGAAAAGTCCACAAGCAATAAGCTTCAAAATTATACGTAAATATATGTTTTTTTTATTTATCGTAAATGGATTAAAAGTGTTATATCTGCTTATACATGTGCATCCACTACATAGGTTGTGGTGAGCCGGATACCCAGACAACATACAATGTAACAAGTATCGGTCAGTGCTTCAACGCCTGTGGTGGTAGACCATTCGGAATTAAAGCGACCGATAACAACGATATTCTATCTAACTCCGTAAGTGAATTTGACAGGGATATTCAGCTTTTGATAACAATTTGTTTATTACAATATCTAAATCCGCAATTTATTTTCATTTTCTTCTAAATGTGTAGCGTCTAATCTGGCAAGGTCGTGGCCTCTGGTAAGTTCGTCGATGTAATTTCTCTTAAATGACGCAACGTCGCGTGTCCGAATTCTATGCGAGCCGAAGAACAGCCCGACTTATGAAAGCACAAATATGCGTAAAAAACATTAACAAATAAATATACCATTTTAGTTAAATTTAATGCAGCTATTTGTGATTTGAATTTATTAACTGTTTTAAGAAATCGACACCTCGTGGTGTTATTAAACATTTTATTAGTATTAATTTCATTAAAATCTACAAAAATCAAAGAAAACAAACAAGGACATAAAGCATGGTCGTATTTATATCAAAACACGAAACGCAGTGGAAGGGCCTCTGCGTATGACGTCATCAAAAGTTGCCCACGAACTTACAGGAAGTTTAAAATGACCTAGGTCTATGCTGGGTCATGTTTATTTTCTAGTAAGATTACGGATTTCCGAATACATATTGGCAATTTTGACATATACAATATTTAGTTTACATTCAGATCGATTTAATGTGATTTGTTTATACTGAAACTAGTGGGTTTTTATGCGCATGCGCACAGTAGAATGCTTAACACCCACGAACTTGCAGGTGTATGGGCTATTACAATATATCTCACCTCCTACATTAATGACGCGATCCGATTCGCTAAGAGCGGTCACTTGACCATACGGTATTTAACATGGATATATTTCAATACCCCATAGATGACAGCGCCAGTTACGGACAGTGTGACTTATAATAAATAGTGCACTTTAATACATTCGTTGCATGCGCATAAGATATAAGCAAGTTCTGAGGAGAGTAAAAATTATTATTATTAAATAATTATTGTTATAATACTGTTGATAAACGTAAAAAAAAGAGTTACGACGCATAAGTGGTATTTTTGTGAATAGGTGGCTAATGAAATAAAACAAGTAAATACATGCGTGCATATATAGCCATGATGGAATTTAAACTGTTTCGAACACTGCTACATTTTGCCAGCTTTAAACGTTCATCAACTTTTTATTTTGGTTCTATTTATTGTGTTGTTGATTAAATAATATGGATTTTGTTGCCCAATATTCTTTGTATTAAGATCAAATTCACTGTTATTCGAACTTCATTTTTTATTATTGAATGAAGTATATTTATTATTTTAAGATGATACTCGCTAATTTTTCTATAGACAAAGAACACAATTATCGTTGTTAAACTACCCAATGAACAACGCCAAAACTTGTCCCAACTATGAGCGGAGCATAGTAAAACATAGTTCTCATTACAATTACAAAATATCTGTCAAATCATGATAGCATCGAAATAATTGTCTCATTATCGTTGTTTATCAGCCAATAAACAACTTTTCGTCGTTCTGATGCGTGGCTATTAAACCACTCAGGCTAACGCCCTCGTTAAATTCCTACGCATCAGAACTCCAATTCATTATTTACTAGCCGATAAACAACGATAAATCTTTCTTATTTTTAATATGAAAAGAATATTCTACTTCCCGCGTCTGTGTATTAATTTTTCAGACAAACAAGGAGTGCCGATGCGTCACAGTGCCACAGCTTTGCAATGCGAACCAAATACAATTTTGTAAATCAAATGATAACTGTTCTGCTGCAATATTCACTCCAATAAATGGTTAGTAACGTACATTGAATATTACCATAATGCAGTATCAATATTAAGAAAATATAATTGATATTAAACTTTGTATATAATTAATGATACCGTGTCACTTGTGATTTGTGAAAATATACACTACTTTACTTAAATTTACAATACTTTATACATGCGCTTATCATTATATATTTTTTTTATTGATAAGCCACAGTTAACAGCTCTGACATATCACAAATGCACGCTACTCCTGGAGATTGTCTTTTGTATTTCTACCCTATGTTTGAGTGGGGGATATGTGAAAGAACAAGCAACATAAAAGTAATGTGTAGCAACACTTCATATACAGGTATTTTATTATTATTATAATAATGGCACATAGAATATGTATAATATTTTGGTATTGCAATACGTTTAATAATACAACAATAAATTGATAATATTAAAATATTTAATAATTAAATTAAATTAATTAAATAAAATATTTAGTAATTACTGATTCCTGAATCTTGCGTATAATTTTTTTTTACGTTTTATCATAAAAAAGGATGCACTTTACAAGAAGTATAATACAATGGTAAGTAGTAATTTAATTTCTTTTGAAAGTCATGAGTGTTCAGAGAAAAAAAATTGAGTTGTGAACTTTCAGCAGTTATACAAAATATAAATTTATAGATAAATCAGCTACGGCGACGGTTAATGAGCCTCCATCGATGAGCACAACTATTAAATGGAGTGAAGCCATCGCCGTTTGTTTGAAAACGAATACTCACCCAGCGTCAGTAAACGGAGTAAACAATGGCAGATTCGGCACACAACAAGAACAATTACACTGGACAGGCATTATCCGATCTACTGTCATAATCAATAAAACATTTGTCGGTTAGTACTTCATTGAAATAAACAATTAAATACAAAAAAGTAAAACGTGCAACTATACACCTTTTATTGAACTTCTCTATAATTGTTGTTATATTGATATAGGTTATCTTTATCTTACAAAAGTTTACATAGACTTAGTGGTGTGTTAATGCCAAATACAATTCACACTAACAAAATGTTTTAAGAATTCAAATAATATTTCTTATATCGTACTTTGGAGGTAAACATTAAACGGACAATGGATTTTTGTTATGTAATTTACCGGTACGCATATTATATTATATTAAAGATGGAAATAGTATTCGATTGAGCGACTGTTTTTCATTTTTGCAATCAAAACAATTGGTTGTTTAGAATATATTTAGAACATATAAATGCTATTTTTAATTTGGAAATCCTTATTTTTGTACGCATTATCGACACGTGTGAACTTGATTTGAAGTTCTCTCTATTGTAGACACAATACCAATACATCCAGAGGAGCAGTTTGCGTTTTTGCAAAGTGGTAGTAGTGTTTTGCAGTTCACGAGCGATGGTAGCAAAAAATCTCTATGTGTCAGTAAAGGTAATCCAATAATCGCATCAATATTGTTTAAATTGGATATATCGTTAATTATGATGCACACAACTCGACCTTAGCACAACAAACTACTAAACACTCAGACAGCGCAGACATCTGACAAGCCAGCTTTCCCCTTATTAACTGTACAACTAATGTAATATACATCATAATGATGACAATGTGCTCCCGATAATAACAATAATAAATCTTTAAAAATGTGTTCATTGGCCCATGCCCTCCTTACCAGGAAATTCATTGCTAGCAGGTTCATAATATGTTTCGTAAACTTGCTAACAGACCAACCAACATCGGCACAAACATGGATTTATTGACACATTTATCGTATTATTATAGTATTATATTATCATAATTACCGAATGTACACAACATACACGCGATACAAGATGAATACTATCTCTTTTTATTTGTATTTGATACTTGGTATTGCTTATACTATTTGTTTAAACTAGTCTACATGTTTGTATCGGACAAGGTTGAACACACATGTATTCCTTCGCAATTAGATGTAAAACGTCTCTAACCAATCCGATAACTTAAAATCTTCATAATATGCTTACAGGACCTGTAACTACCCCTGCAGTTACACACATTTCCACATCTAATATGTATTCGACGAAACTGCCAGAGTTTCCAGCAGTAGGAGTAGGTATTGGTGTGTCGGTTGGAATCCTGTCCGCAGTTGGAGGGGCCGTTATCATCGTTGTGCTTAGAAGAAGGTTTGTTGGTATTTTTTTTTTACATTTTAACGATGGATATAAATTTGATGTTTACTTAATGATGGAGTTAAGATACATGTGTACAATTTATAGCATTTCAAGAAGCACATCGGTCTAAAACACGCAAGCTTTGTCAATTTGAAATGGCTGCCAGGCCGTTGGTGATATTATTCCAAAGTGTTTCTGATATTTTATAAGACATTGCTACTACAGCTTCAAGGCCACAGTAAAAATGAATACAGTAAAAAATTACATTTGCAGAGGAACCATGCCTATTTGTTTATAAACGGACCATATAAATTCACAAGTTTATCAGGGTTTAAAGAATCAAAAAAGTATACAAATAGTATAGTTTTGTCGGTCTGAAACATTGTAGATGATATTATTAAAAGTTCCTTAAATGCATTAAAATGTATAAGAATACAGATGTTTTTCTTCAGTAGTAACACAACCTTAATAATGTTCTATACATTATGGCACACATTTGTATGATCATTTAATGAATTGTGTCATAATAATTGGCAACTTGGAATGAAATTATTTCAGAGGGATATTGCCATGCAGAAAAAAAACAGATAATGACGAACCCGTGGGCGGAAAACCTGTATTTGAAAATAATATTCCATACTGGAAAAACGTTGACGGAAATGTAGCAAATCATAACAATTTTATCCTAGAGAAATGCGTACAACCTGTTAACGACAATGCCGATCATTATAACAGAGCATGCGAACCAAATAAAGACAATGCTGAAGACGACAATTACAATTCAATACGAGACACAGAAGAAGCGTATGAACGTGTGAAAGATGACAACGGCAACGGCGATTATGACTACACAACCAATGCCTCAAGATCAGGACCCAGTACCAGTAAACCGGACAATTTGTATAACAGACTCAGGATAGAACGCCCTGGTGATTACGATCACGTAGCGACACGCGGGCATAATTTGGCCCAAGTTTCAGGCAACGACTATGATACAACATCAGCTGTTTTGGCAGGTGGGAAAGAGGACCTAAGTGACTATAACCATATCCCACATTCTGCTAATATAGCACGCACCAGAGGTAATGAAGCCAATGATACAATACCCGGTGACTAGGACGTCATTAATGGGATGAAATTCTAAGTTGTCCCTATTGACACACCGGGTTATGCACACGTGAAAATTTAGACAGAAACACAATGTATAACTGACTGTGTGTGTCAAAACGTGTGAAGTAGTATGTGCTACCAACCTTTATCTATATATTGGCAGCTTACATATCCCCGTACATATCTTAAATGTTGTCATATTTTCAGTCTTCAGAGGCTGTCAGAGATAGAGTCAATTCTTATTGTTTAATGGACATGTTTTGTGAATAATTCTGGGCCAAGTGTGAGGTTCGTGCGCACATAAACCGGTTTAAACCCCCAATGCTTTGCATTGACCGTTCTAAGGCGGTGACCCCAGTTTTATTCATGTGTGTTTTGTGTTTGTTATGTGTTTTTGTGATGTACTGTGTATTGTTTTTGGCAATTGGTCTCTTGCCATAAAAAAAGACCTCGGGCTGCTAATAAGAGTTCTCTCCTGCTGTCGCAACTGGAGTTTCGCTTTGTTTATATTTTAATAATTATACTTATGTAACGTATGCTTATTTCCGTTTGAAATGGTGGGAAAATGTACGTACAATTAAACCACATTTGCTTATTTCCGTTTGAAATGGTCGGAAAATGTACGTACAATTTAACCACATTTAAGTGTTCATGTCTACACAATGTATCCATATGTGGAAATGTGTTGTTATGTTACATACCCGACTTTCATTCAGATACAGTCGGCCGACTGGATAATCTTTGCATTGTGAGGACAATTGATCACTGGACGAAAATGAATAACCGTTTGATGTTAATAAGGGTTTCCCTATTGCTTATGCATCTTGAGTGCCGTATCTTTTATAATGGTATAGAGAAACTACACCAGGTTAAAATGGAGTGTTTACATTTCTCTTTGAAACAAATGGATGATTCATCACTAGTGCTTTTTTATATAGTAATATTTTGTTTTCGCAATTTAAGTATACGACACCCTATGTCAATGTAAATAAAGACAAAAATAACAAGATAAAACGTTACTGAGGATTTGTAATTCGTGCTTGATGTGTATTATTGCTGATAAATAAAGTTCCGAGGTTGGAAAATCTGAAATGTTTAAGATATAGTGTATATAGTTTTTTAATCTACATACTTAGGGTCTGGAATTAAGCTGCAATTGCCTGGTAGAGCAGCCAGTGTACCAACCACTGTTCTAGCCGGTCATTATGGCCTGAAAAATGTAAACTCTCTATTTTGAAATCGGACAACTCTGCCATTTACCGGACTCGGGCTCTTTTGAGTTAACTCCCTTGCAGAACGAAATGAAAGTTGGATATTGTATTTAATATTTCCTACCATCTAGTTTTTAAAATATTATAAACGACTCGTGTGCGTAACGCTTTTCGCTTCCAGATCACTTCGTTTCTAAGCCTAGTTTAACTATTTGCGCTACAATTACCCACACATTGCGACTACCGTTTACGTAAGTGTATAAATGTAAAGAATATTAGTAATATCCATGGCTATATTTCACATTTATACTTTTTTATTATCCAATAAATTGGTGTTGTACTTGTGCAGTATTAACTTTGGACTAAACAATTCGTATATCAAACGACTGTGTCGTTAACAATTAATTGGAATTTTTACAAATTTTCGAGCCAAGCAAACTATGTATTGCTTGCTACTTTGAACTACATTGACTGTAAATCAGTTGCTTGTAAATATTACCTCTTCACTCACACCACATGTATCAGATGCGTCTACATATTAATTGATATACAATATTACAAATCTTTTAATAAGGAGAGCATTTTTTTTCCCTTCCTGGTATTCTGGGGGAATTAAACGACTTTAAGTTGGTCCCCTACCAACGTAGGACTGTGAAATAGGTTACCCTAACGTAAGTCATAACGGGTAAATACCTCTGTTAAATAAACTAAGTAAAATAAGTTAAGCAACAACTACGATGTTAGCAAATATAAAATACATCTTAAAGTGCAAACACAACATTGTTTATTGGTGGCATTGTATTTATAACATTGTTACA
This sequence comes from Congeria kusceri, assembly GCA_027627225.1. Taxonomy (NCBI): domain Eukaryota; kingdom Metazoa; phylum Mollusca; class Bivalvia; order Myida; family Dreissenidae; genus Congeria; species Congeria kusceri. Next base: position 2,950,250 of record CM051030.1, read on the forward strand.
TTTATACCAAACATGATGTTGATGTTTACTTGTTAACTGTCTTTAAATGGAAGGACCAGTACTATAAACAGAAATGAAATGCTATCTATCTAATGATGATTCAATGAAATTAAATGAAATATCTTTTTTTGTTGTTGCAAAACTTAGTTTACATAGTATAGTAACGAAAAAAAAATACGAACTGCATATCATGATACTTGACACTAGATCACATTATGTTGATTAAAAACTTTGATTTCAATGAAAGTAAATTTACTGTGTTCGGTACCATAGTTCGCAACTTTACCGTTGTGTGTATGAGGGAAAAGGAAGCAAAAAAATCCCAAAGAAAACAAACTAGTGATCCTTAGGGCAGAGGTATTTTGGTGTCAAGCGACCGCTATTTATAACTATGTCTGCAATTGAATTCACTGTCAATATGTTATGTTTTGTACTGAGTAAAAGGTTTGAGACCACATTAAAGGACACAGGTTCATAGAACAATGAAAACCAAATATCCCCGTCATAGTTCTGGTAATTCGAGTCATGTTACCCGTAGCAAACACAGTAAGCATTCAAAGATGCGACAAAAGCAAATGCTCTTCGTACATAAACGTCGTAATATTTTCATTACTTCATGTGTCACAGTATATAAAAATGCCAGAGAGACACACAGTTAACAGAAAATTTATTTCGACCACGGAAGGCAACTCGAGTCCGAAAATATTACCTCCGAAAAAACACCTCCGCAATATAAGCATGAAATCCGAAATAATGAAGGGGTAAGTAATTAGAAAGCCCTCTTGATCGTTTCCCTATATACACCCTTAATGAAGTTTAAATTATGCAAATGCTACAAATTATAGTTGAAACTATATATGCAACTATGGATTTCCATGTTAATAATTATAGTATTGTGTTGATTATATGTTATGTTTATTCAAGTTATACACAATTCAAAAGTCTCGAATCCAAAACGTTCAAGATCAAGAACGTGCTGTAATTGTGTAAATATGAAATGCCTTACGCTCTCAATTATGTAAACATTGATGCCGTTTCTTTTGATTAAAGGCAATAACAAAGTATTACAAATTAAACTTTTTAATTTCATTAAGAGACAACAAACACATTAATAATGCATTATCAGGGAAAAGCTTATAAACATTTCCCCAAAAAGGTATTTGAACAGTTTGAAATTCAGTGCATTTTCAACACTACGGAACTAGCCGAAGATCTTCGGTAATTTGTCGAATCCGTAAATACAGATAGTGTTGTAAACAGCTTTTACTTGGAGGATTAGTTTTTGTAATAAACAGTATCAAGCAAAACAAACTTTCCTGACGTTGAGTGTATACCAACGTAAACACATGCTAAGACAAACAATAAGATTATCGTTTTAATTATTTAGTCGGAATTTGGCCACTTTCACCTTTGATGTGGCTTTAATGTGTGAGGAATTGTTTGCTTTTTGTGTGTTTCTTTATTGGTGGTAACAATTAGAAGTTGTCATTTTGCTCATCCTTGAATCGATTCGTGTAAAGGCAGTGTATTTAATTCAAGTACTCATTGTTTCAAGTAAAGGCAGTCTATTTTATTCAAGTACTCATTGTCTTAAGATAATATGCGTACTTGACTTTGTAATCGAAAATAATAGGTAATAATAAACTTCTCATGTAACGGTTAAGAGTTTAAACTCCTCAAGGAAGTTATAGCATGGTATATATAGATCATTCCAATGATGTATCATTGTGTTGATATTCTTTATATGTTCGCATGAACGGCAAACGGATTGTACAATGTCTCTCTTTAACATTCTGGCAGAAACTACATTGGTTATGGCTGTAAAAGGTATGTGACATTTGTTTTGTTGATGATGTCAGCCACTTAGATATTGGAAGCTCCATCATACGTTTACGTGCATACGTGCATCTTTACAACGTTTTTGAGAATATTTAAAAATGAAAACGTTTCAAGTATTCAAGTATACATAGTCATATATTATCGGGATAAACAGCTGAATTTAATGTGCATAATTAACGTAAATTATTCACATCAAGGCATTCTCTGTATAATTTACTCTCTGGACGTAAGGAAATCATCACATGTACTGGTCATCATCCTTTATCGATTGCTCTATGTTCAAATAGCATGTCAATAAATACTTGTAGAATTATAGAGCATAGTTTTGCTCTGGGCCATAAATGTATCAAGAATAAAATATCCAGAAGTTGCCAACCTATTTCAATGACTTTTATCACATTTTACAAATTCTGAATCTGAAGATTGCAGTAAGAGATGCGATCAAGGATTGCAAACTCAGTAAGAAATTATAGCAGGTTGTACTGGGGAATAATCTTTTTTACAGAATGTTTAAGGATTTTTTTTAAATTGAACCGTAACATTAATTATTTTAATTTTTAAAAATCATAATCATGTTTCTATTAATTTGTAATAATGTTGTATATTCAACACAATATTCAAGACGTAATTCAAGACATAATATAGGACACAGACACACAGCAAAAACATGGATACAAGCAGTATTGTATATAATATTGGGTGTCTCAGTACCGATTATATAGCTGTAATATCATAATGTGTATTGTGTACAATTGTATTTTAAAAGACACAAAAGCAAGCAATTTTACTCTGAAAAGACCAATCCGTCAGAGCAACATTGTTTTCTAAATAATACAATAATGCAAAAATTAAACCAAAGTTACATGTACTTAAATGTGGTGTACTTCTTCGGAAGCTGCTTTGATTAGTAAAACGAATGAACTTATGCCACAAACTGCCACAAACTGCCACAGACTGCCACAGTCTATCGAAAACGAAAACTGTTAATTTTGTAAAAAACAATATCTCAACACCTAAAAGAAATATATGTAGTGTCAAGTTAGCACACCCTCAATATCATAACTCACCAAACAAAATTTAACCCATTTGTGGCCTACCTCAACGTTTTACGCATACATTACCTTTTAAAACTTCACTTGATTACTTTGAGCGAAATATCGAAATGATTACACAAACTTCGATTCTAATTGCTTTAGTAAACTAAATTTAAATTCTTAAATGTTTTTTTTTTCTCTTTGACACTATACGCTTTGTAGTTACTGCTCATCAACATTCCAAATACACGTGCAATATGTTCGGTAATATACATCAGCGCAAATATACTTGACCTGTGTGTATGTTAATACGTTTAGGTGCGCAATTCCTTATGTCTGGGGAAAGAGGTTCATACGACCAAGTTCCAGATACATGTGAACTAACACGGCCAAAATATATGCATAACAACTACAGCGGTGAACCAGAAGTGATAGACTTGCCCAGTTTCAACATTCCACCAGAAGGTGTTTGGATAGGATACTTAATTCACCTCGATCTATATGAGTTTTTAGGTAATTATTTCGATACATTGATGACTAATTATAAGTTAGAAAGAAATACAGGTTGTAATTCTGACTTTTCTGCTAAAATATATCATGCATGATGTATAATACAAATTAAACAAATTAAAACTGAAATTAATGTTATAACCATTTTACTTCATGTTATTAAAATGTGCTACGTTATTAATAAACACAGTTCAACATTACGGATGTACATTGTTATCATTCGCAACAATTAAGACTAGAGAGCGCTAAGAGAGTACACACATTCACGAAGATAGTAAAAGCATGAATCTTCAAGTCATCGGTTACCCCACTACCCCTGTCTTTAAATTGTGTTTATTAAATTGTCAATCATTTACAATAATCAATATCTGGTTATGAATTTATTTGATTGCACAGGATATGGACATAATCAAAATGTGGGTCCCACGAAAAGTGTCACTGGCTTGGACAAGTGCCACAATTTCTGTATGGACTCTCCTTATTTTGGCATGACGAAGATGAACACAAAGGTACACAACATATAATGGTTACTTCTTTTGACAAGCATGTTGAACAAAAACTAAAAACGTGTTTAAAAACAATTGTAAAAAATACATGGTGCTTAAATAAATGTACACAATTAGGCATTCGTTTCAGAACTGTATTTGTATCAACACACTTGAAATCGAAAATCTTACATCTGAATGGTGCAGCCTATGTAACAGTTTAATTACTGGGATAATGTCTAACTTTGCCGTGTACAGGCCAATTCCAGGTAAATCTGTATCAATGCCATAATTAACCGCATTACTGAATAATATATTGCTTACAAAATAGCAATTTTATAATGGATATATCCTTGAAATATCTTAGTCAAATATACTGCAAACATGTTTATGTTAGTTGCGTAGTTGTGACATTTATGAGTACTTGTTTAACAATATTTACATTAGGAGTTGCTTACAAATAGGACAGAAATAATGGTTAATATACCTTGGTTCCGTGCGATTATATTTTTGAAGTGTGAGTCTTGACATAAGCATATATCACACGTAATATTACAATCGTAGCTTGTTATAACATATATTTGCAATATAAAGTTTCAGAAAAACGTGTTTGCTGATAAAATTGTATCGTGGGAGTCTGCAAATAATAACTGCTCTAACAACACCTTTATGAAAGATTTGAAGATAAATTCAAATAAAACACGCGACCGTATTTTCTCTGTGTCGACAATCCAGACAGCAATAGGTATGCTTTATTGTTGATAAAGCGCATTGCATTAGAATCTTTATTCAGACAGACGAAAACTTATGCTTGTGTATTTACATCAAAGAATCATTTACAATAGTGAAGATTGTGAATACGAGTACACAATACATTCGTATGAAACAACTATTGTTTGTTAAAATATTGGTTTGTCATTTCTTTATGCCATGTTTCAATTTAAATTGCAAATTTTGTATCTTAGTTTACGTTCTTCGATCATCTTCTTAAGAGAAAACATTAATATCTACTTACAATTATTGGTTTTATTACTAATTTTTTGTATTCAAGTAGATTCAAGAAAGACGAGTCACAAGTTGGGGTATATCAAACCAAACTCAACCAAGATGTGGTTTTCATCCAATGCTACAGAAACGAAGAGACTTTTGTGTAACGTGCATAAAGCAAGTAAACTATTATTGGTCTTATCACTTATATAAACATTACAAAATACATAATTTTATAATTTTATATAGCATGTGAATTTGTAAAACTAATTAAATAAATTAATGTAAGACGTTTTTCAGTCGATGGTCAATCGCATATTCTAAACATCAACACCACAAACAACTTCGATTTTATTCACCGAGTTAGAGAGATTAGAGTCAGTGACAGAGAAATTTGTCGTTAGAACAAGGTCGCATCAATTTCTAGACCAGGCATTTCGACTGTTGATACATATACAATATTTTTTCATTCACCATAGTCTAAGAGTTAGAGTCAATATTGCCAGCGACAAAGAAAATCTATCAATAGACTGTCGGATGGATTTAACGAATCTACTGATAAACCTTCAATTAAATAATCTTTAAATATAATGTACTTTACTTATTATTTAAATACATATGTACATATACAATATTGTTAATTGAAATCGACCATTAAACGTGTTTCCTGAATATTATGCTAGGCCAGGTTCTTCGAAGAAACCCCAACGGGTATTACACAACTATTACACCGAATTGGATTGCACGTTGAATATTTATATTATATGTTTGTAAACAATATATTAGTTCATTTTTGGTGTACATTTACAATTTTACAATGGAGTTTAAAGGAAACGTGCGTCGGTGGTATATTATGCAAATAATATTAAATTATATTCAATTTAACATATCATGTTATTCGCTTTGGTAAAACAATATATGTGGCTTATCATTACACTACTCATACATGCATTACGTACATGCCTTGCACATGCTTACCATTTAGACACACCTTTTGTTATATTTCAGCACCACCAACTGATGTTATAGCAGTGTGCTTCTCTGCTGTTGCCATTGTATTGATATCGTCAGATGGCATCGCAGTACAAAAGAATTATAAGTGTTGTTCTTGAATTCCGTACCTCTAGTTAGTTAAATTATTGATGTTGTTAGCAAAAACTATTTATTCACAATTCGTTAATTCGATTGTATCCGGTATTCTGATCTTGAGTAATTTGTTGCAAAGCTTTTAACTTTTTCCATACATTAAATATCTACACACATATACGATTCTTTGTACACGTCAACAAATATACCTGTACAAATATACGTATCAAAATTGCACTATTTCACATTTTTAACAGAGACAATGTCAGACTGTGTTTGATTTCTTCCACTTGCACACGAAAAAGCAATACAGAAGACAAACTGCAAAGTGCACTGAAAATAAACAACTACAGTTTTACCAATTGTGACACAGCGGAGGAGTTCAACTCGTTTGAAAACAACGATAATTATTGTACAGTAGAGGATACAGATATTAGAATGACTCCAAATGACATTGGTGAAGACAATTATAATGTAATAGAAATACATGACGAATGCGTGCGATTTACGGATACAGGTGATGGAGATGGACACAACGATTATGACGACTATGACGACTCTACAAACAAGGTATTCAACGAATCGAGAGCATTTGAACTGTCAGACAATGTGTATAATAAGCTGCGCCTGGATGAAGGCGACTATGATCACATTCATCTAGGAGGAAAGAATATGCATGAAGTTGGAACTGACTATGGTAGGGTTTTTGTACGCAACACATAGGATGAAACAATCAACATTTTTGTTGGATCAGGTTGCTTAAGACTTAAGACTTCATTGCAACTACACCGTGTAAATAGGACGATTTAATGATGTGTCTTCAATTTAGAAACGGTTTGTTATGTGCAACGCGTCACTATTAAGAAATATTGTACATAGTGCAATCGTACTTAGTGTAGGACCATAAATCCGAAGTGGCATCTTGGTCGTTTTAACAAAAATAAAATAGCATTTTCTAACTAGTTGCCTCACTCGATTTTTTGTCAAATATTATGTAAGTGTAGATGCAGATAACAAAAATACACACGAGGAGACAGTCAGACCAGTATAGTTTCTAGATATTCAATACGTGCTAATGACAGCTTTGGCTCATGCCTTAGACAATAATGCTTAGAGCATTAATCAACTGTGCATATTCTGAACAGAGGAAATATTCTTTCAGTATATTGAATATATTTGCCATCAAAGTCACTCTAAGGTATTAGTTTTTTATCGATGCAAATGGTTTCGTGTTATTTCAATAAGCAGAAACCAAACGTATTGTATGTCTTTGGGTTTGATATTTCATTTGTTTCGAATCCATTAAAGTATTTATTCATCTTCCAATTATGTTTTGTGAATTGCAGTCAAAAGTATTGATATGTATTATAACATTATTGTGAAAACCCAGTTACCGTTCCAAAATAGCAACCCCATTATGCGCAGTTTATAAATTAATTATTATTTGATTTGTCCGTTATATGGATAATAGCCTGTGTTATGCAAATCTGTATATTCTAACTATATCCTTTCTCTTAAAGTATGTTTACCTTCATTATTGTTCGTCCAATCCTAGTATATAGCAGTAGCAAAATAGCAATACGTAATTGTAGTTATAAAAAGAAACAACACAAAAACGTAGAAGTCAGACAATGCAAAACCTTCAGACATATGATTGACCAAAAATGGTGGGGTCAAACAACAATTTTCGCACACCTTATCCATATTGAATGCTAGTTATACTTTTAATTTTGTTTGATAAATAAATGATTTTTTACTGAAACAATCAGCTGAATGCATTATGATATGCCAAACAATTAAACAATAGTCAATTATTTAACATTGTATACCACGTTTTCAACATGTGGTGCATATTTTACAAATCATTGTGTCTGACAGCTGCTTTAGGGGTTTCGCGGAGTCTGAAAGTTGCGTCCCTTAATCTCCAAATCTGATTTCTGTAGTTTTAATATAGTCGGAGTTCTGTTGTCAAACCTTCAGTTACAGTACAGCTCAAGCCAAACAAATATTGTGCTCGCCGTCTCGGAGTCAGATTTTCAATGCGCATAAACTCGGAGTATCTATGAGGAGTTAAGCGGAGTGGTAGCATAAAGCGTTCTTAACGTTAACTTTTAGTGTAAAGTGCGTACCGATATGTATGATTTTTAAATATTTTAATTGTTTTCAAAATAAGCGGATCAAAGTGATACAATTAAACTTGAAAGCAGATAAAAAAAAAACTAAGTAAAACTCCAGCTGCGACAGCAGGAGGAAACGCTTATTAGCAGCCCGAGGTCCTTTATTTATGGCAAGTGATCAATTGCCAAATCAAAGCGCTGAAGGCACTAAATCTGTTCGCTGTTGCGTAACATTGGGCACAACTCACTATCTTCAAATGTAAATAGCAACACAAGTTTAAATCAAACAGAACATTTTCGAAAGATTTATTCAGATTATGTCTAAAAGAAAATATGTCTACAGTTTTGAATATTAGAAATCAAGAATAAAATTCAATGACTAGCGTCCGATGGTTCATATGGACTCGTCCAAAGAACTTAGTACAATAGGCACTTAAGACCCGCTATGGAGTGTTTTGCAGAATGTTTTACAAATATATTGAAAATACAGAAATATTAAAATTGAATATTAGAACTAGTAATTAAAATCCAATTGTATGAAGTCACCTAAATGACCATATAATAACTTAAAATGAAAACCCCGACGCGATATCATGGAAAATCTTGGCAATTAGAGAGGTATGCCATATCATATGTCACCTTAAATACAGTGGTTATTTATAACTTATAAATGTTTTATTGGTAAATTATAATAGTTGCGCTAATGGCTCGTTCAGTGTTAAAGTTCTTATGTGAAGAAAATAAAAATCACTGAATTTAAATTCTGGTTAAGCCAGAACCAGCAAACACGACGTGTTATACATGATAATATGTTCTTTCCAAAAAGTCGAACATTAAACGAAAATATTCGTAAAACTTCATTTAGTTGAGTCATACATTCCCTGTTTTACTATAATATTTGTGTCGACATAATAAAAATAACTTGAACAGAGACATTGCCTGGCGATTTATAATCTTCAGAATGCGACGTTAAAATAGATATTGCCACGTAATAAAATCAGATTTTAAAATATATATATCGCCGTTGTGTAGTTAGGTTAGATTTTGTCTCTAAATAATGCCGATTTGTTGTCAAATGTGCAGCTGATGAATTGATGTCCATTGTAAAACGTACGCCACTAATTAAGACGTTAACAGGTGTGAAACTAGACAGCCGCTTACAGCAGCTAACATAACTATGTACGAAATATATATATAAGGCCTGTCGAACCAACTTTCAATTGAAAATAAAAACAATTGTCGGACAAGAAACCTGATCAGAAAATTTTATTTGTCCGGTGTACACTGTCATGGTCTTTTGTTGGGCTACAAACATACTTAACTTACTTTTAACGGCATTCCGACATTCTGTCATTGCATTTTCATAATCAACACATTCTCCGAATGTACCTACCGGGTATATAGTGAATAATGGTGGTTATCAGTTTTATACCGAGCAATCTCCGTGGAAGACAGTAGATTAAATTGTCGAAAAGAATAACCATGGCGTTAAGCAAAACTCAATTTAAACCTTAAAACAAACTTCGTGCTAAATATTAAAAAATATTTTACATTATTATGAACGCAACGACAGTGTTACAAGCTTTACAACCGTATTAGCAAAAGTGTTTTGAGATAATGTTTGGTTATGTTGGAAATTGCTTAAATGAATAATACAATAAGTAATACAATAATTCAGGGTTTAAATAAAGTCATTCATATTTAAACACCACACATAAACACCTTAACTTGCATCAACAATTAGTGAAACGAATATGAGTCGGCGATAACGAGACGAAAAGCTTAGGATTCGAATGTCTAGTTTTCTTCTCAACGTGCTTCGTGACCCGTTGCGTTCATTTTAACTCTTGGTAAAATGAAAAGTTATACAGTTATAAACACCTTAACTTGCATCGACAATAAGCGAGATGAATATGTTAGGATTATAATATATACATGATTCTACTTGACTTGTGAACTAATTAAACCATATATTATGTTCTAATCACAATCTTCATCAAAACGATGGATGAAATTGGGAAACGTGCATGATAATCAAACGGCACTTCTTACTGTCGCGTAATAATAATTGAGTTTAAATCATAGTGAATTTCACCTCCGGATTTTAGAAGCGATACATATAGTTGTTCTGCGAACAACTAAAAACTATACAGCACATCACGAAAACATAACAAACACAAAACACACATTAATAAAACTGAGCTCACCGCCTTGTTAAAGTTATAAAAAATACGAAAGCAACGATAACATTCGAAATGAATGAACAAAAACATTTGTCGAACTTTGGTTCGTTTATTAATGTATATAACCAAAATCAACTGTCGAGCAAGTGTATAATCATGTTTTGGATGTTTAAGCTGTACAGTCGAACACTATTTGTACAGTCGAAAACTATTTCAACAAGGTTTTTATAAACATTTATTCCTTTTTCATTCGAAGTAAACGATAATTTTCGTATCTTTTTTTGTAATTTATGCCACTATATCTGGTGTAAAATCGTGTAATACACACTTTAATCACTGTAGAAAGTTTATTTATTGCATTATGTTTGAGGTTGCAGCTACCGAATTTTAACTTTATTTGAACAAAGCTTATTTAAATTCGTTTTATTGAAGTACTTAAGTAGCAGGAGAAATACAACGATTGCAAAACAAACAGTCATGAATACAAAACCATCCAGTTGACGACAATACGAGGTTCAAGCGTCGTTGTGTAAGCATTTCCGATGAATTATGGCTGTTGCACTAAAGTCCACAATGAAAATTTAAGCCATATATTAAGATATTTTTAATATTATTTATTAGTGCTTGAGGCATGCAAATACGCAACTTTGTTTATTTATTACCCTCATTAATCTGTAATAATGATAATGAAATATACGTGTACTATATTCAGCACATGACCTACTGCATTGCTATCCCACATCAGGGCTGGAGGGAGCGTTAGGTCGGGTAAGCAGCTACTGTATCCGTTGAACAACAAACCATTCCATAGTTTTCAACGAACAGTGTAAACTCGTCTCCATCTATTGTTTTAAATGTATTATTTTCTAATCATCGAACATCACAAACACATCAGAAGCTTTACCACGTGCTCCTTTAGGTAAAATAGCGTTTTCGTTAGAAGCAAAAACGTGATTTTCAAGTCCAATGATTGAATAAAATTTCAGATTGATTTTCATATGTTTGCCATGTGTGAAATCGTCTATTCATTATCTAAGTACAAGTGTTATATGGTATCTGACGTTTATTACATGGTTTGCCCTATGCGAATAATCGATTCATGTTTTAAATATATCATATAAAATACACAATCATGGTACACAAGAATATATTATTATTAGTATTGTTATGTCTAAACAATGCATTCACAAGTAAGTATGTATGAAAAGTATTACATACCCTCTTTCAAATAATTTAACTACCGTAAAATGTGGTTATTTACACAAAAATAACGTAAAAATACAGAATGTAAGATATGTAATGTATATTAAATACGGTTGCCTGCTTTTATGTGAGATAGGTTTAGTTGAAAATAAGACAGTGTCTCTTTTTTGTTCGTTTAAAAGTCCGGCTTAAAACACGAAACAAACAGAAGACATCAACATGATGGTCAAAGCCTTGGAAAGGTCAATACTAAGGCTAAACCTGCTGAAAGGCACCCACAATTGGTTCAGAATTAATACACGCGAGTATGCATGCTTAAAGCTCACCGACTAGATGCTACCCAGAGCACCGAAATGGCAACTTTCGGAGATACTATGACATATGGAATGTATATAAACGAGTAACACGATTTCAACACATAGCATCATAAATAGTAGTTGGTAGCTCTTATCGTCTCCAGTCAATACAATGTGAAGCCGTAATACTGGTTTCAAGACACAACAGATACGAGATATAACATCTGAAAGGCGTTGAGCGCTTTGATTGCCTTTGTCCGTATGGACCAAATAAATTAATTATACCATAAATTATACCATAAACAATTTTTGGCGTCTTTGAACCGGCCAAACAGTCCCTTCGAAACGATCACAGCTTATACGTGATTAGTTTGTGAAAAAATACCATCAAGGATTGCATAAGTACAACGCCATTAAATCACAAACCCGATTTCCAATTGAATGAGGCGAAAAATAATACCATGTTTAAGAATCAAAATCGTTTTTTTTTTTCAAGTTTACGGTTAAAAAACCTAACTGAATTATCGCAGTACAAATCAGTAGTTCAGTTGACACGTACCTGCGACAACATTGGGGTCAAGGAGTTTTATGTTAGATGAACCTAAAATGGTGATAATGAATTTGTACCGAATGTATCAAAACAGCCATTCAATAGTACTGGAGTCAGGATTTTAACAAAATAAAACATTGATGTTATCCTTAAATAGGTAGAACGTTGGTATGTGGTGATACAGTAATTCATGCATGATACGGATGTAACAGTCAAAACCATTATTAACTCAGGCCCTTAAGGTCCTCGGTAACGGGATATGCTTGGGATATAGCCATTAAGACCTAAACATATTTTTTTAATAAATGTATACATACTTATCAGAAACTAAAGAAATGCATGCAACTAGATATTCGCGGGAGAGTCCTTAAATGACCAGAAATTTTAATTGATGAAGAATGTCACAGACTTTGACTCAAGTTGGCATTAATTAAAATTCAACTGTGACACAATGGCCGGCGATGAGGTATTTGAATGATAATAATAAAAGCATTGGACTGAGTAAGCAAAGACAGTATCTGCACATTTATATCGTAGTACTAAGATGTCAATAATTACGATTGAATCCGCAGCTGGACTGGAAGGAATAATCTTCTCATTGTGCGTATAAACCCCTAAACAAGATATATAGAACAACGTATACAAAAATCATAAATTAAAAAAAAAGTATGTAATAACATAACATATAAAGCTCTAAAAAATATACTATCAAACCAAATCATGAGTAGGGTACAATATTGATAAACCGTGCAAGCGCTATATAAATGGTTATTAAACAAATTACAATTTGGAAGAATTGTAATTCATTGTATTTGCAACAATGAAAATCATATATTATATTATATTCGAAATCTTCAGTAAGTAACCATTTTGCTATTTGTTCATCAAATATGTGTTTACTCATTGTATAGCACAATTGGACAACGCAAAACATCATTTATTTGATTGTACAAGTTACTTTAAACATGAAGCCAGAGAGGCAGGCCAAATCTTCTCACGACTACCACATGTCACAAAACACAAACCAAGCTAGATATCATCCTAGATCCTTATGATAGTGCAATCCCATTTGACACGGGTGTCTGTCAAAAATCCACACCATTCAGTGATGTACGTGTAATGCTGTTTAAGGTTGCAACCAACCAATAGTTTTATCCCGATGTAACACCACAAAATAAGGCGGCGTTTTCTAAAGGAATAATCCTATAAAACACTCAGTTTCATGGTTTGAAATCAGTTTGCACTGTGAGACAGGACTTTTGACTGACAAGAGGAATACTGATTCGCTATGGTAAGATCACTTGTTTTATTTGTATTATTTTCTGAGATTTAACATTGACTCTTGTTTTAAACTCGTAGTTGTGCACTTATACTTGATACATGCATGCAACATCATTTCAATGTATTATTCATAAGTTATTCATGCATACGCGGTCGGTTAAGATGCTTTATCTAAAAAAACGTATAATAATCACAAGAACGTAAGACTACAGAAATATAAATTACTATGTTGTGTTGTATGGCTGATTTTGAAGTACATGCAAATATGATAAATACGCATATGTATATAGTGAATAAGACTTATAAGAAGCTTGCAAAAAAAACACTTTAGTAATATATTCTATAGCTCCAAATTTGTAAACAATGATCTATCGGAAATACATATTATATAATAACGCGTAACAATTTGAGCAACATTCAGCTCTCCACTGTTACCATTACTTTGCAACGCATATGCTAGATTGTTCATAATAAAAATACTCACTGTTAATATAAAATTTACTTAACATTAAAATTTAGTTTAATTTACATTGCTTTATTCATTATTCATATCGATGTAATGGGGAAAAAATGGTTGATTCACAGATCACAGTTACTGTTGCTTTACAAGACAAACACGACAAAGAATGATGTTGATCTGAATCGAATCTTGCCGATTTCTCAATATGGTGCATATAATGGCTATATTTAATTTTTGTATTTCTATTTCAATAAACTTTCAATAATAAATACTAGCATAGTCTCTAACGTAGAAGCATGTACCAAAATAAACATATCTAAATGTGACAAAATTTAAAAATCAGCATATATACATATAACTATATCAAAACCAATTATCTGTTGCAATAATAAACAGTTTATTTGGCCGAATTCGTCTGCATAATATATTTTGCCCGAATGTTGACAATATTTCATGACAACATATACAGCTTTTACTAAAATGTTTTTCTCCGCTTTATTTACAGTCACAATTATAAATGAAACACAAAATCGAGGCATTTTTACGAAAAATTATATATTTTTTCCCAATTGTTGTCATTTCATGTATAACCTATAATTAATTCCTGGGAAAAGATAAACTTTTAAATGAAAAAAAAAAGACCTCTCTCAAAATTTAACGCAAATTTACCTGAGTTTCGCAAAATTATCTGATTGTCGTATGTCGTAATCTTACTTGACGTATTTGCTTGATAGTTAGGTACATTTTTCAATTGTTACAATATTATGAACATAAATTAATGCAGAGATATGAATATATACGTTTTGTCAAAATTTAGTAACACCCAATGCGGAATGCTTATTATTCTTTATTTTATTTGTGAAGGAGTATATTAATTACTATTTCTATTTATTAGTGTGTGGGCATTAACTTTCATAAGTGAGCTAAATTTTATTTCAGCGGGCGTATACGATCATACTGTTCTGACAGATTGCGTTTGTCCATGAATGTA
Source organism: Congeria kusceri (assembly GCA_027627225.1). Classification (NCBI taxonomy): domain Eukaryota; kingdom Metazoa; phylum Mollusca; class Bivalvia; order Myida; family Dreissenidae; genus Congeria; species Congeria kusceri. Next base: position 2,965,272 of record CM051030.1, read on the forward strand.
AGCAGTTTGGTATATGGTTATTATTATCATTATATTTGAGCATTATCAAAATGCTAGTTAAAATGTTCATATGTCAGCAACTATTTTTATAGGTGCTAGTAAAGAACGGTGTAAAAAAAGTCACCTAAATAGGTACACCGTTGTCATGATCAAACGCATCCGAATTGCTATCTATGCTTGTTCACAAACTGTTACAACAAAGTAATAATGTGTAGTTTGTTTGTTTATACAGCTGTTGGTGACACTTCATGTCCTATTGGTAATGAATGCGCCGCTATACAGAACTCAGTCTGTCAATCAGGCGCATGCAAGTGTGTTTCCGACGGAGGATACTGGTGCTAACACATGCACAATAAAATGTAACGTAACAATTTTGTTCATCGAACTCAATACACAAATAAGTGCGTTATTTGGTCTAATGGCATTTCCTATACTTTTAAACTTAACAATTGATGATAATAGAAAAAAGCTACGTATTGCTACTGAAGCCTGCTGTTATTATACTATAGATTATATATACATCTTACGGGCATTTAATGTGTGAACACAAAAAAACATATATCTAGCAACATGGACAGTGCAAGAATTATAAGCTATGCGAAAATGCCATAAATAAACGTTGCAGCACTTTTAAAGGATCAATATCATTGCAGTATGCCAGGCCGATGGCACATGTACTGCTTTGGACGCCAACTCCAAATCTCGGGTACCGCAGCAACTGATACATGCGAATGCAAAACGGGGTTTGTCATCGGGGCGGACGGAGCATGCACTGGAGGTATCTTACTGTGTAATAGCCCAGAGAAAATTGATATTATACTTTTAATCATTAATATTTTATTTGATTTATATCTGAATTGGATAAATGATGCACACTATTCGATACACTTTCAAACACTGTCATTGAAGGTCATTTTACGATGCATGTCGACGGTATATCGGGAAAATAACGACACATATCGACACATATTAAAAGGCGATACTTGTCCCCCATTAAGCATGTATGCAATTATGCAACAATACAGGCAAAAATGTTATCAGAACTAGATCTCGTCGCTGAGTCACTTTAGCACATTATTCAATATAACAAATTAGCATTAAAGGTTTATCTTAAAGGGACCTGTTCACAGATTAACAAATTGACAATTTTCTTTTGTTTTTCACAGATTCGAAAAATAAAAGAACAGTGTATATAACGGAGTGAAATAACACAACAGACTTAAACATATACCGTGAAATACAGTTTCCTTAATGAGTAATCGTAAGTTGAAATGGATAAAATTATAAAGCGTTTGTAACGCGAAACGATGGAAAAATTAAGAGTGTTTCTGACAATTCGGAATGGCAAGATAACGCGTTAGACTTGTAATCCGGTGGTCTGAGGTTCGAACCCCGGTGGGAGCAACTTTTTTCTTTTCTTATTTATTAAAGTATTTGAGCTTTTCTGAGATGCTTTAAGATAAGACGTTTAATGGCATATTTTAAAAATACAAAATATGTGAACAAGTCCCTTTAAAAAATCGAAAATATATGTTATACATTTCTCACCTTCTTATATACTGCTGGTAAGAACATTTTACGCTTACACTGCTAGGGATAGAGCGTAATAAAATGTTCTAATTAAAAATTGCGATACTGTATACATAACACACATTATTGTTACCTAGATCACTAACGTGCGAAAACGCAATTATAATATTGTTAATTATACACTAATAATGTATGGCACTAACGGACAGCCGTAGTAGTTGCCTCGTGCACAGCAAATGGCAACGAATGCTCCGGTGTGACAAACGGCTACTGCGATGCCGGAACCAGCAAATGCAAATGCCCGGCTTTAATGGAGGGAACCAGCGCTTGTACAGCAAAAGGTAAGTTTGGCATATACTAATTATGTGATACAATCCCATTACAGCATGTCAGGCCGATACTTTATGCAGCACTTTGAACCCCAATTCCAAATTCTCCGGTGCTGCAGCTACTGATAAATGTGAATGGAAGACGGGGTTTGTCATGGGAACCAATGGACTATGCGTGGGAGGCATGACCATTGAAACAAAAAGTATTTGATGGTAGTACATACACAAGTTGTATTCGTATCATCTTGTTCTCAAATATAGTATTAGTGACTCCGCAATATGTAAATGCAACAATGACAAAACAAAATAATCCACACAAAATATTAATATTTTGCAATCACGAACTACCTAAATTATCAATTTCATATCCGTATTCAATAAAGCAGCACCATTTTTGTGTCATGTTGCATAACGGACAGCAGTAGGAGTTGCTGCGTGCACAACAAAAGGCAACGAATGCTCCGGTGTGACCTACTGCGATATCACGACCAGCAAATGCAAATGTCCGCTTATACTGGAGGGAACCAGCGCTTGTGCAGCAAAAGGTAAGTTTAGCGCATATTTCAAATTCCTCAATTCTTTTACAAAGTGTTAATTTAATATTTAATCAATTCAGCTACTTTTAGAGTACTTTTTATTTGAACGTTTATTTGCTACCTAGTGCTTGTTATAAGTATACGTTTACTTTTTTTACGTGAACGTAACTATTAGTTTATGCCTATAATATAACGACCCCATTACAGTATGTCAGGTCGACAAGACATGCACCGATATGGATCCTAACTCTAAGAGCTCCGGTACCGCAGCCAGTGATAAATGTGAATACAAGACGGGCTATGTCAAGGGTACCGCCGGACTATGCGTGGAGCTATGACCATTGAACCAGTGACTTCTTAATGTGTAAACGCAAAACAAAAAACACAAAAATAGTACGCATGATATAAAATTATTATTGTACAGACACTCATACAACTACCCGTGATACTAAATTATCAATTTCATTACCGAATAAAATATAGCAGCATTATTAGTATTTTATTTTGCATTAATAAACAGCTGTAGGAAACACTGCTTGAACGGCAAATGGCAACGAATGCCCCATTGTTACCAACGGCTACTGCCACGACCAGCAAATGCAAATGCCCGGATATAATGGAGGGGGCCAGCGATTGCGCAGGCAAAGGTGCGACCATCTAAGTTCACGTTATTAAGAAGCTATATAACATAATAACAATAAAAAGGTCGGAAGTATTGTTCCATCCTGTAAATTGTTTTGTATAACATATATTACGTTTAGCAAAATAATATAGTGTATTGCAGATGCTGGCATCGTTTCAACATGTGTTAAATCCACACATGCGACAATAGTGTCTAACATCATTTGAACATGTCAGTCCGATTTAAGCATGTATTACACCATTACAACATATCATAAGCATATCTATCACAATTGCATCATATCAGTAAGATTTAAACACGTCTAACAACCATTGCATCATGTCAGTCAGACTTAAACATGTCTAACACCATTGCATCATTTTAGCCAGGCGTATACATGTCTAAAAACCCTGCAACGTGTCAGTCAGACTTGTAACAGTCTAATGACATTGCAACAAGTCAGTTAGATGTAAACGTGTTAACACCTTTGCAACATGTCAGTCGCACGTAAGCATGTCTAACACCATTGCAGACGCCGCATGTACCGGATTGGACGCCAACTCCAAATGCTCTGGTACCGCAGCTACTGACAAATGCGAATTCAAGACAGGTTTTGTCATGGGAACCGCTGGAACATGCGTTGCAGGTATGCACACGAAGGTTGACCGTTTAATTTGTTTAAAGCTCTCGTTTAAAGACAAAAAGACTTCGGGCTTGAACAAATTTCATTGATGACAATGTGAAAGAACTGACAGTAATATGACAGTAATATTAGCAATTTTGTAGCCTAATTGTGTCATAATGTTCATACATAGGGACCCAAAATCAAATTTGCAAAACTGTCAACATTTTACATTAAACAATGCCATGTTTAACATGTGTTTATTTATTCTTTATGAGAGTTCTTCGCTTAAAACAAGCAGCTACAGAATGTCTGTTAACAGCTAAGTTGTTTGACAAATTGGAAATCCAGTTCTGTTTGTTTTGACTTTACAGGAGCCCAATCGGTCGTCGCTTCCATTTCGATTCTCCTACTGTGTGCCTTGGTGTGGTTCGTGTCAATACAAAAGAAACTTATGCTTAGGTATCACTATTCCGTCCAATGCATTGCTAAATCTGCAAAGAACTGTGCTATTTCTAAATTATAGACGTAAGTGTTATGTTGTTTTGTGTCCTGTTGATTTTCTTAAATTCATATTGCAAGTTATGCAGTCCATGCATTTGGCAATCAAGGTGTAATTATATGTGTGTGTGCATTAATAATGAGCCTGTTAAATTTTATTTCAGCGGGCGTTTACAATCATACTGTTCTTACAGATTGCGTTTGTTCGCGAATGTAAAGCAGGTCGGTATATGGTTATTATTATCATTATATTTGCTTATCATTAGCTCAGTGATATAGAGGATGTTTTTTTAATGCAGTGTACGAACGTATTTTATTATATGAGTGGTCATTGAAACAATATTTTCTATCTAGTTTATATGACCACGACTGAAATAGAATACGATCTTACACTGTATTAAACAAATTAAAATATGACTTCATTATGATTCCATAATTGTCGATCACTGTTGTGGTGGGAAAATAGTGCCACTCTTACTGCGTCGTTGTCGATTATTATATTTGTATTAAATTTTATTATGTGTTTTCTGTTGTTTAAAAAGGCCAAATGTTTACACTGACGACTAGGGTATTCACATACTTTCAAAAAATAAACATACAAACAAATTTAAAAGTAGTTCCATATAACCAAGAGTGAAATGATCAAACATTATCATTTCACTCGACCTAGAGTGAAATGATCGGGCTATCGTTCACTGGTATTCTCCAGTCATTCACCGCATATCGTGAAATAAAACGGAGTATTGTTTAAAATGCTAATTAAAATGTTCATAATTTTATGTTAGCTACTATTTCTGTAGGTGCTAGTAAAGAAATGTGTATAAAAAGTCACCTCAATGGGCAAACCATTGTCATGACAAAACGCATCCAAATTAATACAATGCTTAGTAACGTGAAATATTGTTTAAGTTTTTCTGTTAATACAGCTGTTGGCGGAACCACGTGCACACCTTCTGGTACTGAATGCAACGCTATACCGAACTCATTCTGTGACACAAACGCATGCGAGTGTGTCGCCATTGCGACGGAGGATACTAATGCTAACACATGCACAATAACATGTACGTTAAGCACTTTATTACATATTTCTTACTTAGGTTGACTTACTGTTTTGCTATGTGTGATTGGTTTTCATTCAATGATTTTGAAACGTTATTTCTGACGATATTCGATACAGCCTAACTATACATGTAGCATCGTAACTGGCGTTTAAATCCGTCTCTCATTACTGACTCTAAAATGATGACGTGATTAAAAATTACGGAATGTACGAAAAGTAAAACAAAAAATTGCATATAGAACATAATCGAGTTAAAGGAGTTAAAGACATAGGAGTATACAAACACTGTCGAAATAAGCTCTGTCGATTATTAAATGCTATAAATCATCACAGCATGTCAGACTGACAAGACATGCACAGATTTGGACGGCAACTCTAAATGCTCAGGTACCCCAGCAACTGACAAATGTGAATGCAAGGCTGGGTATATCATGGCACCGCTGGAACTTGCGTCGGCGGTATGACCATTGTAACAAACAGTATTTTTTTCATCGGCTCAGACGGTACATGCAATAGAGTATATGTCTCCACATTGGAAATTATCAATTTTACTCTTTCGCATTGAATTTGATATATAAATACGTGAAATATATCAAACATTCATCAATATTTGTATGTGCGATTTTTATGAACGTATTATGGAAATGCTTGCAAACATTCAAATAGAAATACTTTCCCAGCTTTAAATAAGTAGTAAGATAAAACAAAATATTAAAATAAATACACAGTAAACCTATATTGCCGTAGTTAATGGTGCATTGTTTTAAATATTAACTGTAATGTTGTTTAAGGAAATACAATTAATCATAATATAATTAATACAATTTCAATTTATATCAGCTGTAGGAAACGCCCCGTGCACTACAAATGGCAACGAATGTTCCATTGTAACCAACGGCTACTGCGATGCCACGACCAGCAAATGCAAATGCCCTGCTATAATGGAGGGAATCAGCGCTTGTCCAGCAAAAGGTTAGTTTAGCGCATATTTCGAATTTCAAGCTTCTTTTGCGTGTTAATTTGATATTTAATCATAACGGCTGCTTAATTTTTATTAGTATGTTTATTTGATATATAGGTCTTGTTATAATTATATGTTTACGATTTTACGTGAACGTAACTATTAGTTTATGCCTATAATATTACGACCCCACTACAGCATGTCAGGCCGATACCACATGCACCGGTTTGGAGTCAAACTCTAAGTGCTCCGGTACCGCAGCCTCTGATAAATGTGAATGCAAGACGAGGTTTGTCATGGGAACCACCGGACTCTGCGTGGGAGGTATGACCATTGTGACTCACGTTTTATGAGTATCATCCTCTCATCGATATTATTTGAGACTGTTCAATATGTAAATGCAGCAATGTACGCTCACTATAAACTGTTGTGCATAAACTACCGATGGTGCAAAATTATCAGGTTTATTACTGAATGTAATATAGCCGCATAATATTAATTTAACTTTGCGTTAACTAACAGCTGTTGGCAACGCCGCGTGCACGGCAAATGGCAACGAATGTTCCATTGTGACCAACAGCTACTGCGATGCTACGACAAGCAAATGCAAATGTCCGGCTATAATGGAGGGGACCAGCGCTTGCACAGGCAAAGGTACCATCATATAAATTCAAACCACACGTTAATTCCTTTCTGTACAACATGTTAAAAAGTGGTCGGAAGTAACTCCCGTCCAAATAATTTGTTTGATATAAAATGTTTAGTGTATTGCACGTTATGTAAACACAACTTCTATTTCACCATAAAACTGCACGTGTATTCCATGTTAATCCTTTGTTCTGGTAAAACAGCGCGCGAAAATTATGCCGACATGTACAACGTCACGTCATCCGCATGGAAAGCGTGGGTGCATTGATTGCCATTAAAACACTTTGTAGCGCAGACTACATTGAGATCTTTACTTTGTATAAAAATTTCGTAACGCATAACAGCAAATTTGTATTTCTATAACACAGTTGCGCAAAGGCATGATTTTGAACACTGGTAATACAATGAGTAAAAGATGAATAACATGAAGATGTTGCTTTTCACAAGTTGATCTTTTGAGTAAAGTATTAGCGCCCACGATGTGAAACCGAAAAGAGGGGTATAATTTACAACAAGGTTCATTTTGACGTAACGTATTTATTGTCCCGCCTAAATCTGCGACCACTGTTGTCAATTAAGAGCCTAATCCGGTACTAATATACGCGTTTATTGCAACAAACAAGCTGTCACAATAAGACCCTTCATTGACGTTCTGCATGTTTTTTCATATATTTTGTAAAAACCAATTCTCGTTTGTTTGTTTGTGTGTTTTCCAAAATCGTAGTTGCGCGAATTTAATACCGCGCGAATATGTCCGCGATCGCAAGTGCGCGAAATTTGTAACCCGCGAATTCAAGTGATTCCACATTATACATAATTTAGTGAATAAACAGAGACAAGTTTAATGAAAAAAAAACAACAACAAAATTTGATAAGTTTATTCGACATTTTCTCCACTGTACACTATTTTCCATTATGGACAATTACAGCCAATACATCGTCAGCCTCGTTCTCGGTTCGCTTTATCAAGGGTGACAACTCCTACAGTACTTGATAACGGGAATGTGAAAAGGGTCTATTGTGGGACACAATAGTTTCAAGAAAGGGGGCTAGCTGAACGGAAATCTCAAAGAGACAGTTATATGAAAACTTCCGGTTAACTGATTATAAGATGTTGATGTCGGATTACAACACTTTGTGCTATAGTATTTGACCCGTTTTTGGTAATTTATTACATACGATTAAAAATGGGGAATGGCCTACATTATCGAAGTAGTGTATGTAGTGTAAATGGAGTTTACAGTTCTTCCTTATTGAAACATTAACATTAGAAAAGGCTTTTGAGACTGTAGCTAAGATAGAAAAATAGTTATTGTGAGGATAAGTGCAAATGGTCAGACGAGGCAATCAGACTTTTAACATTTACTACAGTTTTGTTGCAACATCTCTGTATAATTATTTAATAAATATCATTATAATACAGTGCGACATTGTTATACAAGCTGGCGCAATCTGTACAACTGATTCAGTACTTACAATTTCATTAAATTCATCATAGGGGAAAAACGGTATTCGAGAGGTGCAACTACTATCGAAATGATGTAACAATTTCTGGTTATTGTTATGAACAATTTTAGCGTCCATGTGTAGAAACTATTGTGACCATAGCTTATTCAAATAAGATGTTTATGTATCAAAACATTACTCTTCAAATTGTTAAACAATTTATGGAATGGACGAATACTAACTCTAATTATAGTAATAATATGTGACGCGGTCAGCGAAAATGAGTCCTGTGGCGGTAACGACGTTATCAAGAAAAAACGAGAGTAAAATTTCTACACGATTTCTCCAATTATTTCCTTGTTTAATTAAGCGTGTATTTCATTAATATGCAGTAATTGCGATAGAAAAAGTCATAAGTAACAAACTTAATCTCTTTAGCCCTTAAATATTTTAAAATCAATAAATGTTACTGTTTTGTAACCAGTTAATTAGGGTAATTTAACCCGAGCGTAAGGTGTCGCTAGTCGCCATTTTGTGTAAACAATGTCGTTTTGATATCGGAAATGTCCTTGTTTTTTCGGTTAATTTTAACATAAAAGCTGTATTGTTGAACTTTGTATTTGGAAAACCAATTTCAGCAGGTACGTATGGCATTTTCTGTTGTTGTCATAGTTTATCTATCGAATTATTTGCCTTTTCCTGTAAAAATAATCAGCAGAGTTTGACCCGGAATTAATTTTGTCAGACAATATATTCAAGTGGCGGCAATTTCAAATTGTAATTTCTTAATAAAATAACGTAACAAACTAATATACATATTATAAGTGTACTAGTTTTGATAAGAAAATTTGGCAAAGGCTTTTACTTTTTATTTCTAAAATGCGAACATAATAAAGCCATTAAATGTTAATGGAAGTCTTCAAGTCATTATTAATGTGTTTTGCATTTATTTCACATAGACTTGTGGTTTGTCCATCTTTTATGTTGAACTCATGCCTGTACATTAATCGCACGTAAAATTATGTTTTTGCATGAGTTATTTTTAAAATTGTCATTTAAACCAATAAACATTTCTACTTATTAGTATTAACAATAACAATTGGTAAAGAAACTTTACTGCATAAACAAACTTTAAAAAGGAAATTGTATTCTTATCAAGATGTTTCTTATGGTTTGTGTATTCTGATCGGCTGGCTCATAGCAGGTACCCTAAGAAGCCCAGACAGTTGCACTGTTTCTTATATCATAGGCCGATTGTTTTTTTAAGAGCATTGAATGAATTTAAGGCATGTTTTTATTTAAGAGCATTGAATGAATTTAAGGCATGGAATGATTGACCCGCCTCATTGCTTTGTAACAGTAAGGTCATGTGACCAACCAAAATATCTGACAATACACATGTCTGCAGGAGTTTTGACTACTTGAAATAGTATTTAATCATAACACTAGTACAGAAACTTTGTTAAAAATAAAATTGAACTTATTAATATTTTGTTTTGTTGCAATTTTGTCATCAAATATATTTGTCAAAACTTCTGGTGGAAGTTGTACAAAATTTTAATATGTGCTGTATTTAGAAATTAGGTTAATGTAATGTTCAGAAAACTGTTAGGTTGACTGAATCCACCAGAAGGAAGGTGTCTGTGATTTAACAGCAAAAACTATATTTGTTTTATTTGTTTTTTAGAGAAGCAAGTGTTTAATCTTGCATATGAAGGCTTGGCGCCAGGAAAAGGGGCCCACCCAGCTATAAGCTTCCTCCGCCATTACCTTAAATACTAAGGTCTTGGCGAGAGGTATGCTAAATTCCACTTCAACAACTGTGATGAACAGAATAAACATAATACCGTCCTGGTCTATGCTCTGTGGATGAAATTGACTGGTATGTAGTCTGCCGTAAAATGCTTATAGTTATACATAATTCATATACCATTCACATGTTATTTTCTTCGACACTGGGATGATTTAATTTATTACCATGGAAAATGTGCACAGTTTCCACATTGTATAAGAAACGGTCCCAAAGCCTAATGTATTTAACATAATATTTCATTTGTTGGATACTCTATCTTAAAATTGCAATCTTAAATTTATATTTTGAAGGAATACACTAGGGGAACGAATACTCCTTGATGCTGGCAGGCCGCACCATATTATCAAGTGACTGGCATTTTTGGCTGTGGGAAAACAAATATCGACATATGGATGCTGTAACCATGCGGTTATTATGAACTATGAACCGAGTATTATTCCACACGATATGAGATGATCATGTCACTATATTACAGAAACCATACCAAGCTTGAGATATTAATCTAATGATGAATGCCATAAGAAATCCCTACTATATGTACGTTTTAATTAAAAAAACACATCTATTAAGGACTTGATAGTTAATGAATGACATTAAATTATATTAAGTTTAAATTTATGACTTATAATTACAAAAAATCATGATTATTGTTTACAAAAAAATACCGGAACTTGTACTATTTATACAGGACACAGCCACAACAGTCATGGAGTCGTGCTGGTATGACCATAATATGCCACATCTGGTTTCTTCTGTAAAATGTAGATGCACCTCGTGTTGAAAGCTTACTGATGGTCCCGAGGTAAAAGTAAAATGTGGGGAGGCCAGGTGTCAATCTTCAGTCTGATGCAATGGCAAACCAAATATTTGGACCAGGTTTCACCGTTTGTCTTCAGAAAGGCAGTGGTATCTTTATGATGAAATCTGACAGTATTGTCGTACAACTGTTGCTAACCTGCCAATCACCTCTAGTTCCTAAATGGGATCATCACAGACAAATATGAACGTGTTGAATGTTTGTTGTAATGTGTACACATTTAATAATGTTTGATCATAACTGGACCAAAAAAGTGTTTTGCCATAACTGTTAAACTTAACAAAAGCTCTAAAATGTGTTTTAAGTTGACCAGGGCCCTATTCACAAAGCTCTATAGGGAAAACTAAGTTTTTTTTTAAATCACAAAATTCTTTAAGACTATGGAGATTTCATGAAGAAGTCTTTTATATTTAAATGTTTTAAACTAGTAAACATTGCTTAGGTGTTTAGTATTTTACGATTTTGTAAACATAAATATTTAACACATGTATAACACGTAAGTTCTATTTAAGATTTTCATTAGGACATTTTTGAATACTGGCCAAGTACATTTATCAGTATCTTATTATACTCAATTACATGTATCTTGTTTTTATGTCGACAAAACCTCAGTATTTTAAAACTGGATAAGTTTTAGTTGTAATTTGTAATTATGAAGAATTATGTTTATTTTTTTTGTTACAAACTAACATGTTTAAGTATTAGTTTAAACATATTATTTGTTCATGAATGTACAATATAATTAACATGTGCATATACAACAATGGTATGGTATTTTATGGATTAGAAAACAAGCATCGAAGATGCGAGTTCTTTTCCATGCTGGAGTTTACAAAGATAATTTGCACATTTACTCAGTTGGTTATGAGTGTATTGTAGTTGCAGAAGAACATTTTGTCGCTTGGTTGGATACGGTAGTTAAGTTCTAAGTACTGTGACAGAAGAAAATGTGCTTAGCTTGTAGTGAAAAATATCGACTATTCTGAACAATAAGTAAATTCAATATCAAATGAATTTCACATTGTCAAACACCTTAAGGGAGTCGGGGAGGATCGATCCAAAACACCGTCTACGCGTCGAAGCATTTAGTTGCTCCATGGACACGCTCGAAAACGTATTTATTTTCTTCAAATGATAACCGGTCATCTCCAAAAAGGAGATTGTTTAGAGTCATTGGACATGGCATATTTGAGAGAAAGAAATGTGCGAGCACTATAGAATCTAGGGCAAAGGCGAAGGTAGTGGGTTGGTGTTTCTTCTTCACCACAGGAACAGAACGGAGTTTCTATGATGTTCCTACGATACAGTTCGTAGTTCAGTGTGCTACATCCCAGGCGAAGGCGACAGTCATGAATCTGTAATGTTCTATTACCAATGTTATAAAGGGTAGGTGATATTGTGCTTTGCTTGTTCATAAGCTTTCGCTTAAAGTCTAGGACAGTAGTTGCATTACGTGTGGGCGATGGGAGAGCATTCCATGCACGTATAGTCGAGGGTAGAAATGAAGACCCATACAACTGACTTTTTGTGTAGATAATAGGTATGTCGTGATTGCTACGAAGTGAATAGGTCCGGTCAGAATGCACAGGAATCAGGTTAGACAGGTATGTTGGGGTAAGATTATTGTTCATCTTGAATAGAAGTAGAAGTTTATGGTTTCGTCGTCTTTCGGCTAGAGATTCCAAGTTTAGATCCAACAGGAGACGATCAAGGTTACAATACTTGGTGGCTCCAGTAACGATCCTTGCAGCTTCGTATTGGACTGCTTCAATATCGTTGATGAGTTCGTTAGAACAATTGTCGCATACGACATCGGCGTACTCTAAGAGGGGTCGAATAAAGGCTATGTACATACGCTCTAGGCTTGCGCGGGATAGTACATACTTTAAAGAACGGAGGATTCCGATTCTCTGCCAGGCCTTGTTAACCATGACTGAGATATGAGATGCCCATTTTGCATCCTCTGATAGAGTTAATCCTAGATGTTTATGTAACCTGCCTTGAGATACTGGGATGTCGTCCATAAGAAGATCCGGATGATTGGGTTTATTTCGTTTACGTGAGGAAGTGACGGACTTTGTTTTTGTTGGATTGAACGAAACCAGCCACGTATTTGACCATTCAATAATTCGAGATAAATCAGTGTTTAACACTTGAGCAGACAGAACAGGATTTTCAACAATGATGTAAAGACTTGTATCGTCGGTAAATAGACGTATGCTGGCCCCAATGTCATTGACGATATCGTTTATGTAAATTAAAAAGAGTAGTGGGCCTAGGATGGATCCTTGAGGAACGCCGGCATTAATAGAGGACCAAGAGGAAGATGTGTTCGCAAAGACAACACGCTGTTTTCTGTTCGACAAGTAGGAGGAGAACCAGTTCGAAAGGGAACCACTTATGCCAATAGAAGATAAGTTAGACAGAAGCCCTCGATGCCATACTCTGTCGAATGCTTTAGATATATCACAGAAGACGGCGCGGACTTCTTTACCATCATCAAGTGCCTTAGTAATATCGTCATACAGGTATACAAGCTGATTAATGGTAGAGTCGCCCTTTATGAATCCTGATTGAAATGGTGTAAGAATGCGATTTGAAACTAAATAATTGTATATATGTTTGTGGACGCAGCGTTCGATGAGCTTGCCGATGCAACTGAGTAATGAAATGGGACGGTAGTTGGACGGATCAGAAGGATCTGCTTTTTTAAAGATGGGCGTGACATTAGCCAGTTTCCACGATGAAGGGAATGCAGAATTAGACAAGAGCTTGTTAAACAAGAGACACAGCGGAGTTACTAGTTCATTGGATCCTTCTTTTAAGAGTCTTGGACTAATCGAATCCGGACCACTGGCCTTCGAGGGATCGATGACAGAAATGGCATCTTTAACATCTTGATCCGAAATAGTAAAGGTTGAGAGAAAGGACCCTGTAGAATTAAGAAGAGTAGGGGGAGAATGATTGCCACTATCTAGAGTTGATTGTTCACAGAAATATGCATTTAGTACTGATGCCTTGTCCTCGTCTGATACTGCTTCCTTGCCGTTGTCAATCAATGTTGCTATGGGGGTTGACAGTGTCTAGATGTGAGACGTTTCGCCAGTTGGACCATTTCTTGGCAGTGATATTGTCCGAGTTAATCTGATCGATGATCTTCTTCTGATGTTCGGCTTTTTCTCTTCGAATAAGGGAGGTTGTTTGATTTCTCGTATTTCGAAAGTTGGCCCATGCAATTTGATCATTTGATATTTTTGCGATTCTATGTAGTCGTTTGCGCTTCCGTATCATGTGACGGATTTCAACTATTGATCCATGGTATATCGTTTGGTCTAATGGTAACTGTTTTGTTTGGAATACTTAGTGAAGCTGCAGATAATATGACATTAGAAATACTTTCGGCAACTAAGTCCACATTTTCACTATTCAAAGCTGAATTCCAATTGGCAGAGTTGAGATGATGCCTATACTTGGTGTAGTCGGCTTCTTTGTAAAGCCAGATATGTCGATAATAACAAGTTTGAGCTGGTTTGGAGAACTTTAAGACAGAGACAATGGGGCAATGAAAGCGTATTAGATCTGGAATAAAGGAATCTGCAACAAAACTGGAAAGGACATGTTGTGTGTGTCTTACAAACATGAGGTCTATAAGTGAACTAGACTGTTCAGTAAAGTGAGTCGGAGAATTGATCAATTGTGTTGCATTGTATGAATTAATCAGTCTACTCATTTTGTTGGACTGTAAGGCTTCTATGTTTATGTTGAAGTCGCCGGTTACTACTATATTATCGTGGTATTCATTAAAGGCCTGGTCGAGACTGTGCTCCATGTTCAACCACTGTGTGTTGTTTGAGTCCGGTGGACGATACATTCCACCAATTAGAAGTTTGCGCTGGTTGATATGAATTTCAACCCAAAGGGCTTCGAGGCCATCTACGAATAGAGCTGGACGTTCAACAGCTTTAAGTGTGCCGCGAACATATATTGCAACTCATCCGCCAACTCTACCTCGTCTGTCGCAGCGAAACGGAGGACTGAAATTGGGTATTGACAAATTGTCGTTAGATATAGTTGAATTAAGCCAAGTTTCGGTGAAAACTAGGACGTCGTAGGGTTGTGCCTCAATTTCAAGAATATACATTTTGGGCTTCAAGCTTTGAATATTGAGGTGCATTATAGTTAAACCATTAGAGGTGAGTTATGTGTAGGATTGAAAGAGGGGATCAGACATGTTTGGGTCAGAAGCAGGACCATGATTAGTTTCAACATCACCAGATCTACAGATGAGCAGAGAGTGTAGATAGAGAGCAAATATCACTAAGTAAGTAGATAAGCTGGATCTGCGCGTCCAGGGCAGTGGCAGTAAGTATTATGTTATGGGTAATTGTTCTAGTGTTGTCAAGTTTGAATAAATGATACTAGTAACTTTTTGTTTTATTTTGTAACCTTCCGTTTAAGGATGCAAGTAACACAAAATTATATTGTTAATTATGTTCATGTGTTTAATATTCAATTAAACAATACAAGTGTGCGTGCTTAAACTATAAAGGTTGTTTTTACAAACACATGTGACATGCATTACTTAAATCATTATTGCATGTTTGTTTGTTATACTGCCCGATTAGCATCTAAAATGCTGTTGCTATGGAGACAGTTACTGTCTTCAACAATGTGTTCTTGCGATGAAATGAATCTTTATGCATCAGCTGTAGTGTGCATATTTCAAAGAAGTATATTGGCCGTTAGAAACAAATATTATGGATATCATATAAGTAACACAGTTTATTATTCTTAAACCTACATACATGTAAATTAATTCCAACAAGTTTGTAAAGATATTTCATGGCAGTGCAATCATCACAAAAATGTACTTTTATAACTTCTAAATAAGATATTAATATGCAAATACAATGTGTTCACCAAAATAATTGAAATTGGTAATGTGCACTCAGTTTTTTATCTAATTTTCTAATTTGGTTACCATGGAAACTGTGTTTGAAACATTTTTGTAACAATGTGAGGACAAAATGAAAAATAATTATTTATTTTATACAACTGTAGTATAGTCTTTGATAATAGTGTTGTCATTGTGTATTGTTTGTATATCAATATAAGTAATATAAAGTGTACTTTTTTTGTTCTTATTTTTGCACAAAATATGACATTTTGTATTATGCGGTGCTATTACGTATCTGGCAATATCTCAAAAAATAAAAATGATAGAACCATAATTTGTTCAGTGTTTTATTTGTTAAAGATAGCACTAAATAAAAATGTAAACAACTAAAAATGTGATTTTTTATCCATAGGACCCATTTTTGCAGCACAGCTCACATATAAACACGATTGTTTACATATAGTCAAATAAAAAGAGACCCTACGTTTGAAAATAAATCTTGGCATACCATTTACTTTATGTATGCAATTATAGTCGTTTTAACTATATTTACTTATTATTATACGTTTATGTAAATTTTAAGGATATGTTAGAAGAGAACTCTTATTTAAAGGAACACGTACTCTTATTATCATTATCGAATTATAAATGAGTCTTGATGTAACTTAGATACCGTGGTAGTAAAAACACTTGTTATATATTGATTAATTCTGATAATTATAAATATCGGCTACATTTCAGCTTTATTCTTTGTAAGCAATGACGCAACCACATGGGAAAACGCTCGATGCAATCTGGCAGAGCCCAAACTGAACTTGACGGAAGAGGGGTTTAAAGTGATAGACTCTCTTTCCTCAGTTCCCATTGGCGACGGCGGTTGGATCGGCTATATCTTAGCAAATGTTCCGATCGTACTAAGGGGTAATACCAATTATACGATATATTTATATTCATGCCGACTTACATACTTTGCGAAATAGAGTTAGACATATCGCCTAACAAGGAAAGCAAGCAACACAATATATTATTAATGTTTGAAATAAGTATACATTACAATAATGTCTTACAGGATGCGCAGAATTAGACACAGGGTCAACGTTCGCGGTTACAAGTATCGGTCATTGCTATTTCTTGGGCGGAGGTGGAACATTCGGCATTCAAGGGCTTGGAAATGTAATAACTTTATACAATGTTCAAAGAATTTATTGAAAACGCTTAACATAAATTCTGATGAGTTTTCAATATACAGTTAAAGTTATATTTTAAGATAAACCAATATAGAAACACTGCTCTGCACATTAATGTTTCCTAATAAGTGGAATGTAAGTATTTACACTTTCTAACACTACAATTGCATTATTAAAGCAAATGAAGAATAACGTGTGTTACTTTTAACAGAATCAACTGCAGTGTGGATGCGCTTCTGAATCCGTTAATATAACGTGTCGGGTCAACGAAGGGAAAACAGCTAATGTTTTTATATTTTGAGGCAAATTAATGGTAATTATAATCCATATTATTAGTATTTAGTAATTAAATATTGCCATTGATATATTTTTTGTGATTATAATACCATCAGTTGTGATTTGTTTTCATTGTTGTTATTGACTTTGTTATCTGGGTCCGTTTTCACCAACCCATTCTTAGACTTAATACGTAGAATAGAGAATATTCTAAAAACTGTTCTGCTCTAAACAAGGGTGCAAAAGGCCCTAAAGCGCTCACCTGAGTATGAACATCTGAGCCATGCAGTTTCATGAGAAGTCTGTTTGCCATTTAAGTCTATAGAAACCATGTGACCCCAGGGGCAAAATTTGAACAATCTTTGTAGAGGACAACTATACACTGTTACATACCTAATACGAAACCTATGGGCCTTGTGGTTTCAAAGGAGAAGATTTTTAAACTCCGATTTTGCCATATAATTCTGCAGAAACAGTGAGACCTCCGGAGCGTGGCTTCTTTTAACCCCAGGGGCATAATTTGAACACTTTGTTCACTATACGATGTTACATAATAAATACGAAACCTCTGGGACTTTCGGTTTCAGAGAAGATTTATAGTCATTTTGCTATTTAAATCTATAGAAACCAAGTGGCTCCGATGATTGCTTCTTAGGGACATTACTTGAACAATCTTTCATGCCAAATATGAAATCTCTGGGCCTTGTAGTTTCAGAGAAGACTATTTTTTAAGTCGACTTGCCATATAAGTAAATTGGAAAAAAAAAAAAAAAAAAAAAAAAAATGACTCCCAGGGCGTGGCCAATGTTACCCCAGGGGCATAACTTGAACAATCTTTGTAGAGGACCACAATAGGATGTTAAGTACCAAATACAAAACTTCTGGGCCTTGCGGTTTCAGAACAGACGATTTTTAAAGTCATTTTACAATGGAGGTCTATATAAACCATGTGACCGCCGAGGCGTGGTCACGTTTTACCCCAGGGGTATAATTTGACATTTTTTTTGTAGAGGACCACTATACCATGTTACGTACCAAATACGAAACCCCTCTGGGCCTTGCGGTTTTAAAGGAGATTTTTTAAACCATTTTGCTATTTACGTGTGCATCAACCATTTGACCTCCGCCCGTTTTCTTGTTTGAACCCAGGGGTATAATTTGAACAATATTTGTAGAGGACCACTTTACAGTGTTACATACCAAATATGAAACCTCTGGGCCTTATGGTTTCAATGTGGAAGATTTTTAAAATCGACTTTCCATAAAAGTCTATATAAACCATGGGACCCCAGGGCGTGACCACTTTTTACCCCAGGGGCATAATTTGAACAATTTTTGTAAAGGACCACTATAGGATGTTATATACCAAATATGAAACCTCTGGTATCGGAGGAGACGATTTTTTAAAGTAATTTTGCTATTTAAGTCCATATAAACCATGTGACCCCTGGGGCGTGGCCAGTTTTGACACCAGGGGAATAATTTGAACAATCTCTGTAGAGGACCCCTATAAAATGTTACATACCAATTACGAAACCTCTGGGCCTAGGGGTTTCAGATAAGAAGATTTATAAAGTCATTTCGCTATTTAAGTGTATATCAAGCATGTAACCCCCTGGGAGTGTCCATGTTTGACCCTTGGGGCATAATTTGAACGATCTTTGTAGAGGACCACTATACAATGTCACATACCAAATACAAAACTTCTGGGCCTTGTAGTTTCAAAGGAGATTTTAAAAAACGACTTGCCATACAAGTTTATATAAACCATGTTATCCCCAGTACGTGGCCACTTTTTACCCAACGGGCATAATTTGAACAATTTTAGGATGTTACATACCAAATACTAAACCTCTGGTCCTAGTGGTTTCAGAGCAAAAGATTTTTTAATAATTTTGCTATTTAAGTCTATATAAACCATGTGACCCCCGGGGCGTGGCCAGTTTTGTCCCCAGGGGGATTAATTTGAACAATCTCTGTAGAGGACCTCTAAATGAGGTCACAAATATAAAAGCCCTAATCCATGAGATTTCAGAGGAGAAGATTTTTAAAATTTTCACCTTTTCGATCTTTTTTTAGCTCTGGTGACCTACATATGCAGCGGACCGGAACGATTTGAACAATTTTTACAGAGGGTCAATCAAGAATAATTTTCTGTGAAATTTCGTAAAAATATGCCAATCGGTTTAGGATATGTTGTTTGAATGAAAAGTTGACGACGGACGGACGCACGGACGCACAGACGACGGACAACGGGTGATCACATAAGCTCACCATGAGCACTTTGTGCTAAGGTGAGCTAAAAAGCCATTAAGAAAGAATCTTAATTGGAATTCAATATCTATAATGATAGCATTCATTATTTATAACGATTTGTTAATGACATTGGTGACATTGGTACCAACATATTTTCTAGTGACTAAGTATATTCTTTATTTTTCAGGCTAAGAATAGGTTGGTGAATACGGGCCCTTTTCATGTTACCTTGCACCAAACATCACATCCACACATGCAAGCTCACGCGCACACTCACATGCATACGTTTAATTAAAATTTAATTTAGTGGTGGAGTGCGTTGCGAAGAAGTACAGATCAACAACTGTTATGGACATTCGTTGTTAAACGTGATACATTTATAATAAATTATATATCCTATCAATTGTCTATAAAGCACGACATATAACGACATATAACACGAAAACACGTGTTAAGCACAAACCATACTTTGCGCAGTATTAATCGCAATGCGATTTAATGTTATATGCAAATCATTCAGAACATTTTGAAATCATTTGGTCGGGATACAATGTACTTGCGCCAAAAAGAAAGGTCATTGGTCACATGGGAGGAAAGAAACGTATACTATATCAAATCATATTTTAATGCAGAGTTATCATAGATTGTGTTATCTTTGATTTATAAATAAATATAAAATCAAAAGCATACAATTTGAAAAGACTTGCCATTTTGTCCGAATCGTATAACAATTATAACAGTTTAAATGAGCCTGGGTAAATTAGTCTTGTTAAATAATTGCTAAACAAAATTTCTTCGATGCGTTGTCTAATATTATTGTGTGTTCATGTTGTTTTGCTATTGTAAATCACAGTTAACAGGTCCAATATCACCCGGAGATTGTCTACAGTTCTACTACCCAAAGTTTTTTTGGCGAATTCAAGCTTCGACAAAGTAATCTGCAGCGACAGTTCAGGTATGTACACTCAAGTTATGCAAAACATGATAATTGTGTTTCTAATTAATAATAATTGTATCAGCATTTAGTACTAATGATATTACCGCTCAAACATCCTATGTCCATCGATTCTGCAATTTTGTGGCAAAGTGTATATTGACAAACTCTGAATCAATAACATTTTAGTCCAGTTTTAAGAAATAATATAAATTTTAACTATTGCTACTGCTACAACAACAACAACAGCAACTACTACTACTTCTACTACAACTTCTTCTTCTACTACTACTACTACTACTACTAATATTACTACTACTACTACTACTACTACGTATTATGTTTCATTAAGTGTATCCATGGACAGGTGCGGTGAAAATAATTGATGAAACATCAACATCTTGGTTTGGTGGCAATACAAATTGTTTGAAGAATGACATATTTCCATCTTCCGACCGCAGCATAAGCAATCCTGGTTTTGGTCAAAGGCAAACACAAAACTTCTGGACAGGAGTTATCAGAGCAAAGACTTTACTAACTAAATCAACATTGGGTGAGTATATCATGGCAATATAAATATCATTTTCCAATATAAAATATACTTTTATTACTTCTGCTACGAAACATATAAACCACTATCCATAAATAATGGCGTTACTAAATATGTGTTTTAAACAAAAGCGATACATCGTTATATGGAAGAGTTATGAACTAATCATTAATCGGTTTTACAATAAAATTGAGCAAATTAGTTTGCAAATACGCGAAATATGAATGCATATTTAATGACAACAAACATGTGTGTATATAGTTCAAACATATTTAATGACGCCAGTTTAGATCTTTTAAACGGAAATACGATGAATGTTGTAAAACCAGTTCTTGGTCAGAGAAGGTTTGGGATAAACAATATTTGTTATTCATAAAATACACTATTTATCGATTAGTTCAGGGTAGGATCAAAACTAAAATCTCCCTCTCGCGCGCGCGCGTACATCTCTTGCTTCTCTTTTGAGCAGAATGGCACTGGTTTCAGTTGACGAGCCATTCATTTCTAGATCAAACATACTTGCCGCATTTAGGTATCTGGCATTTTGCATTTAAACTTTTCTATTTTGGAATGATAAATTGCTGATTGAGATGGTTGGATTTAACGTTGAGTACATAAAATGCATAATGTGTGAATCTTTAGTAAACATATGTTTAGCAAAATGTTGTATCTCTAAGTATTTTCTTCTGAGTCCAACACTTACAAAATCCTGCAGTAACTTTTTAATAATTAATACTTAAAAGTAGTCCTATATTTGCATAAATGAATACAGAATCACGAGCAATCAGTTAATACATTATGTGTATTTAGAATAGAGTGTTACGGATAAAAGGTCGGTTGGTGTGGAAACAAGTACATTTCTCTTACGTTTAACAACGATGGATTGAATGTTTTCAGCTATATAAATACATTACCGGGAACATGCTTTCTCTGGTTGATATTAAGTATGTGCACAAAAATCGGATTGTTTTGCCCATTCGGTTTTCTTAGTAAGTTCATTTAAAACTGAACATGAGTGAATATTCAGAATATACTGTATTGTTCCAAAGTATTTGAAAGAAAAAGAAGCAAAAAGTATACGTTGTTGCTTGTAAACAGAATGTTTTTTGTAATCAGAATGTTCTTTGTAGTTTTGAAATCCGTGGAACAATAATGATATTTTACAATAATATTGACATTGTTTACCAACTGAAATAATAAGGCGAGAAAGTCATATACGAGTGCATGTAGTTGTACTGAACATAATTTGAATCATATACCTTTCATTAACACTTTGGATTAAAACATTAGTTTGTATACACTAGAAATTACATTAATGTAAACATAAAGTAGGTCTCTTGTTGCAAAATACTTTATGTTATTTAAATGATCTGTATTTCTCACTATATGATACACTTTAGAGAACAAACAATACTGTCACGAAAGCACTAATTTACTTATATTTGCCTTTTTGTTGTGGACAAAATTACGTACTTTGGAGTAAAAAAATATGCATATTTGAAGAACGATACTGTGACAGTCCAGTTTGAGTTATTAGGAAGTAGAAACTCTCTTGGCATAATAGGTAGGTATTCTCCTTGTCATTCTTTTGAATATTTACACATTGAAAACTTTATGACAAAACTCAAAGTATGCATTCTAATTTCAAATTAATATGTAATTTTCATTTTCATTTGCTTATTTTACAAATATGTGTACTCTCGCATTTTGCTCACTTGTTGGAGTATGTTTAAATAAAAACTTATTCAGTTGTTTTTCATTCAAACAGTGGCATCTAATGAGCGTTTCGTTTAAATAATTTACAATATGTGTAGCACCAATAATTGTAAATATGACAACATCATACTTATTATTTTTAGAAACTACAACAACCACACCAAATGGCCAGTTAAGTTCTACAGACCCGCAAAGTGAAGCTACATCTTCTATAACTGCAGCTCAAGTTTCCACAACTAAAGTTTCCACAACTAAAGCTTCCACAACTAAAGTTTCCACAACTAAAGCTTCCACAACTAAAGTTTCCACAACTAAAACTTCCACAACTAAAGCTTCCATAACTAAAACTTCCACAATTAAAGTTTCTTCAACCGCGAATCATACCTCCATCGTCCTTGAAAAGACAACTGAACAACAGCAAAAAGGTATGTGTAGTGCACTAAAAAGGTGTATTCAGCGAAATCATTCAAACCAAAATTAAAACCAACATTTAACCTAAATTACAATAAAACTTTTGAATATTTATGTAAATGTTTATGTAAATGTATATGTCTTGAAAAATGTATTTAACATCAGAACTTTTAAACAAGGTCGACAAGTAAGATACTGTAGGAAGTAGTGTTTATTGAATGGAATGTAAATATTTTGCGTTTCTCCTGATAATTGTTTCTCAAGATGTCGTGCCTCTTAATTAATTGTGTCGACATTGCATACAACAGCATGTAAAATGCCTGTAGCATAACATCTAAATAGAGAATACATGGTTGGTGCCGGGATGGAGAAAGTTTATCCGGTGAGGCTTAGAAAATGAAAAAAGGGCGAGCTTTAGCGAGTCCTATTTTTGTTTTCGGTCCGAACCGGATAAACTTTCTCCTTTCCGGCACCTACCGTGTATTATATTTATCCTGATTTATATTCAAATAAATTTAAAAACACCAAACACTAAAGTTATAAATAAATAAAAAAACTTCTAGACGGGCCTCGACCTAATAACCGGAAAAAGTAGTTCTCTATTTTTCTTAATCACCTTTTTCTAAAAGCAAAAGTAAAATATTAATAAATCTTATTTGCTGATGTCAGTACGACACGAACATGACGTAGTAAATCTGCTTGTGTTTTAAACCAGATTATATTGGTGTTTAGAGAGTTAAATTACGTCACACCAACTACGTCATTCATTTTGAGTTGTAAGTTTACACAATGTAGTCAAACCAGAACGCGAGTGTTTTGCAGTTTAAAATACATGAAATCGGAATAAATATTTAGTGTTTCTGTGTTTTGGGATGGAATTATATTATGCAATAGCATTCAGATAAAAAGTGCATGGAATATTTGCCTCGAATGGAAACGGTGAGATTGATCCCTTTTCAATTTTCTACGATTTACTCGGATAGTATTGGTTGTGGGTGGAGGACTGTGTAACTGAAAGCGAAATAAATCATAAAATGTTAAGTTAAACGTTACAATTTTGATAACTTTTTCATTTCTTTTCATCGGAAATTAATATAAAAGGTTATTTCTTTGAAGAATATGCTCTGTTGGTTGACCAAAGAAAGTCTATCCACAAAGAATAACACGCTTGCATCAGATTCAAGTGTGTTGAAATGAAATGGAACTGGAAGGAAGTTGTTGTTAACCAGTCAAATGGAATGGCAGGACAAACAACTCATTTGTTGTTTAACTCTGTTAAACTAGACAACAGAAAGTTTGTGTCGATGAAAAACTCTGGTAAGTAGACTTTATGCTGTGTCATTCTCGACAATGTTGTTATCCGGCGCGTAGGAATAATTATTGACGGTATATCACAGTTACGTGATCTACTGCCGGATATCAACAAGTTTATACGGTCACCGCTTTATTAGGTCACTGTTTGGGTTAGTAGCGGGATAAAAGCCATTTTATTTTAAAATTTACAAAAGCAAATGTGTGACCGAATATATTAGGTTAACGATACCATGGCATAAACGAAAAAAAACAGGATATAACATCATATTTATGAATATCAAAACACCTTAGTGTATACGATAGGATTTGGGTTATTTGTTTCACTTTTAACATGTATTCATGTGTTAATTGAAGCCTGTCACACATACAAATACATTATGAATCGTATAAGCTTGTCATACAATTTGCTCTATGCAGAGTTTCCAGCAGTAGGAGTGGGTATCGGTGTATCAGTTGGGATCATTGTTGCAGTCGGAGTCGTTGTTATCATCATAGTACTCACACGAAAGTAGTGTATAATAATAATCAATGTAGTATTACCGAATAGTAATTCTTATTATTGCTTGATTTACAAATTAAGTGAAATAATTTTTTCAAGAAATAACTTTTATTTAATCTTTGGATCATTTATTTATTTCAATAACATTACATGTGTTCAAATTAATACGTATCTTATAAATTTTGCTTATATAATAGAACCATATAATCCTTTAATTAGGAAATCTGTAGATTTTACCAAAACGGTCATGTATTAAACGTCACTCTACTGTGATTTCATAAAACGCTCGGTACGTTTAGCACAAATAATGTTTCTTGAATAACATACATCAATCAATAATCTATATAGTCCGTTAACGCTTAATATGTTATACAATATTGACGGGCGGCGCAGTAGAAGACATGGACCAGTCCCTATTGAACTGCCATTGTTTCGCTATTTTTCTTCCGTATAATGGACAAACACATTCGCAAACCGGAGCCATTGAATACCAGCTTAATACTTATTCTCTAATTTTTCACATTAAGGAAACAAGAGACTTTACTTTTTTTCTCATTAAGAATGCAAATAGCTAATCGTCTTCAAATTATAGCGCTACTGCACGGAAATGATAATTAATTATTTGTGTATGTGTGCCATAGATAAATACATGACGTGTGTATATATTCGTATTATCATTTCTAAATGTCTGGTTATGTATTAGTTAGAAAATATTAAGTAAGATTTTACTTAAAATGTTCAACTTACTTAAAACATACCCTACATTTTGATTGGTCGTGCACCTGTACATCATCAGAACATGTGAATAGCAGGTATCCATATATGGTAATCTTAACTACAAATTCTGAAAAGGCGAGGTTCCAAATAGGCAATCACAATTCTGAGAAATGATCCTTGAAGATCATGCTTTTAATGATTAAATCTTTTTGTAATTCCAATGTTATTTCTTTTCAAACCACAATATACATATTACATCAAATCAGTTTACAGTACAAAGTGTGTTAATCAAAGAAATTTTTATCTATACAACATAAAGAAAAAAAATGAAAAAATGTCTTTGAATAATATGCCCTTGAATAATGAAGAGAAGAAAAGTTTAACATGGATGGGTTCGTAAAAAAGATTAGAATGAAATAAAATGAGTCCAGCGTGACAGGAAATGTTCATACTTATTTGGTACGTGTGAAATTGTTTCTTCTAATTGTATTCGTTTTCTGAGGACATTTTTAAACATATTTATTTGTGGCACACTGTTTTCATTTTTACATTTAAATATATAAACTTTTGCAAACAAAATTATAAAGTTAATGCAGTATGAATTCATTTTAGAAACAGTTTGAATATTACAAAATGATATGTTAGCACAATTCAAATCTAGCGTATCTCCCATGCCCAACATGTCCTGTATACATTTTTAAAGGCATGTCCAAAATATATGTACGTATTGACATTCCCAAAACATGTGGATACTTGAATCAAGATACATTGAAAAAAAATCGCACAAACTTGAAGACTGTATTTTGCATTTATGCAAAAAGGTGTTGTTCGGAATAATTTGCATTAAATATTTGTATTGAAGCTTCTCAATGTAGTATCAATAGATAATTTTAAGGGTTGAGTGAAAATTAATTTTGAATTAATTTCTTCCAAATTTAGTAATACTTTCCATTTATTTATTTGTTCAAAATATTTTGGTTTTTCTTTTAATACTAGTTTTCCATATACTAGTTTACATAATTTGGTTGATTCTGTGATGTTGGTGAACATGTATTCTGGAGCGGAATACTCGATGTGGCTTTGCTGTAATAATTGTTTCCATTCAATAGGAATGCTGTTTATCAAAGCGTTATATTTCAAAAAATCATCTTTGTTTAAATTATAAAGGTAAACGATTTCTGGAAAAGTGTAAAATTGTTTGGTTCTGAAATTGAATATATGTTCTAACAGTTGTAATCCGTTTTCAAACCATGTTTTAAAAAATAGCGTTTTGTTATTATGCTTTATAAATGTATTATTCCAAATAAGTTGTTTTTGGATTGGCATGTGGTCATCGTTACAGGACGCGCAAAGCCATCCGTGAATCACATTTTTCAGAAACTCAGATTTTATATTTGTGGTTTTAACGTCAGTGGGTTTTAAATTTGTTTTAAATATAATTGAACCACCGAATTTATCTAGCATGTAGATTTGTATCAATTTAGAGTCTGTTTGGAAAATAAAGCGTTTGACCCAACTTGCTTTGAGTGATTCAATGAAAAGGTCAATATCAAGCATTTTGAGACCACCCTCTAAGTAATCTTGAATAATGATTAAATCTTACATGTAATGGGTGTTTATCTGCAATCTGATTTGCTGAAAATGTTGTCTATGTTTTAATATGTTCTTGATATATTAATTACAATGCTGGGCGTGGTTTTCAGCAAAAAAAGTATACATGACGAAACTTAATTAACAAGGAATATTAATCATGAGATAAAATTATTTCAGAGGAGTGTTTCAAAGATGCAGAATGCGAACGAATAAAGGTGAAACATCTGGTGACAAGAAGGCATTCGAAGAAAACCTAACTTATGGGAAACACATGGGCGAAAATGTGGCAAATCATAACTACTTTGTCCTAGAGAAATGTGTGCAATCCGATACCGAGAATGTCGACCATTATTACACACCATATGAACCAGAAGACAATGCTGAAGACGACAATTACAATTCAATACAGGACACAAAAGAACCTTATGCAAGTGCTAAAGATGGCAACTGTGATTATGACTACAAAAATAATGCCTTAACAGCTGGACGCAGTACCGGGAAACTGGACAACGTCTATAACAAACTCAAGATAGCCCGGCCTGGTGATTACGACCACGTAGAGAGGCGCGGACCCAAAGTAGCCGACCCTTCGGGCATCGACTGCGACACACCATTAGCTGAAATGGCCCGTGGGAAAGATGACTTTAGTGATTATAATCACATTCCACACTCTGCTAATGCAGCACGCACTAGAGACAATGAAATAAAGGGCGTCAAAGGCGGGGACTATGACGTCATTAATGGGATGAAGTTCAAACTTGACCCCAGCGAAGCACCCGGTTATGCACACGTTAAAATTTCAAAAGAAACTAAGAGAATAACTGACACTGTGTTTCTGGTATCAGAACGTGTGATATTGGACTGCTTTTTTCTGTTAGTAAAACTTGGAAAATTTATGTTCGGTGAATTTAAATTCAAATATTTTTGTTTTTACAAACAGTTGTCATATGCTGAATTATTATGAAAGATGCCAACTTTCATCCCGAATCAGTTTACCGATTGGATACATATGGGTATAGAGAAAAAACATGAGTACCACGTTACAGTAGTTAATACATTCAGGAATCAAGCATATGTATATTGCTTCGGTTCCATTATATACCAGAATAGGACTATCGCGAGCACAGGAATGGTTGTTAACTGATATTGCAAGGGACATTTTTACATTATATTTTTGTGTAGAATCATCATATTATGCACACTATGCTGTAGTTAACTCTATTTGGAGCATAACACAATTTCTAACTCCATAGTTTTAATTAATATTGTTTTGTAAATCTGCAAGTAACCGTTAAGCCACATCTTTTCGTATTTGTCTCAATACTTATGTGTGCAGACAAAATAATGCTTTGTTATTAAATGCTTTAAACCAGATAACTCCCCCGATATTACATGTGCTAAAATTCACGAATGTTTAAACTACCGATACTGCTGAATGTATTGCTTAAACTGTCATGTCGAGAGTTTTGTGTACAGGTAAAATCTAATCAAGTATACTTTAGGTATAGCACACAGCTTAAACTATTTTATCTTAGGTCACTTCCTTGTCCATTATGCTCGTATATTTAGGAGCAGGTACATCCTGTAACAATGTGGTTTTATACGGGTTTGGTGCGTTTTAATGCTGGCTACTTTGAAAGTAAAAGGTAAATATATGTTTGATATTTATGGCGACGTAACAAAACATTTATGTTTACCAACGACATAGCTTATATTTACACCCAGATGTAACTTAAATGGTATTTTGTCAAAATTATAATATAAACATATGGCAAGAAATGTAGATACAATGCGTCATGCGTATCATTTTGTATCAGCTCTTCTCTATCCAGGAATTTATGACTATGTGCAATTGATATTTAAAACTATGTTTCAATTTTGATTTATATTCCCGCATGATATAGTTAATATTGCCATTGTAATTCATTCTGATAACGATATATAACATTCAAAATGCGTGTTACTATATATTATTGCTAATTGCTATACATAATAAGTAGTGAATAAGGTAAATAAGAAGAAACCTTTAGTTTACATTATATATTCAATATTCTCTTAATAGATTCATGGACACATAACACATATAAATTCTTATGCAAAGACAATTGTATGTCGTTTAAAGTATATTGTATCAAGTAAACAATCGTATTAAAATGAAAATTCTTGTTGGAGTCCTCAACATATTTGAGATTTGTTATATTATTATTTTTACGAATAATACCACAGTTGTTTTAGTTTTTTTCATTTTGTCATATGTATGCACGGAAATATAATAGGCGACTTCGATGACAATTTCAATATATATTATAATTTCCTTATGAAGTCGATAACAGTCGCTGGACACTTACTGGAAATGTGAATAATGCAAATTACATTGATCAATAATGTTGAGAGGTTGTAGTTTTTCAACATGAAGCTTAAACGTTGATCGAACGAATCAAAATAAAAAGAACGATCGCGTGGTGGCTGAAAAAAAAACACTTTCAGAGTATGCGATGTATTTTCAAAGGCAAAAACAAACAATTAATTTAAAGGTGAACTTGTATTCTTAACAGCTGCTTCTGTTAATATGCGAAATACCTCCACGGCGTCAAAGACGGTCGTAACCCTAAAATGACTACTGCTGAGGCGTTACAGTTAGCATACTGCATACATGAAGTTATCACGAACATTCTCAATGCACAAAGTGCTGGCCATACCAAGAAAAGTGGACAATTATCAGTGTGCTCGATAACAAAAATTGTCGTTTTTGTTACTATTTGCACGTTTTGCAAGCATTCCACCTGAGCTTCGGATTCTTTAGTATCCAACACTGTTTATTCAACCTGTTATCGGTTTGCATAAAATCCCCCTTTTGATATGGGCCCTTGTACGTTGATTACGGACTATAATAAACCGGTGTGTCAAAATAAATATGACTACGTTTTATTCCATGCGGTTTTAAATTTATACAGTTTAAATGTTAACGTTGTAATCGCAAATCCATTTATCAAACAAGATCGTTTCACAATCTAAACATTCAATATAAATTAACAGATATTTTTGGAACATGGTCGAAATACAAACGGAAAGGAAGCGTCATACTTCACCAGCAGTACTTTCCACTCACAAAAACTAGTATGAAACAATTAATAGCTGCTATAATACTCGCTAAACATTGTATAATTTGACATTTACTCGTTTTACATATGTTCACCGTGAAAAACTAAATTGAAAACAAACATAAATGAGTCAAGTGTTAAGTATCAGTTAGCGCATATGGCACATGTGTGTAACATTTCTTACGTCATTCACATGAGTAATTTACTAGTTATTGCCTAAACATGGATAAATTGTCTGATATTGTAGACGTGTTACACCCACAGGTTCATTTGAATACTCATACATACAATGTGTTTTAAACAAGCATTACAACAACGATATAAATACGTTTAGTAATAAACGCACAGTGGAAATACTTAGATAAAAAAGATCCATACAAAATATGAATAAGAAAATTAATGAGATAAACTTTGTCTAATGGTATTGTTGTCTTCATTTCTTCTAAATCGAAAGTTGTGATTTTATACTGAAGTAACTGAAATCTCTGACATTTCCGACATAGTATTTGCTTTTGCATATACATGAGACATATGTAGATCAAATGTTTAAAAATGTTTAATGGAAGTTATATTATTTGTTTATCTCTCTGTCTAGCTCATGTTTTCGTTTGCAAACGGCAAATCATTTCGCGTGTAATACAATTTTGATGATGATAATGTTGTACATGTTGATTTGCAAGAATGAGTTTTAAATAAAACTTATAGGCGGAGTTATGAGTTGTAACGAACCAAAGAAAGTTCACTTTCTATTTGATGTTTACCTAAAATAGCTTTTTCAGGTTAAAAATAGAAACGCTAATTGCAACAGACAATATAATATATAGACAATTTGAGATACAGAACACTTTTTGAACACTTAGTAGGTATGAGTATGTACTTCCACCTCAGCTGATATTTCAAATCAAAGTATTAGTCTTATACTTATATAATTAAATTTAAATTTATTTATATTTACACCAAGAGGATTTTATATTCTTAAGACGCACGCGTATGTTTTTATCATTTAATTGACCTCTATATTCCATATAAAACACATTCTCGTAATCAAGTATATATTGATCCATGATACACTACAACAGTAGTAGGTTCGATACCCATTCTGAGGCATGTGTTGTTTCTTTTCTGCACATATACTATTTTATTTTTAATCCAAAATGCTTTAGTTTTGGAGTTAAGATATCTTATGACATTCTATAAAAACAACTAAAATATCTGTTATCCTACTCACTAGTTTTTTTCATGTTTTATGTTCACAAAAGGGGGGAGCATATAGTCGCCGCTTTGTCCGTCCGTCCATGCGAAACGAATTTCCCCGATGATTTTATCCATTATACTCCATCTCCGTCCCTCAGTCCTTTCGGATTTTTCAAGGAGTTATTGCACTTTGATCAGAAATAGGACATTTTGAAAGGAAATTTTACTTTCCGCGCAAGTCTCAGGAACTAGC
Organism: Congeria kusceri; assembly: GCA_027627225.1. NCBI lineage: Eukaryota > Metazoa > Mollusca > Bivalvia > Myida > Dreissenidae > Congeria > Congeria kusceri. The sequence continues at coordinate 2,997,055 of CM051030.1, forward strand.
AACTCAAATTTAATGAAACTTTATATGCAGCTGCACTACCAAGGGGACATTCGCATCTTGTCAGGTAGTTTCGGTCTGATTTGTTTCAGACAGTTATTGCCCTTTGATTAGAAAAAGGACATTTTGTAAGGGAATTTTCCTTTCCGCGCAAGTCTCAGGAACTACCGACTCGGATTACATGCAGCTGCCCTACCAAGGGGACATGCGCATACTGTCAGGTCTGATGATTTTTCAGGGAGTTATTGCCCTTTTTATATATATAAAAAAACACGAGCTGTCTCAGGACCGCGCATGACTATTTAAACCGCTTTGTCAGAGTCATATGCCTTTGTCAGTACAAAAAGGGGCTTAATTCTGCTAAAATACTGGTTGCAGTTATGGGCCTTGGCCAGTGAACTTATATAATGACCCCGAAGACATGTATGCATTTTCAATATCTGTAGTGATATAAAGATATGAAGTTGTTGCACGCAACTTTAACCTGAATTTCTAAGTACAAAAGGTGCATAATTCTGCTAAATTGCACGTTAGATTTACAGGCCGTTGTCAGTGACCTCACATAATGACCTCGAAGGCATGTGTGAAGTTTCAATTGAATATCTGTAGTAGATATAGATATATGGAGTTGTTGCACGCAAACTTTAACCTGATTTTCTAAGTACAAAAAGGGGCATAATTCTGCTAAATTTCTGGGCCGAGTTATGGGCCTTGGTCAGTGACCTCACGTAATGACCCCCAAAACATGAGTAAAGTTTCAATTTAATATCTGTATTAGTATCATATATATTGACTTGTTGCATGCAAACCTTAACCAGAGCATTACGCCGACGAACGGGTGAGTAGTCGGTGAATAGTCGAGCTAATAATACATTTTAATGAAATATTTTCGTTTCCGCACCAGATCTCAGGAGCTAACTACCGGATTTCAAAGAAACTTTATATGCAGCAACCCTACTAACTGCGCATATATTGTCAGGTCGTTCCGGTCTGATAATTTTTTAGGGAGTTATTGCACTTTTTATATTGAAAATAATACATTTTAATGGAATAGTTTCCTTTTCACACGGGGTCTGAGGTTCCAACAACTGGAATTCAATGGAACATTATATGCAGCATTCCTACCAAGAGGAGATGCGCATATTTTCAGGTCGTTCCGGCCTGGTGAGTTTTCAGGGAGTAATTGCCCTTGATTATTATTTGACTTTTTTGCTTGTCCACACTATAACTTGGCCATGGATAGAGGGATCTTAGAATTACTTGGCACACATGTTGCTGCAATGAGCTGGTGCGTACCGCTTATGTATCAGTCCCTAGGTCAAAGGTCAAGGTCATACCTAGAGTTCAAACGGCAAAATTGACACTGCCATGGATTTGAAAAACCACCTGGCACCAAATGTCAACCTGTATCAATGAGACACATTGATATATGTTGACATTGATCAACCAGTATCAATGCGTCTCATTGATACAGGTCTGCTTATTAGGTGTCGCATCGTGAAGTCTAAATACATTATGTAAATTTTAAAATTCTCTAAATATAAAGTACAGAGAAAATGGACATATATTGGTGTTATACAGTGTGCTAGTTACATCAAATGTAACATTGGTTGTACAATTAAACGTTTGTTTCTACAAGCATTCCTTGTTGGTTGTGCATTGGAGTTTTTAGTATCCAGCACTATTTCTTCAACAGGTTGCAAAATCTGTACCCATAAAAGCCCCCTTTAGCTAAAAGCCCTCTTGCTTTGATAAAGCATTATTATAAACCGCCGCTGTGTCAAAGTAAATAGATTGAAAGTAACACATCTTTAACGTTGGATTCACAAATGCATTCTTAAATCGAGATCGTTTCACAATCTTAACATTCATCGAAATTTATCTGCTTAAACTTGACTGATGCGCAATCGGAACGAAGCGCTATATATAACTTGAAGTATTTTCCACTCACAAAAATATTATGGCATGTTTCTTGGCCACGTTTGAACTTAACTTAAAATGTATGCTTTAACATTTAATACATACGGTTTTTATCCGTCAATTACTGCAATGGCAAACAAAATGCAATATTATACTTACAACTCTTTTGACAAGCATAGGAAATTAAGTTTATTTCAGATTTTATACTTATTTTTATTGAATGATATATACGTTTGCCACAACATTAAATATATCAAGTTTATTAGACAACTGCTATCAGTTTTGTCACTCCAGTGTTTCATTGCTGACACTGTGTTTTTACTTCTAAAGATGATAAATAAACATTTGGTTTCTGTATGTTTATCTGACAACATGTTAAAGGCACTAACAAGGTGATACACATTAAACTAAACATTTTAAGTTAAATGTTGAGACAACAAACATATAAAATAATGCATTATGTGCTTGAAACTGTTACACTTTTTTATGAAACAAATTAAATTTGAACAGTTTGAAGAGCAGTGTGATGTTGACATTTTCAACACTACGAACTAGACGTCGTGTTTTATGTAGAATATCGTGAAGCTCGCCGAATATCAATGGTGAATAGTCGGATTTAATTTTCATCTCCACGAAATTCGGCATGAAATAAAGCTGACGTAGGTTATATACTAACGTAAACACATGCTAAGATAAGCAATAAGATAACCGTTTTATTGTAGAGACTGAATTTGGCCATTTTCACCTTTTTGTGCGGCTTTAACAGAGTTAGGTAAATAAGCAATCTTTCCTATCATATTTCTTCATGTAATATGCAATAGCTATATGATATATTTTTTTTTATGGGTGTATATTCTTAACATGATATAATGGTTTCTGTTTTAGCTGTAAGTTACTATGAAAGCAATGACACCACGAGATGGTCAGATGTTACGTGTCATTTGGCAGAACCGCAGCTTAAATACCAGTACAGATTGTTGGAGGTTAACGAAACATTGCCAGACAGCAATGACGTTTGGATTGGATATATTTATGCAAAAGTCCCTTTTTTACTATTGGGTATGATGTTATTTAATAACTACATGAGGCAGGCGCTTTATTGAAATTTTTGTGTCCTTCTGAGTCAGGCTAAATACAGATTAATTTTATTACATGTACCAATCATTCGAGAGGTAACGAATGATAAATACAATTGTATTAAATGCATGTCAACTTTTAGTACAACAATATCAATTGTCTAGAATTAATTGTCAAGATTCTCAAGGCATATTTTGCTAAATAGGTAGAAAAAACACTAATAACAGGCGACGCTGTTACTAATATAGAAATATATTTAATAGGTTGTGCAGATCTGCAAAGCGAACCTACACATGTAGTACCAAATATCGGTTATTGCTTCAATCTATGTGGTGGCGGACAATTCGGCATTAAAGCGAAGCCGCACGAGGTAAATATTGACTTAAGTTTGGGAAGAGTTTTGCATTATTTCTTGAAATCATATTACGATTCAACCATGTTCATACAATATTCATGCAAATTACTGTGTATGTACCGATGTTTTCAGTCTCGTTTGGTCTGCAGCTGTGCCTATGGTTCTGTTAACATAATGTCTCAGAATTGCACTGTCAAACAAAACAATCTTTGCAAAAACTGTTATGAGATTTACACCCAGATAAACGGTAAGTGCCTTGATATATATATAATAAAGTAAAATGTTTATCGTTTGTATAACAATACAAAACAACTTTCGACAGTCTGAATTGGTAGGTTCGTATTTTATGTCATGTGCGGCAGAATTTTCACGAGTGACACAATATACTATTTCCTTTTTTTGTCGTTTAAAGGTTCATTCAAACCTATACCTGATTTGTCGTACAGAGAAGAGTTTCCTATAACACAATGATAGAGCAGTCACAAATAACAAATCAGTGAAATGATACGATGCTATTATTTCACTCGTCCCTTTGGTAAATTTTATTAGAGCAGTCACAAATTACAAATCAGTAAAATGATAAAATGTTATTATTTCACTAGTCTCTCAGATAAATAATCAAATTGTATTTTATGCTTTGTTGTGAACGAGTGAAATATATGATTTAATGTTGATACTTTTACTTTGGGACATTTGGGATTGCCAGTAATGCATACATCGGTTTTGCATGCAATACCTGAGAAAATCTCATTTAGCATGTACCACGTACATATTAACAGTAAGAGATACGTTTCAAACAATAAAGCCCCGTTCCCAATACCCATCAGATTAAACAGTTCATGATCAGGATAGCTCGGGGGAGTGGTGGTTTCCTTCTCGAATACTTTAAACATTCAAAAACAGTCCACTAGGGATAGAGCATCGATCGGGTGACAATTGAGCTTTGGTCGTGGATGGGTCTTGTTGATCAGATAACAATCAAGTAAAGAACTTGTTTGATCGGGCAAAAATCCCTTAAACTCGTGCAAACTCGATCTCTTTCTGACCGCACATGATTGTCTCACGATCGCTACTTCATCGCTAGTCGAATATACAGGAGCGTACAATAAATTACAACTAATCAATATCATGTATGGGTGTTTTCCACTCTTTGATCACCTAACCTGAAATAAATCGTTTTATTCCTTAACTTATTTCATTGAAATATTGTATACGGCATTACACCAGACAACAAAACTATTTACATATAAGAAAGTCCGTCAAATATCATGAATCGGAGAATGTTTAAACATGTTCACTTAAATTGTTGTTCATATCAACAAGGCATTCTGTAAAAATATACATGCATGCTATTGTCATTTGTTATTGTTTTATTGATTGTTTTGGAAGTGACATACCATTTTATAAATTGTTATACTGTTTATGTGTCTTCACTTCGCAAAATGTGTAGAATTCTTTTAAGAAATTCAGAATTGTTGTATATGCTTTTTGAGATTATTTATGCCATGTTACGATACAGTTAACTAATCAAATGTTGATGACACACTCAGTAGCCCTGCGGGAGATTGTTTGACGTATAACTACCCTGATTTTAAGTGGAGACCCTGTAATAGATCAGATCATATACGGGTCGTAGCGACAAGGCATATACAGGTATGTATCAACAATGTGTTTATTAAATACAATAACAGGTTGTAGAGTTTTTATGATTGTAACTTTGGAATGAGTTCATGCTGAAAACATACTCCTCTATTTTTTGTAGTTTGGCTTTTCTCAACAATCTCAAAGTTATGTTACAAAACGACAGTTATTAAATAGTACGACGTACCATTTACCTTTTAAAGTGCCAACATATAGATTAAGGCTGTTATATGATTAAACGAGACAGTGATAAAGATAAACACTAATCTCTTTGTTCAACTGGAGATGTAACAGCAACACCAATAATAAATGATACTATAACTGCCAAGTGGTCTGATGGCAATACAATATGTTTGGAAAATGGCAAGCATCCAGCCTTTGTACGCAGCATAACAAATGCAACATTTACTGATGCTCAAAAACAAGATTACTGGACTGGAATTATAAGAGCAGCAATACTAATAAAAAACTCTTTAAAAGGTTAGTTAACTGTTTTAATACGCATGATAATGAAATTCAGTGTTAAATATTATAAAAGTTTTTATTTGCATAAGCAAAGTATAAAACTTACTTTCTATTACTTTCAAGATATAACTCCAATCTGAAATATTTCGTATGTTTACTCATAAATAAATCTACCACAGTATATGTTAGTCCAAAACGATATCAAAAATAAATCACTGGAAGTAACCTGTCATATCAGTTCCATCGTACGTGATTAAAGACATCCTAACGGGACTTGGTCATTTATACTGCATTCACGAGCAGAATTGTCCTTAACAAATCAGTACATAAAGATAGTTCTTTGCGCAACGCGTACAGTTAATTGAATCACAAAAACCCCTATCTATGTCATTTTAATCGTGTAATATCTAAAGCACTGGTCTACAAAGTGATATGCATGTCAAGATGGCGTTTAACATTTTATTTTTTAAGAATATTATGCAACATTTAGGTTTAGTAATATATGTTAAAAGTAGATTTTGTATGTTGTAGACTGCTTCACACGATATTCAACCGACAGTTATATATATGTAAACAGAAGTACGGAGAAACTATGGTTCGCAGGAAATAATGAGACCAAAAGAGCTCTTTGCGTCACAGGTATACAATTTTGCTAGGAACTTTTAATTTTGATAACAAGGATCAACACAATTTGTTCGTATAATGATTTGCCTGTGACCATTGCAGCGTGGGAAGGGTCGACTATGATGAAACACGTTTTTAGTTTGACATACACTCAGTTATGGAGGTCAAACAATATTTGCTTTGTGCTTTCAACAATTTCCGATACAAAACATTGGCGCACAGTTTAGTTAAAAGCACATATAAACGTTTCATTGACACAACTGGTAGGCGCATTTCATTATTAGACTGTTGGCGGAAGCCAACGGTCTTTAATAGGACGATTTCGAGAGACTGAATCGTGCGACCTACTTTTCAGCTGGCAGGCTACGAAACACTAACACCTAAATGTATACGCTTTATCGGCTATTTCGGTCCTATCAGGATTAGTGGACACGTTGACTGTTACGCATATTATTGCCTTTGCACAAACGCAAACAAATTTGAACATACAAATTGATACCAAAAACGTATATTGTTTATTATTTGTAATCGAAATAAATCACAAAAAGTATTTCTAAAATATGTTATTTCGTAGTAAAGTAGCTATTTTACTACGAATACATACATCAAGCATATGTTCATTCATATATTGTTGATTTATAGAAATGGATTGTTGTGATCAATTTTATAGCAGAACCATGAAACCGAATTGTTTTGCGACGTTATTTTGGAGTTGTGTATTAAAATTGATATTTTCAAGTTTGTGTTTCGACTAATATGCATTGAATAGCATTTATTGGAAGGCATTAAAAGTATTTAAAAATTACTTTTTGTGGTGTATTCCTATTACAAGTAATAAACTAAAATATTTTAAAATAACTTTTTGTGATTTATTCCTTTTTAACTATACACATTCTTGGTATCGATCTATTTGTTATGTTGATTATGATTATTTATTTACTTAATTAATGACGTTTGAGTTTATTTCGAGTAAAATCAGGCCGTAAGTGCACCATTAAGAAATGTAAATTATATATGATTATCCAGTCAACTTTAGAAATCAATAACTGAATGTACGTCAAGTTGTGTAAAGGCCGAATCAGCAAAATAAGGGCTGGTTTTAGCTGTCTTTTAATATAAAATTCAGTTTGTTTGATTAAAAAACATGGTATGATAACTTGAATAACAGGTTACTGTCTGATAAACTGAATAACATGTTACTGTCTGGTCTTGTGTAATATAATCAGGTTCGACACGAAGAAAACTACGGCTCGGCAAACTTCGCCGTTTATTATTCTAAGCCGCACCTGATATATATTTTACACAAGACCAAGCAGAATCCTGTTATTCTATATTTATTATTGTAGGTGCGAACATTATTCGTCGCATATTGACATCCTACTCCGCACTGATGTGTAAAATATAGCTAGCTATCCTTGTGCTTAAAGGCCTTGTTTAAGGAATGTCTGACCTCTCCATGGGGTAATCTGCCCTGTGTATTGGTCTACCATAAAATATCTTATCATTATCTGTAATCGATTATCTAAGCTGACTGAGCAATTGCCGAGTTCACTGTTTCAATTACAGCAATGTATTGATCTCAGCTGATAGGGTTGACCACACTGTGACCAAAGCAGGGTGCCGATACACAGGTGTACACTATCGCAGATTTTGGGTCAAATAAAGAAGGATTAAACTAGACCTTTAATGAAAAACCCCAGACCGTTAGCCATTTTATCAACATATACTAGATTGAGAAAACATAATTATAACAACATACAGTAATGTTTTTAAATAGTTTGCAATAGTAAATGTATTTTAAATGTGATAAATAACTAATGTACACACATATTAATTAGATCTGTAAAAATAATAGCTAGCATTGACTACACTAGTCTTCAAAGCCCAGTACTATTAGTATAACATCAACGTTAGAATTTCCAGCTTTTAACACTAAAGATTATATTTTTACCAACTGTTGCCCTTGATACTGGAGTTGATGACAAAGTTTAGTTCCCAGTTTCAAGTTAATAACTTATGTACTTTTCAAGTTACCAAACTTGTGAATATCAACTTTCAACAGAAAATCTAACCGAAAAAGCGGACATAACTCTGTCAAAATACAAAATAGAGTTACGGGGAATGTTCACCCTGATACTGGAGTTGCTGACAAAGGTTAGTTCCAAGTTTCAAGTGAATAACTTATGTAGATTTGAAGTTACAAAACTTTTGAATATAAACTTCAACCAGAAAATATAAGTGAAAAAGGGGCATAACTCTGTAAAAGTACAGAACAGAGTTATGAGAAATGTTGCCCCTGACACTGGAGCTGATGGCAACGGTATATTCCAAGTTTCAAGTTTTAAAGTGACAAAACTTTTGAATATAAACTTTAACCAGAAAATCTAAGTGAAAAGGGGGCATAATTCTGTCAAAATACAAAACAGAGTTATAGGGAATGTTGCCCTTGATATTGGAGTTGATGACAAAGGTTAGTTCCAAGTTTCAGCTGAATAACTTATGTAGTTTTGAAGTTACAAAACGTTTTAATATAAACTGTAACCAGAAAATCTATGTGCAAAAGGGTCATAACTTTGTCAAAATACAAAATAGAGTTATGGGGAATGTTGCCCCTGGTACTGGTGTTGATGATAAAGGTATATTCCAAGTTTCAAGTGAATAGCTTTAGTAGTATTGACGATACACAACTTTTAGATAAAAACAGTTACCAGAAAATCAAAGTGAAAAAGGGGCATAACTCTGTCAAAATACAAAACAGAGTTATAGGGAATGTTGCCCCTGACACTGGAGTTGATGACAAAGATATATTCCAAGTTTCAAGTGAATCACTTATGTAGTTTTGAAATTACAAGACTTTTCGATAAAACTTTAACCAAAGTCAGACGCGGACGCGTACGCCGACGCCGACGCCGGGGGTAGTAGGAAAGCTAACCTATTATTCGAATAGTCGAGCTCAAAATGCCCAGTGTAAGCCATTGTAATGATGCTTTTTGTTGATACTTGACTGGGACAAATTGACCAGAAACTCGTAAACTCAATTAACATAAAAGCATATCTGAACGCTGAACCTCTTTCCTTTAATTATACTGGTTTGGTTTCGTGCATATATATGTGCTTATTAACATTATAACTGTAGTTTAATCAAAATGGTACGATATTCATTTAACAGGATTCTAATTTGTATTGGCTATACCAATGCATATTTGTTAGTCACTAAGCAAGGATTTATGGTTTCAAGTATGCATCTAAAATGAATAAAATGACACAATTACAGTAACACATTTTTTATCATTCAGTAATTTGCATAATATTTATGTAAGTAAAAGTGTGGTGTGTTCCTTCTCGTAGCTGTAACTGTATTATGTTACGTATTATGATGTAATAACATCTTCTTTGTCTAAACACTATTCTAAAAATATATTTGAAGATGTAAATACAAGTGAAAATATAAATATAAACAAATACAAGTGAAAATATAAATATCAACAAAGGACAACAAAATCACATTATTGATAGTAAATTTAATTCCATGCCTTGTTTAGAGAAAGCAATGTAAACCTAAATGCCTTGTTGTTTTATATCGTATAGGAAATCCTACACCTAACATTTCAACCCCTCTTGGCTGCGACAGTAGTTTTTCAACACCGCATAAAGAAATAGAACAACCCAACATGGAAAGTATGACATTATTTTCTTTGTTTTGTGCGTTTGCAGTTTTCGCATAAAAAAGTGCTTGGACCTTTATGTTATTTGTCTACTTATACCAGGACAAAAATGTGTTGGAACTCCGTAACAAGTTGTATTCTTGTGTGGTGTTTACAGAGACCGCAACCCTAGGAATGGTAATCGGTGTTTCAGTCGGGATCCTGGTTGTCGTTGGAGGAGTTGTGGTCATCATTGTACTCAAACGAAGGTATATGTTATCATATGAAACTTAACATATGTTAAATGCAAATATACAGTTAATATGCTAAATTAAAATGTCGACCCGATATTTTAAAATATGAATGTAAAATACATTTCAAATAGAGAGATGCACGTGCGATCAGCATTATGAAAACCAATGCAGTTATTGACCTTCATAATTATTTCTTCTAAATGGTATTAGGTACCAGGGTGTCAGAAACAAAACAAATCCTGTTTAATTCACGAAATGTTACAGTACAGTTGACATTATACTTTTCTTAGTTATATAAATGTTTTATACCTATGTTTCTATAAGGACAAGCTGCATGACGTTTATCTTCCAAAAGGGACAATTTGACGGGGCAATAATAGCAAAACGGCACATTTATTATATAAATACATACTCAAAAGAGACTATTACCTATCTCATTTGGAAAAAATAATGAATATTTAATTCAGTATATCATTACTACAAAATTCGTTGGTTGGAACTATCTGAATTTTTAAACTGCAATTGTGAGATGTGTTTTGTCAAGTCTGTATTATGACCACTAAGTGCTTATTTTAAATGTATACAATACTGTTTATGCAAAATCATTGTTCCGCCCGATAAACAACAACTAAGGGAATTATAAATACATTTGTGTAATGAACAAGAGGGCCACGATGGCCCTAGGTCGCTCACCTGATATCTATGTATGAAGTATCATTAAAATATCTCAATACGTTCTCAAGTTATTGAGCAAAAAACTGTTTTTCTATTTTTAGTAACAGTGACCTTGACCTTGACCGCAACCACTACAAACGTAAAGCAAGGTCTCGATATAAGGTATCTACGTATGAAGTTTCATTAAAATATCTCAGCGCGTTCTTAAGTTATTGATCGTAAACCGTTTTTCTACTTTTAATAACAGTGACCTTGACCCCACCCACCCCATAAGCAAACCCATGTGAGGACTCGATATAAGATATGTGTATTAAGTTTCATTAACAGATCGCAATGCGTTCTCAAGTTATTGAGCGAAAACGTTTTTCTATTGTCAGTAACGGTGACCCTGACCTCATTCACTCCATATGCAATCCCAAGCAATGTCTCGATATAAGGTACTTATGTATTAAGTTTCATTAAAATAGCTCAATGCGTTCTCAAGATATTTAGCGGAAACCATTTTTCTATTTTTAATAACGGTGACCTTGACTTTGACCCCACCCACCCCATATGCAATCCCAATCGAGGTCTCAGAATATAGTAAATTTATGTATTAAGTTTCATTAAAATATCTCAATGCGTTCTCAAGATATTGAGCGGAAGCTGTTTTTCTATTTTTAATAACAGTGACCTTGACCCCTTCCACCCCATATGCAATCCCATGCGAGGTGTCTATATAATGTTTTAACCAAATATTAAACATCTGGGCCTTGTGGTTTCAGAGAATTTTTAAATCGTTTTGCCATTTACGTCCATATAAACAATGTGAGCCCCGTGGTGTGGCCAGTTTTTACCCCATGGGCATCATTTGAACAATCTTTGTAGAGGACCACTATACAACATTACATACAAAATATGAAACCTCCGGGCCTTGCGGTTTCAGGAAAGAAGATTTTTAAAGTCATTTTGCTATTTAAGTCTATATAAACGTTGTGAACAGCGGAGTGTAGCCAGTTTTGACCCCAGGGGCATCACTTGAACAATCTGTATAGAGGACCACTATACAATGTTACATACCAACTATGAAATCTCTGGGCCTTGCGGTTTCAGAGAAGAAGATTTTTAAAGTCATTTTGCTATTTAAATTTATATAAACCATGTGAGCCACGGGGAGTGGTCAGTTCTGACCCCAGGGGCATCATTTGAACAATCTTTGTAGAGGACTACTATACAATGTTACATACCAAATATGAACATCTGGGCCTTGAGGTTTCAGAGAAGATTTTTAAAGTCATTTTGCTATTTAAGTCTATATTAAACATGTGACCCCCGGGGTGTGCCCAGCTTTGACCCCAGGGGCATCATTTGAACAATGTTTGTAGAGGACCACTACACACTGTTAAATACCAAATATAAAACCTCTGGCCTTGAAGTTTTAAAGGAGAATATTTTTTAAAGTCATTTTGCTATTTAAGTCTATATAAACCATGTGACCCCCCGGGGTGAGGCCAGTTTTGACCCCAGGGGCATCACTTGAACAATCTTTATAGAGTACCACTATGCCTTGCGGTTTCAGAGGAGAAGATTTTTAAAGTCATTTTGCTATTTAAATCTATATAAACCATGTGACCCCCGGGGTGAGGCCAGTTCTGACCCCAGGGGCATCACTTGAACAATCTTTATAGAGTACCACTATACAATGTTACATACCAAATATGAAACCTCTGGGCCTTGCGGCTTCAGAGGAGATTTTTAAAGTCAATTTGATATTCAAGTCTATATAAACCATGTGATCCCCTGGGTGTGGCCAGTTTTGACCCCAGAGGATCATTTGAACAATGTTTGTAGCGAACCACTATACAATGTTACATACCAAATATGAAACATCTAGGCCTTGCGGTTTCAGAGAAGAACATTTCTAGTCATTTTGCTTTTTAACCTTATATAAACCATGTGATCCCCAGGGTGTGGCCAGTTTTGGCCCCAGGGGCATCATTTGAATAAACTTTGTAGAGGACCACCATACAATGTTACATACCAAATATGAAACCTCTGGACCTTGCTGCTTTAGAGGAGAAGCTGTTTTAAGTGATTTTGCTATTCAAGTCTATGTAAAAAATGTGACCCCCGTGGTGTGGCAAGTTTTGACCACAGGGGCATCATTTTGAACATTCTTTGTAGAGGACTACTATACGATGCTACATACCAAATATGAAACCTCTGGGCGTTGAGGTTTCAGAGGAGAACACTTTTAAAACCATTTTGCTATTCAAGTCTATATAAACCACGTGACCCCCGGGGTGTGGCCAGTTTTTACCCCAGGGGCATCATTTGAACAATATTTGTAGAGGACGACTATACAATCTTACATACCAAATATGATACCTCTAGGCCTTGCGGTTTCAGAGAAGAAGATTTTTAAAGTCATTTTGCTATACAAGTCTATATAAACCATATGACCCCCGGGGCGTGGCCAGTGTTGACCCCAGGGGCATCATTTCAATAATCTGTGTAGAGGACCACCAGAGGATGTCACATATCAAATATGAAAGGTCCAAGCCTTGTGGTTTCGGAGAAGATTATTTAAGTTTTCAGTTTTTAAATATATTTTTAGCTCTGGTGACCTACATATGCAGCAGACCGGAACGATTTGAACAATTTTGAAAGTGGGTTACCCTAGGATCATTCCTGTTAAGTTTGGTGAACATCTGCCTAGCGAATAGTTGACAAAAATAAACATATACACGTTAAATGTTGTTCTACTTCAGAATATATAGTTTAAACAATTTGTAAATGAAAACTGTTTAATTCAATGTCAAACAACAGTGAACATAATGTCTTGATTTGAAAATATTGTGAAATAGTATGAAATTTGTTAGGAATTACTCTTTTTACGAATTATTGAAAGTGTTTTTATAAGTGCACTTTCCAGCGATGGGGGCACCAAATGAAAACGGAAAGGAACAAAATATGGCTTTTTTTTTATTAGTAATTATCAACAATATTATCAAAGTAAGGAGAGATTACTAAGTTGGACCGTTTAATCTTAAATATACCGGATGATATTATTTCAGACGGTTATTACCCTGCAAACGGAGAACGGCAAAGGATGAACCCGCGGACGGCAGTCCTACATTTGAAGAAAATATGTCGTATAGAAAAAGCTTTGATGACAATGTGACACATCATGACTATTTTATCCTCGAGAAATGCGTACAACCTGGTAACGACAATGCCGATCATTATAACAAAGCATGCGAACCAAATGAAGACAATGCTGAAGACGACAATTACAATTCAATACAGGACACAGAAGAACCGCATGAGCATGTGAAAGATGACAACTGCGATTATGACTACACAACTAAAGCATTAGCAACTGGACCCAGTACCAGTAAACCAGACAATATATACAACAAACTCAAGACTGACCGGCCTGGTGAGTACGACCACGTAGGGAGACGCGGTCATAACGTGGCCCAAGTTCCCGGAAACAATTATGATACAATCAGCTGCTTTGGTGAGCGCGAAAGATGACGTCAGTGACTACAACCACATCCCGCATACTGCTAAAACAGGACACAGAAGAGACAACAAAATAAAGGACACCAACGCCGATGACTATGACGTTATTAATGGGCTGAAGTTCAATGTAGCCACAAGCGAGGCACTGGGTTATGCACACGTTAAAGTTTAAATTGAAACTAAACGAATAACTGACTGTGTTTCTCTGATGTCAAACCGTGTAATTTGTTTCTACTGTAACCTACAAATTGTATAATATACAGTTTGTTATTGTTTCCGTTGGTAGAACTGTGAATATGTATGTTTGGTGAATCCGGATTCACATATTGTATATGTTTATTAATTTTGCAATATGCTGAGATATCATGATACATACCAAAGTTCATTCCGTTACAGTTGACCGATTGTTAGGAGCATATGCACACCATACATTAGTGTATCTTGTGTATAACATTGTTTGCATAAAGGGTCAGGTCAAGTCAAGTAAATTTTAATTACAAAGTCGGTGCAAAATATATAACGAAAAAACATAAGCTCTAATGAGCTTTGAACCAACTTAACATAGGACATAATAAATATTTATGACAGCACATAATAAATACTATTAATAATACCTAATTAAATACTATTAATACAATACATAATGAATTAATATAAGACATGCAATGACAATGCTTACATAACACATAAAAGATCAAGTTCATTTTTTTAAATACATAAAAACATAACAGTTTTATGCAATAAAAAGCTTAGGTTAAGAATTGTATAAAAAGGTATAATTATGTCTATATCTACATATCATGAAATCACGATGTTTCTTTTAAGTTTAACTTAACCTCCAGATTATACAGTGTTATACAGTGTACTCGATGTAACGATATGTCTGTTAATTACTACCACAGGAGCTACATGAACAGTCAGGCCCATCCCAACGGAGATCAGAGAACGGATTTGAGTAAAACTTGATGTATTTCTGGAATCATCAGGAAGATAATTCCATAATTGACTAGCAGTAAATCTGAACGATTTTCTTCCGTGATGCTCTGTTCGAGGTTTAGGAAGAGAAGTCATATGTTTATGCCTAAAGTTATATGAAGAGTGCTTAAATTTGACAAGATCATGCAAATAACTTGGATTTTGGGCATAAAGTGTTTTTAAAGTTTCCAAAGCAATGCCTCTCATACGACGAATTTTTAAAGTTGAGAGTCCAGATTTCATAAAAAGCTCCTCATATCAACTCTGATAGTAATTACAAACGCATTTTGTTCTACTTCTCAGGATATGACTTGCCATGTTTGGGGTGTTTTGAGATTTCAACATTTTATCACCTACATAACTGTCTTCATCAGCATACACCTTTTAAAAAAATCGTGACAAACGAAGAAAGTTGCCCTTGCATCGTAATAATATACATATATGAGCCGTGCTCTGTAAAAATCGGTCTTATTGACAAAAAAATCGATTATTATTTTTTGCATATTCAGAATCTAGAAACATTTTCATTAAAAGTATTGAACATTTTAAATCAATATGTCTAATACATTTTTTTGTACAGGGTTTTAAAAATCTATGGTGTAGTGTTTAAAAAAGTCTATTGTCCCGCCTAAATCTGCGACCACTGTTGTCAATTAAGAGCCTAATCCGGTACTAATATACGCGTTTATTGCAACAAACAAGCTGTCACAATAAGACCCTTCATTGACGTTCTGCATGTTTTTTCACATATTTTGTAAAAACCAATTCTCGTTTGTTTGTTTGTGTGTTTTCCAAAATCGTAGTTGCGCGAATTTAATACCGCGCGAATATGTCCGCGATCGCAAGTGCGCGAAATTTGTAACCCGCGAAGTCACGTGATTCCACATTATACATAATTTAGTGAATAAACAGAGACAAGTTTAATGAAAAGAAACAACAACAAAATTTGATAAGTTTATTCGACATTTTCTCCACTCTACACTATTTTCCATTATGGACAATTACAGCCAATACATCGTCAGCCTCGTTCTCGGTTCGCTTTATCAAGGGTGACAACTCCTACAGTACTCGATAACGGGAATGTGAAAAGGGTCTATTGTGGGACACAATAGTTTCAAGAAAGGGGGCTAGCTGAACGGAAATCTCAAAGTGACAGTTATATGAAAACTTCCGGTTAACTGATTATAAGATGTTTATGTCGGATTACAACACTTTGTGCTATAGTATTTGACCCGTTTGGTCATTTATTACATACGATTAAAAATGGGGAATGGCCTATATTATCCAAGTAGTGTATGTAGTGTAAATGGAGTTTACAGTTCTTCCTTATTTAAACATTAACATTAGAAAAGGCTGTTGACACTGTAGCTAAGATAGATGTTAAAATAGTTATTGTGAGGATAAGTGCAAATGGCAGACGAGGCAATCAGACTTTTAACATTTACTACAGTTTTGTTGCAACATCTCTGTATGATTCTTTAATAAATATCATTATAATACAGTGCGATATTGTTATACAAGCTGGCGCAATCTGTACAACTGATTCAGTATTTACAATTTCATTAAATTCATCATCGGGGAAAAACTGTATTCGAGAGGTGCAACTACTATCGAAATGATGTAACAATTTTTGGTTATTGTTATGAACAATTTTAGCGTCCATGTGTAGAAACTATTGTGACCATAGCTTATTCAAATAAGATGTTTATGTATCAAAACATTACTCTTCAAATTGTTAAACAATTTATGGAATGAACGAATACTAATTGTAATTATAGTAATAATATGTGACGCGGTCAGCGAAAATGAATCCTGTGGCGGTAACGACGTTATCAAGAAAAAACGAGATTAAAATTTCTACACGATTTTCTCCAATTATTTTCTTGTTTAATTAAGCGTGTATGTCATTAATATGCAGTAATTTCGATAGAAAAAGTCATAAGTAACAAACTTAATCTCTTTAGCCCTTAAATATTTTAAAATGAATAAATGTTACTGTTTTGTAACCCGTTAATTAGGGTAATTTCACCCGAGCGGAAGGTGTCGCTAGTCGCCATTTTGTGTAAACAATGTCGTTTTGATATCGGAAATGTCCTTGTTTTTTCGGTTAATTTTAACATAAAAACTGTATTGTTGAACTTTATATTTGGAAAACCAATTTCAGCAGGTACGTATGGCATTTTCTGTTGTTGTCATAGCTTATCTATCGAATTATTGGCCTTTTCCTGTAAAAATAATCAGCAGAGTTTGACCCGGAATTAATTTTGTCAGACAATATATTCAAGTTGCGGCAATTTCAAATTGTAATTTCTTAATAAAATAACGTAATAAACTAATATACATATTATAAGTGTACTAGTTTTGATAAGAAAATTTTGCAAAGGCTTGTACTTTTTATTTCTAAAATGCGAACATAATGAAGCCATTAAATGTTAATGGAAGTCTTCAAGACATTATTAATGTGTTCTGCATTTGTTTCATATCGACTTGTGGTTTGTCCATCTTTTATGTTGAACTCATGCCTGCACATTAATCGCACGTAAAATTATGTTTTCGCATGAGTTATTTTTAAAATTGTCATTTAAACCAATAAACATTTCTACTTATTAGTATTAACAATAACAATTGGTAAAGAAACTTTACTGCATAAACAAACTTTAAAAAAGCAAGTTGTATTCTTATCAAGATGTTTCTTATGGTTTGTGTATTCTGATCGGCTGGCTCATAGCAGGTACCCTAAGAAGCCCAGACAGTTGCACTGTTTCTTATATCATAGGCCGATTGTTTTTTGTAGAGCATTGAATGAATTTAAGGCATGGAATGATTGACCCGCCTCATTGCTTTGTAACTGTAAGGTCATTTGACCAACCAAAATATCTGACAATACACATGTCTGCAGGAGTTTTGACTACTTGAAATAGTATTTAATCATAACACTAGTACAGAAACTTTGTTAAAAATAAAATTATTTTTAATATTTTATTTTGTTGCAATTTTGTCATCAAATATATTTGTCAAAACTTCTGGTGAAAGTTGTACAAAATTTGAATATGTGCTGTGTTTAGAAATTAGGTTAATGTAATGTTCAGAAAACTGTTAGGTTGACTGAATCCACCAGAAGGAAGGTGTCTGTTATTTAACAGCAAAAACTATATTTGTTTTATTTGTTTTTTTAGAGAAGCAAGTGTTTAATCTTGCATATGAAGGCTTGGCGCCAGGAAAAGACCCAGCTATAAGCTTCCCCCGCCATTTACCTTAAATACTATGGTCTTGGTGAGAGGTATGCTAAATTCCACTTCATTAACTGTGATGGACAGAATAAACATAATACCGTCCTGGTCTATGCTGTGTGGATGAAATTGACTAGTCAGTAGTCTGCCGTAAAATGCTTATAGTTATACATAATTCATATACCATTCACATGTTATTTTCTTCTACACTGGGATGATTTAATTTATTACCATGGAAAATGTGCACAGTTTCCACATTGTATAAGAAACGGTCCCAATGCCTAATGTATTTAACAGAATATTTCATTTGTTGGATACTCTATCTTAAAATTGCAATCTTAAATGTATATTTTGAAGGAATACACTAGGGGATCAAATACTCCTCGATGCTGGCAGGCCGCACCATGTTGTCAAGTGACTGGCATTTTTGGCTGTGGGAAAACAAATAGCGACATATGGATGCTGTAACCATGCGGTTATTATGAACTATGAACCGAGTATTATTCCACACGATATGAGATGATCATGTCACTAAATTACAGAAACCATACCAAGCTTGAGAGATTAATCTAATGATGAATGCCATAAGAAATCCCTATTATATGTACGTTTTAATTAGAAAACACATCTATTAAGGAATTGATAGTTAATGAATGACATTAAATGATATTAAGTTTAAATTTATGACTTATAATTACAAAAAATCATGATTATTGTTTACAAAAAAATACCGGAACTTGTACTATTTATACAGGACACAGCCACAACAGTCATGGAGTCGTGCTGGTATGACCATTATATGCCACATCTGGTTTCTTCTTTAGAATGTAGATGCACCTCGTGTTGAAAGCTTACTGATGGTCCCGAGGTAAAGGTAAAATGTGGGGAGGCCAGGTGTCAATCTTCAGTCTGATGCAATGGCAAACCAAATATTTGGACCAGGTTTCACCGTTTGTCTTCAGAAAGGCAGTGGTATCTTCATGATGAAATCTGACAGTTTTGTCGTACAACTGTTGCTAACCTGCCAATTACCTCTAGTTCCTAAATGGGATCATCACAGACAAATATGAACGTGTTGAATGTTTGTTTTAATGTGTACACATTTAATAATGTTTGATCATAACTGGACCAAAAAAGTGTTTTGCCATAACTGTTAAACTTAACAAAAGCTCTAAAATTTGTTTTAAGTTGACCAGGGCCCTATTCACAAAGCTCTATAGGGAAAACTAAGTTTTTTTAAATCACAAAATTCTTTAAGTCTATGGAGGTTTCATGAAGAAGTCTTTTATATTTAAATGTTTTAAACTAGTAAACATTGCTTAGGTGTTTAGTATTTTACGATTTTGTAAACATAAATAATTAACACATGTAGAACACGTAAGTTCTATTTAAGATTTCCCTTAGGACATTTTTGAATACTGGCCCAGTACATTTATCAGTATCTTATTATACTCAATTACATGTATCTTGTTTTTATGTCGACAAAACCTAAGTATTTTAAAACTGGATAAGTTTTAGTTGTTATTTGTAATTATGAAGAATTATGTTTATTTTTTTTGTTACAAACTATCATGTTTAAGTATTATGTTATGGGTAATTGTTCTAGTGTTGTCAAGTTTGAATAAATGATACTAGTAACTTTTTGTTTTATTTTTAACCTTCCGTTTAAGGATGCAAGTAACACAAAATTATATTGTTAATTATGTTCATGTGTTTAATATTCAAGTAAACAATACTAGTGTGCGTGCTAAAACTATAAAGGTTGTTTTTACAAACACATGTGACATGCATTACTTAAATCATTATTGCATGTTTGTTTGTTATACTGCCCGATTAGCATCTAAAATGCTGTTGCTATGGAGACAGTTACTGTCTTCAACAATGTGTTCTTTCGATGAAATGAATCTTTATGCATCAGCTGTAGTGTGCATATTTCAAAGAAGTATATTGGCCGTTTTTGAAACAAATATTATAGATATCATATAAGTAACACAGTTTATTATTCTTAAACCTACATACATGTAAATTAATTCCAACAGGTTTGTAAAGATATTTCATGGCAGTGCAATCATCACAAAAATGTACTTTTATAACTTCTAAATAAGATACTAATATGCAAATACAATGTGTTCACCAAAATAATTGAAATTGGTAATGTGCACTCAGTTTTTTTATCTAAATAACTAATTTTCTAATTTGGTTACCATGGAAACTGTGTTTTAAACATTTTTTGTAACAATGTGAGGACAAAATGAAAAATTATTATATATTTTATACAACTGTAGTATAGTCTTTGATAATAGTGTTGTCATTGTGTATTGTTTGTATATCAATATAAGCAATATAAAGTGTACTTTTTTTGTTCTTATTTTTTTTTGCACAAAATATGACATTTTGTATTATACGGTGCTATTACGTTTCTGGCAATATCTCAAAAAATAAAAATGATAGAACCATAATTTGTTCAGTGTTTTATTTGTTAAATATAGTACTAAATAAAAATGTAAAAAACTAAAAATGTGATTTTTTTATCCATAGGAAATACTGGAAATACCGAAATCTCTACCGTGTTACTCTTCTTTCGCTATGTAAAAATGTGGATTCGTTTAAATTTAAGCAGCTGTCCAAGGGATCAAATTCAATACATCGTAATTTTAGTAATAGTTCTTATGAACATTTATGGTGTTTATTCGTCCGAAATCTGTTTCTTATTTACGAAAGGCATTGTTCAAAAGCACTTGAGGCGAACGGAATATACTAAAATGTACATGCTGGTTTACTCCAGAGTCATCACCAATTATCGCATACAGAAAATATACGAGAGCAAGTTACACAAATGTTAATAATCCACATAGTTCAATGCGTCGTGTATTTTGTTCGGTAACATGCCTATTTGAAACACTTTCTAGAAAGTTTTATTTGTATTAACATATTTCTGGACTGCTCCTTTAAAACCCGGGCGCGCTCGTAAAAAAATAGTAAATAAA
The DNA here is from genome assembly GCA_027627225.1 of Congeria kusceri. Classification (NCBI taxonomy): domain Eukaryota; kingdom Metazoa; phylum Mollusca; class Bivalvia; order Myida; family Dreissenidae; genus Congeria; species Congeria kusceri. The sequence goes on from CM051030.1 coordinate 3,018,406, forward strand.
ATGTTTTGGGCATTAAATAAAATTTGTGGCAGGCCATAAAAAAACGTTGCGGCGCTGCCTGAGAAACAAATCATTAACTTTTTTCGGCGTAGCTGTCTAAGATCACTTTTGACCTAGAATTCTTGCGATAATTTTGCAGCGGGAAAATTGAATGCCAATAGAATTTGGCAAATTTTCCATTTTTAGGTAATACAAACTTACAACAATGGTTTAATGTATACCAACAACTGTTGCATACTTTTGCGGATTAAAATGTACATGATTAATTCTAAAATTAGCGCGCGTTTAGCTGTCGGTGAATAGCTGTTATAATATACATGCATCAGTTAGCGTCCAGATAATCATAAGAGCGAATATTTCAATAAATGGGGAATTTATGTTTATAAACTTACTGTGCATGGTAATTTGAAATTGAATGGCGGTTGCGTTCTATTTAGAACTAAATAGAATTGCACATTTCTATCAACTTCTCCAGTAGATGTTAATCAGCCTATAAAAATAAATATTTCAAAAAGTTAAATGTGGTGAAATAAGTAACGGAATACTTCGAACTGTTATACATGTTTCTTTTACTTTATTTTCGTAGCATTAATACATTATTTTCAATACCAATTATACACATAAACCCTTGATACATCATATTCCTACCGAATATAATTTTAAATCGTCATAGTCTAATGAAATTTTATGTTTGTGTTATAAAAAATGGAAGTCATCATTGTTTCAAATGCGCTGAATGTTCCCTGAAGATTGCTTTTCATAAGGATACACAGTATAAATGATTAACTGACTTAGAAATATGTATGTATTATGCATAGATAACTTCCAAGATGAAGGTTGGGTATATTACTTAAGAACAACTATACGCGTCTGATACAGAATAATTTTCATTCATTCCCGCAGTTATTTTCGTACATTGTTAATTTGTTAAATTTGGCTGACAAATTTATATAATAATGAGGTTAACGTAAATTATTTACGTTATTCATGTATCACTGGTGAAAACATGGGGCGGTATGATCTGTTTATTCACGGTACAAATATTAATAAGTATTGAATTAATCACACATCAATTTTGGGATATGAGAAGTTTTCTTATGGTGCTCAAAAAATCTGCAGTCCGAGAAGTCGCCTTGTCTAGGTGGGGACCGAAAAATCTGGGGTCCGAGAAGCCACGTAACCGATCATCTTGGCCCTCTTGTATTGTGTTTAGGGTAAAATGATATATCAATATTAATGTCAACGCCGAGTGTCTTTTTGAAAAGACATTTCTTGTTTAGCCTAAATATTATTCGAATAAATTTCATGATTCGAATATTCGAATATTCGTTGCCATCCCTAATAAATTTATATACGAATATGCACTTTGCGAACACTCACTATTGGAATAATCAAATTGTTCGTATGTTAAATAGTGCCAAGACATATTAGAAACCTCATTTCCTCTTTTGATGCATTATGTGAATCAGAAATGTTATAGAACAAATGTAGACGAATTTTAATTGTGTATACCTACTTTGAATTTCAGAATAACATTTCACCAGAGCATGTCAAAATCTTGAGTGTTCAGACACAATATGTTTCGTTCCGGATATTCTGTTAAGACATGTTAACTGAAACGTGTGTACTCTCTCTATCTCTGCTTAATAACTCCCTTCGAAACTGTATCGCGATCAGTTCGCACGTAATGTAATACGTGTATGTATATGCACGCAGAGGTATTAATGAGAGATTGATGGTATATGATATGAATACATACACTGAACTCTTGATTTTCAGAACTCGTCGGTTAATATGTTAGTTGCAAATAAACAATATCACCCACAGAAAGCGTAAGATCTGTATTATATATTTACTATTAGCCGACTTTTAATGCAGCTTATGTTTATGAACCAATGTTCGTTCGTTACAGTCGTCCGGTATTAAACAAATCAAACACATTTCATATGCGTAACGCAGTTTTCATTGTTAAAGCACATGTAGAAATTATACAGGTAATATTATTACTGACACAAATGTATTCACCAGGTCATGCTTTGTATATATATGAGTACAGATTTAAATTAAAAAGCATTGTTTCAACCTTCTTAATTTGACATCTCCCAATCCGGGGTATTGTATTATTGTGTATTGGCACCCTGTTGTGGTGATTATTATCAGCATTTGGATATTTGACCACTTTGATATATAAACCCTGGGTCAGTGTTACCGTTATAGCTCATCCAGTCTCCAATTCACATACAATAATGGCATGTAAAAACTGATAATACGTCAGATATCGTGTTGTTGTTCTAGTAAAACAAACCTAATGTAATTTTCCATAAATGTTGTTTTAGAGTCTGTTATACAACGTATTGTCGCATTTTATAGTCTGGTGCAGTAGAATAATAAGAAACCATTAAATAAATTAAGCATTACAATTTGACAACATAAATAAAATGTAAAATTACACATAAATATTTTCTGCCAAATTGAATTAGCATCATTTTAACAAATAATCAGTACCTTCAATTGCAAAGTATTTATTCTTATTTAAAATTAAAATGCATATATATTGAAACAATAGTGTAAAATGTTGGACACGTTGATTGCCCAGTATCTGACAGAAAAGATTGCCGACTATGATCGCGAAAATAGGCTAGTGTATATGTACATGAATGGTCTGGAAAGTTATATTGCGATCTGGCTACATCGCGATCACGATCATTGGACCCCGCGAATTGCGATATAACGATTTGCAGTGTACCAAAGAAAATACTGTCACGGTATCGTAAACTTGTGAAACACGTGCACGGACTAAAATGAGTGTAAACACAGAATACTGTTAGAGCGCCTAATGTGTGCTAATACAGGTGACGAGTATTAGGTTAATGATTGCGAGTTATACTAGTATTTGTGCCCAATGCTATTCAAGTCTCTCTTCTAAAACAATTCAACAAGCAAATCCATATCTATTTTTATAATAAAATGGGCTAGCCGGACCTGTATTAAATAAATGGTCACACCCCATACACTGTAACTCAGTTTTTACTCAAGTTATTAAACAAACAGCATTTTTTTATATTTTTAGTAATGGTGCCCTTGACCAAAACCACCCCAGATGCAACCTCATGCGAGGCATCTATGTATGAAGTTTTATTGCAATAACAATTTTTGTTCTCAAGTTATTGTTCAGAAACCAAATGTTGGTGCTGCTGTCAAGTCTGTCAGCGAAAATGCCCAACGACATACTCCAATCTAATAACCACATATTTTAATTTGGTTAAAATGGCTATCGTAGAAACTTGTTATAACTTCATTTGTAAAGTAATTAAATGAAAATGCAAATTTGGAAGACTTGATGCCATAACTACTGCATTTTGTCTTTTTTCTATGATTTTGTTTTAATCCACTGAAGTCCAACAAATTAAAGTGTTAACATAATACCTGCTTATGTGCAATTTTCAACACATTTTCCTGATGCAAAAAACAACAACAATTAATTAAAATGCAATATCTTACCATTGCCCTTTATAACCACACAAAGTTTCATGAACCTAGCTTTTGTATGTATTGAGTTATTGGAGGACCCAAATTTTATTGCACATATAGACATACAGACAGAAACATAGATGGAGGGTGTCCCATCTGATCATGCAACCAATAGTTGACAAATAACTTTCAAAACAAACTCTTTATTAATGTCTGTGACATATAAATAATAAATTTCTAGGCACATGACTAACTTGTTAAAAACTGAAAATACTTCTCTGAAACAGGACCTTTTCAACACAGAACCCAGTTTATATTACGCCTTGAAAGAATCATGTGCAAATATTTCATTGTTATTGATAGTGCAGTTTACTGAATTGTCTAGGAAGCTGCTTAACCACAGGCCAAGTTCACTGGGCCACATGAGGATAAATAGGTCAGTTGGAGAAAGTTATACAATTCCTGACATAACATGTATATAGGATAAGAGCTCAAATAAGATTCAAGTAAACAGTTGCTCTGGTTTTTTTGTTACTCCCTGATGTGATTATCTGGAGATTATCGTAATTACCAGAAGTATTGGGAATATTTAATTTGAATATTCAAATACAATTCTAATATTGGGTTGTTGTTTGTGTTCATGCCTTACAACCACTACATCATCATTATCATGATCATCATCATGATCATCATCATGATCATCATAATCACCATGAGCGTCATCAACATCATAATCATCATCATCACCATCACCATCATCATCATCATCATCATCAATCATCAAAAACACCAAAATAACAGTATCATCAGCATCATAGCCTTCATCATTTCAATATTTATAATCATCTTCAAAAATAAGCAACATCACCAACAGCTTTAGCAATTTAAACCGAGGTCTTATAGGCTACATTTATAAACATTAACCTGACATACCCTAAAAAATGCCCAGACCATAGAACATTTTTATTAAGTTTGTCAGATATTTTGTTGTGTTATTTATTTCAATAATTATTTTTTGGGGGGTTAAATAAGTGTTGTTTTCTTATAGCATCCACTTTACAAGGACTTTGGTAGAGGGTCACCAAAGGAACATTTATGTGAAATTAGTTTGAAATCCAGCCATTGGTTTTAGACTAGAAGGTTTTCAAAGTTTTCAATATAGCCATATAAGAAAAACTACCCCGCCCCCTGGCGACCATGTTTCTTCATGAATCAAAATGATTTCAAGGAATTTGGAGGAGGGTCACCCAAGGAACATTTCTGTGATATTATTTTGAAATCCAGTCAGTGGTTCAGACGGGAATATTTTTTAAAAAGTTTTCAGTAAAACCATATAAGAAAAACTGCCCTGCACCCCTGCCCCAGGGTCACCAAGGAACATTTCTGTGAAATTATTTTGAAATCCAGCCAGTGGTTTCAGACTAGACATTATCTTGACAAAGGCGTAAGCCAAAACGTCGATAAAAATTCTTAATAACAAATATGTGTTTTTGTTGATTAAAACCTTATTCAGGCAAATGTTAAATAACGCTTATTGAACGCGTTTTAATGCGAAAAAACCCCGTATTGCCGCCAACAGAGCAAAAACAATGCATAGAAACTCGTTATAAAACAAAAACAAAGTGTAATAATGCCAAATCTTCTAGACATTATTTTTACCCTAGCGATGTTGAATAATATTTAGACACATACTTAATGCAGATATTGTTTAAATTAACACAATTATTGTTTCTTTAAATTCCAGGAATTAAAATCGGTCCATTTGTGTACCAGGTAAGACTATAGCTAAGGTGCATTTACATCCAATATCCAAAGATGGCCAGAGGCGAATAGGTTTTGCATTGACGATGGCCAGCTTCCAGCGACATTGGACAGTAAAGCGAATAGTGACTTTACAAATGAAGACGCTCAAGGCCACTGGACAGGCGTCGTGCAGACTCACACGGTGCTTAAGGCAGATGCTTACGTTGCTTACGGCGAACATACATATTATTACTTCAAAAGTGTTACAGAAGACTTAAAGATTTTGCCCAACATTGTTGTTTTTTCGCATTGTACTGTTAATATTTTTTGACATAATATGTCATATGTGCTATTACTACATGTATTACACAAGTGGGTTTCATTCTCTGCATTTCTATAAAATCAAACTTTATTAACATGCTTGATTATAACAAATGTTATGTTCTTAATTTCTATATTAAGGGCACTAATTAAACTTTGAGCAACAACAATTTAGGAAAATTAATTTAATTTAGGCAACGACGATATCAGTGCACGTGAGTTTTGACATTCAACCATTATTACAGATTATTATATCATTGTTAAATTATACATTTAATATGTTAATATGTCAATATCCTTTCAGAAGACCTGTTATCTGAAGCCGTGAGTCTACAGTACGCCTACACCCCATTACATTTAACGGCAGCATTGCTTTTACAGTTGGTGGAAAACGAAGCAGTCTTTGTGGATATGATGGTAATTATAATATAATTTATTATAAATCGTTTCTTTAGATTTGACGTTGGTGCCTAATTTCAGAAAGATAAGTATGTCGCATTTTAGAAACAGAAACTACATAGCACATTACATCTCTGACCTTGTCACGTATAATACGAGTTTACTAAGACTCTTATACAAACTGATATTTATGTATAGTAGCAAATTGCGTGCATATTTCTTTCTTAATATTTCTGGATCATTCACAGTTGTCTTTGTTCCCATAGGGATCATTGTTGTACTTGTTGCTGCCGTTCGTATAACTATATTTTGGAGAAGGTTTGTAGATCTAATGCATATCTGACACACTCGCTTGCAACGTCTGCCATATAGAATAATGCTAATTCTAATAATGTCAGTTTGTTATCATGGCATCGTTCACAAATAAAGTTGGCTAAAGATTGCGTTAAAGATGATACTGCAGGATGAGGCTCAGACATGACCTTATTAAGACATTGAGGGAAAATTTTTACTACTACTACTACTACTACTACTGCGTTTGCTTTTGCTGTTGCTACTACTACTACTACTACTACTACTAATCTTACTCCTACCCCTACTCCAACTACTAATATTACTACTACTCCTACTACTTCTACAACAACTATTACTACTATTACTA
>CM051030.1:3030000-3250000 GCA_027627225.1 Congeria kusceri
CTTGCTCTTTCTATGTGCACAAAGTTTCATCAGAGTATCTTCAGTACTTTTTGAGTCATCGCAAGATCCAGGTTTTTTGGGACGGGACAGACAGACAGAGCGAGACCGACGGACAAACAGACAGACAGACGCACATAGACGGAGGGCAAACCCATAGTCAAATCTGTGTACCAAGTTTCATGAAGTTTCATGATCATATCTTATGCACTTTTCTAAATATTACAGTATTTAGTTTATTTCTATTTTTAGTTACAGTCACGTGACCTTTGACATCTGGTGAAAAATAAAAGGTCCAGCATAATCCTGACATTGCCTTTTATATGTATATCAAGTTTCATCGAAATATTTTAAGTTCTTTTTCAGTTATCGCAGGATCCAGTTTGTTTTAGTTTATATATATTTTTAGTTACAGTCACGTGACCTTTGACATCTGGTAATAAATAAAGGTCGTGCATAATACTCACATTGCCGTTTATATGTATACCGAGTTTCATCGAAGCATCTTCAGCACTTTTTGATCTATCGCATGAAAAATATTTTGCGGACGGACAGACTGACGGACGGACGGACAGACGGACGGACGGACGGAGGGCAAACATATAGTCACCTCCGGTGAAGCACCGGTAGGGGACTAATAACAACGCTATCTTCATCGTATTTGCTTTATGTCAAAAGTATTCACACCATGAGAAAAATCCACGAACGTTTGCGACAGCCTTCGTATATATTATTATAGTTTTTACTGTATTTAAAAGTGTTGATGGATTAGTACTAGGTCATAACTGTGTCACTGGTTATTCGTTGGACTTGCCTCTAATTTTGGTTAATGCATGAACCTCGAATGCATCGACATCTGTAAGCCAATATTGTTTTGTAAATTAGCATATATCTATATATTACTACATATAGATAGGATCTGACACGAGTTGTAATTTCATACCATAATTTATTAAACGAGTTCAGCCTCGCTTATTAACGAATTTCTGGACGAATTTAATAAAATATGGTATGAAATGACCACGAGTGTCAGATCTTTTTTATCACATGCTTTTAAAGGAAATAAAATCCTTTTAATTTTACCAAGATAAGTTGTTAAATTCTTAAGTTGTGTACTGACGTGACGTCATTTCATGTTGACGACGTCATTTGACCAAAATAACGTCATGCGATTGGTCAGTCAAAGAATACGTAGCCAATGAAAACGCTCAAAATGTTATCTTACACATGTGTAAGATAGAAATATACCTACTTGTTGTATTACACGGGAAACAAGGAATAGCATGTGATAAATATTAATTTTAATATAATAATTATGGATATATTTAGATTTACTATTATGTCTTCCTTTAAAAGGTATCGCATGCTTTCAGCCAGCCTTACTCACCAAAGTTTATACTACCGACACTCTTCAAAATATATGGTTAAACTGTCAAGTCGATATTGTTGTCAGCAGGTAAACTCTTAACAAGGATACGAGCTTAAATTACACAGAGGCAACTATTTTAGCAAAGTTAACATCCTCCTTCAGTCAGTGTGTATCTTCAGGGCCGTGCACAACCTGTAACAATGTGGTTTTTCACAAGTGTTGGTGTTTTTATACTGGCTAGTATGACAGTTAAGGGTAAATACAAGTTTTATATTTATGGTAATGTAAGCGTATACGTTTTATACAAATGACGTAGGTATCGTATGTTTAAAAGCTTAATACTGTTGTTATAATATGTACGGTTAATCTTAAAAATAATTATGCCAGACAGAATATATACATAAGTAGAGGTTTTAATTTAATTTGTCACGTCGCACTATGAATTTATGATTAACCTATTTTAGTTTATATGTATAGTCCGTAAAGCTCATTACACATTGACGTGTCATTTACCTTAACCTTGGATTTATTAATGTTTTGTAGTAAAAACATCGGTTAGTGACAAAATCTGAATAGCGGATAAAACATGATACTTTTTTGAGATTTTATTGAATTGAATTCGAATACAACAACAGTCTTTCATGGTAAATTTAAACCAAACATGTTTATATGAATCAAAATTGTTTTAAGAAATTGTGAGTGGGCGATTTTAATCATTATGCTGGCCACGGACTGGGGCTTTAAATACGTTAACTACAAATCCATTCAGGAAGTTTCTTAAATAATTCATAGGGGATTTGTTTAAGCAGTCGTGTACAATTCAGTGGCTTTTACAGATATAAATACATCGATGTAGATTTTGTAAGCCTATAAATAGCTGGGCCTATCAAGGGAAATGTGTGTGTATATACACTGGGCTTGGTATCCAACTCTTTTTTCGGCGTAGCTGTCTACGATTACGTTTGACCTAGATTTCTTGCGATAATTATGCAGCGGGAAATTGAATGCCAATAGAATTTGGCAAATTTTCTAATTTTAGGGAATGCAAACTTCAAACAATGGTTTAACGTATACGAATAATTGTTGCATACTTTTAGGGATACAAAAATTATATAATTGTTTACATAAGTGGACATACACTGTAGAAATTATGAACAATTTTATTCATTGTATGTCATGATCAGAATCTTATATTCATTCACATAATGAAATAACTACGCCTACATAATCGGCGCGCTCTATAAATAGCAAGTACAATGCTACAAATCACGGGGACGACAGTCGGTCACAACGTACAATGTTGCCTGTTTAGCTCGCAAGCACAAAATATAAAGTGGTAAATTTCTGGTATTTTTCTGATAAATAAGCAAAACAAATATTAGCAAATTTGTCGTTTTTTGTACAATATGCACGTTTTGCAAGCATCCCACCTGAGCTCCGGATTCTTTAGTATCCAACACTGTTTATTCAACCTGTTATCGGTTTGCATAAAATCCCCCTTTTGATATGGGCCCTTGTACGTTTGATAACGGGCTATCATAAGCCGCTGTGTCAAAATAAATATGACTAAGTTGTATTCCATGCGGTTTGAAATTTATACAGTTTAAATGTTAATGTTGTTATCGCAAATTTATCAAACAAGATCGTTTCACAATCTAAACAGTCAATATAAACGTATATATATTTTTGGAACCTGGTCGAAATAAAAACGGAAAGAAAGCGTCATACTTTTACATTTACTCGTATTACATATGTTCACCCGTGAATAACTAAATTGGAAATGAACACAAAGGAGTCAAGTGTTTAGGTATCAGCACATCTGACACAAGTGTGTAACATTTCTTACGTCATTTACATGAGTAATTTACTAGTTATTGCCTAAACATGAATAATTTGTCTCGTATTGTAGATGTGTTACACGCACTGGTTCATTTGAATACGCATATATACAATGCGGTTTGAACAAGCATTACAACACCGATATAAATACGTTTAATAATAAACACACAGTTGAAACACTGATATCCAAAATATCCCTACAAAATGTAAATAAGACAATGAATGAGATAAAAATTTAACTAATTTTAATGTTGTAATCATTGATTGTAATTAGAAAGTTGTGATTTTATACTGGGTTAGTCAAATCTCGGACATTTCCGACACAGTATTTGCTTTTGCATATACAGTAGACGTAGGTATAGATCTTATGTTTAGAACTGTTAAATGGAAGTTATATTATTTGTTTATCTCTCTGTTTAGCTCATGTTGTTGTTTGAAAACTGCAAATCAATTCGCGCGTTCAAGTACAAATAGTCATTCAAATACTACTGCTGCTGTTATTAGTTGTACAAAGAGATTCATTTGAAACAAAGACATAACGTTAAACACATCTCTAGTCACCTATCTATTGACCCCTAAGAAACTACGATGAGGAATAAAATGTCATAGACACATAACTCTAATGACTTACCTGCTATGCTTGTTTTTAGGCTAGTAAAATTACGTTTACTAACCAATTTCCAAAACGACATGGTTGACACCTGTTTTAAATGTTGTTTAATAACTCGGCAAGTACCTGTCAGGCAACATGTATTAAATATTTCGGTAAAGACAGATGTTGTATCGAATGTTTTTGTACAATGTTAAGGGAAGTATTATGGTTTAATTGCAAAAGGCTCTAAACCGCATTAACTCAACCGAAACCATGTGCGTACAAATTTACATACATGTTATTTCCCACCTGACCAATCAAAATTTTGTTTATCATAAACCTTGCATACTGATATAATGACTGGACAATACATTAATGACATCCCAGTACATGGCTGGACGCACACAGTACAAGGGATGAATCTCACAAATGGAGCAAATGGACACATACAAGATAAGGGACATAAACACTACATAATACTAGTAGACAAGGGACATAAACACTATGTGATATTTGTATAAAAATATATACAACATAGAATACGAAATTGACCTATTCTACATTAATATTACCAAAACTTCGTCATTTGTCGTGTTAATAGTTTTGTTTACATGAAAAATCTTAACAAGGATACCCACTTAAATTGATAATACACAGAGTAATTTGACTAAGTGCACTTTCTTGTTCAGTCAGTTTGTATCTTTAGGATCACAACGTCTAAAATGTTGTTTAACACGCTATTGTGTGTTTTCATACTGGCTACTATGGCAGTAAAAGATAAATATATTTTTGATGTTCATGGGTTCGTTACTAAACATGCTTTATACTAGAAGAATATAAAACTAATTAACGCCAAGGCTTAAAATGTGTTATCACGTCAAAATAATACCATAACAAAATGACATTATAAACATAGTCGCATATATCATTTTGGGGATACTAACAGTTGCTTAAATATTCAATTTAGCCTATTGTAAGTCTAACAGCCTGAGACAATATTTATATGACTATTTAAAGCAGAATACAATAAGAGAAGATTGTAAAAGTTGTATTCTTAAAAATCTGGCTCTAGTTATTTATACCCATATGAAGTTTTATAAGATAAATATATCAGATAGCAACACAATTACACCTACCACACCATAAGAGTAAATAAACAAGTGCTGCCACTATTAGGTGATATATGCCCCAGAATGCACTGTCATTACGTGCGACCTTTGACACCAAAATGAATCTTTGTAAATGAAAGTGAATGAAAACTGTAAACTCAATTATTTAAGTCAAAATGGCTGCTCTCGAAAAATTTTCTAAGTTAAAAAATGGGCATTAATCTGTAAAAAAAAAAACCAGAGTTATGGGGCATGCTTTCCCTGGTGGAGACGTTGATAGTAAGAGAAGTACTTTAAGTTTCAAGTAAATACCTTTGATAATATTCAAGATATTTGACATGATAAAAAACTTAAACCTTGGCCTGACGGATTAACGGACGGACAGACGGACGCACGGACGGTTCGATTTTAATATGCACTCCTTCGGGGGCATAAATAAATATTAAGAACATGGCTTGTCATAGGATGTTACGTATGTCCCCAAAGCATATGCTTGTCAGAGGAAGGCAACACAATGATAGAGTACAATATTGTGCCCCGGACAAATATCTTGGGATTTCAGACAGAAAGCTGTTTGTTGTGTGTAACACAATGTCTCATAATGATCGTCATTCCTACCAAGTTATTACATTCCTTACATGCTGGCAAAAAATGATGCTTGCAACAAAAAGTTCATTCTAATGTTTGACCTTTAAGTGTAGCCTTGGACCCACAGACCTTGACCGAGGAGCATGTAAGTGGTATGCGACACATCGTCTGATCATGGAAAAAATAATCTGAAGTAATATTAAAATACTTTCAGGCTTTTGGAAGTTATAGAGCAAAAATAAAATTCCTTGACATCTGACCTTAAATTGTGACCTTGACCTTTGACCGAGGACCATTGGAGTTGTACACAACGCAAGCCCGGTCATGGGGAATAATTATCGGATGTAATACTAAAATCATTCCAGACGTTTAGAAGTTATCGTGGAAACACAATTCCTTGACCTTTGACCTTGAATTATGACCTTGACTTTTGATAGACAAGCATAGGAGTTGTAAACGACACACTGTCTGGTCATGGAGAATAATAATCTGAAGTAATATTTAAATCCCTCTAGACGTTTAGAAGCTATGGAGGGGGAACAAACATTTATGATCTTTTACTTTGAATTGTGAAATAGACCTTTGACCGACGAGCATGGGAGTTATACGCGACAAATTGTCTTGTCATGGGAAATAACAATCTAAAGTTATATTTAAATCTTTCCAGGCGTTTAGAAGTTATGGAACGGAAACGAAAAGTCATGACCTTTGACCTTGAATTGTGACCTTGACCTTTGACCGACCAGCATGGGAGTTGTACGTGACACATTGTCTGGTTATGGGAAATAATAATCTGAAATTATATTAAAGTCCATCCAGGCATTAAAAAGTTACAGAGCGGAAACGAAATCCGGATGGACGGAGGAAACCAAAACCCACCCAACCAGAACCTATGGACCTACCCACGCACAGACGGACGGTGCGACTACTATATGCCCTCCTTTGGGTGCATAAAAATGCATTTTAGCATGAGGATTATGAAAATGGTTTCACAAGTTGTAAATTGTACATTTTGTAAAAAAGAAGTAATTTCAAATGGGATTCTGCCTAATAGAAAACCTATTGGTCATAATACGTATGCCTGTAATGGATCTCGAACCATTTTGATGTCAATGACAAAGGGAAACTTGAAATAACAAAACAAAGAAAAAAGTTAGTTGATAATACGATGATTTATAGGTTTCCAAATAACCATCTGTCGTCAAGTGGTTTGAGTAGTAACGTAGTATGAATGTACCCGGTTCAATTAAAGGACATACACACAATCGACGGAAGTGACGTCGACTTTAAGACGTTATGATATTTCTTGTCATTATTTATAATACACTGATAAAATTCATTACACTTCCTGAACCTCAATAAAAATTACGTATTTAGCGGAAGATGAATATGGATAATAACTACAATGTATAGATAAACGTATAATTATGCTAATAAAGTTCGCGAGTATTCGGTTATTTTCCGTTCATACAATGTAGTGTTTTTCAGTGTTTTGTTACTTTTACGCCGTCCACACTGGACGGCGATTGATAGATAAATGCAAATTTGAAAATGTACTTGCTCTTCTTGTAAAAACGTGCAAACATCATTCGTTTGTGGAGGGCCGAATTTCTTAGTATCCGACACAGTTTTTAACTGCGGCGATAGCCGGAGTCTTTAGTACCGCAAATCAAAAGCAAAGATCGCTGTTGACACGGCAATTGCACAGTGGCCTCCCCTGCTGCACTGCTTTCAATATCGTGGTGCAGCGGATATCACTGATCACACGGCTAATCAGAACCGCAAAACAATTCCTTGCTATCAGTGGACTGGTCCTTTTAGTACTATCAATAAAGTAATTCAGAGATGACAATAAATAGATCCGATTAAAACAATAACGAAACATCAACATTTGTTTTTAATTCCAAATCTACAGGTTCAGCCAATTCGTTATGTTTCTGTGTATTTGTTACTGGTAAAGTGCGTAATTACGTTACATTGCGTAAGTTCCAGTTTGCGTCCCGAAGGTCATGCGCGGGCGTCGTATATTATGTACATTGTGGAAAGCTTTCTTAGTTTTATCCAAAGAGAGGACTCCATTGTATCATTTTATTAATGTCGGCTTGAAAATAATGACCGAAGCACTTTTGAAATATAGGACTTTCGGAAATGAGTACCAGTACAGACGTGGCGCATTTAGCTTGGTGCTTTACGCATAATCACATACGCGTTTCATTATATTATCACTTTGTTTTAACGTTTATAAAATACATCAAATATCAATTGTATTCACATTCTGTTTTTTATTTGTTTTATGAATAGTCTTATTTGATATAAAATGTTAAATAACACATAACATGTTAACAACTTATCACCCATAAATTACATCAGTTTGAAACATTTTTAATGTCAGAAAAACTAGTTTTCTTGAACATGTGCTAATATCTCGTCGGTCGTGACCTAAACTTTAATATGGCAAGATGCAGTCTTTCAGCGTTCAAAGATTTTATTTCAACGTGTTGCCAAATCTGTACACATTAAATTCCCCTTTTGATAAAAGCCCTTGTATTATGATAACGGACTATCAGTAATCGCAGGCAGTGTGAACATAAATGCCACTAAATTTTATATCAAACAGTATTAAAGTAATGCAGTTTAAACATAAACGTAGTACCAGCATATGCATTTACAAAATAGGATCGTTTTATAATAATTAATTATAACTCTATCGTTTCTGGGTTTCTAGTCTGAATTTTTTTGCAGTAACACAAAGGTTGATTGCTGTTCCATAACTTCTGTTATCAACCACGCTTGTGAATACACAATCTCTAGTTGTCATCTCTCATAAACACCTAGGATTGACCACACTTCTATTTGTTTATTTTTCACTTTAACAAATGTTTGGAAATGTGTTTTAGCAAGATTTGTACAAAACCGCATCTCGACGCCAGTAAATGACATACTGAAACAACCCCCTGCGCTAACATTTTACAGAAATGACATTCAGACACAGTTTATAAACGTTACACAATTTCACCACTTTACGACAATTGTTTAGTATAATATTGTCATGTTAATTACTTTTAATAGGTATATTCTAACGGAGTGCTCCGGATCAGGTTTCCAGCTTTGCAATACCCTAGCTCTTAAACGTTCATTGAGCAGGCTATTTCTAAACTACATTGTTGGTGTATCATCTGAGCAATTTTCTGATGTTCAGGATTCTTATCAACAGAATAACAGAAAAAGTCCATGAACTTATCATACAACCCTCTTATTATTATCATTATTATCATTATTATTATTATATTATTATTATTATTATTATTATTATTATTAAATGTAGACGCAACCAAATATTCCAGGTGTTCTTGTGTCTGTACTGATATTAATCTTATATACCAATTTATTTTAGGTGACAACTATACAATATACAACACCAAATATGACTGGGGTAATGCTTCTTGTACATTGGCCGTTCCAAAACTGATGTATAACACTTCAACAAGAGGTTGGGTAATTAATGAGCCACTCCCGGATATCCATCCACATGACGTTTGGATAGGATATCTCAATGCAACTGTGTCATTGGAATACCTAGGTAAAATACAAACAACGAATTTCAAGCAAAATTAATGTTAGACGAAAACAATACCAAAATATCTAACGCAAATTAGATTCACGTTTATGACAATAGTTCAGAAGCATCAATGTTGATATAATATTAAATCCGCAAAACCAACAAGGATCTGTTCCAATCAAGAGACAATACCACAATTATATGATAGCGTGTCTTGTTTATCAGGATGTACAGCACAAGTTAGTGACGAACCTATTCTGATGAACAGTATTGGAGATTGCCATTTCAGATGCAAAGGCAGAGCTTTTGCAGTTAAAAAGTCCAGTGTAAGTAAATGTATGTGCTGCAATGGGAGTAATAGCATAAAACTTGTATTATTGCTAATTAATATGAATGTCACCTTTTGATTACTGTTACTGTTATAAACTGTTGTAAATGTCATATTATAAGTATATTTTATAATGCAACAACATTACCAATATTGAAACTATATATAAGCAGACAACCTGTGAAATAAGCTCGAGTTGCTGCGTGACATCCATGACGTTTTTTTAGCGTCACTTTGTGACAAATATAATTTATTTTCCATGGATAAATGGTAAAAGAAAACAATATTAAATTGACTAACATGATTTAAAGCTATTTCAATACAGCCTTTTGTAACATCAAATAAATCCAAATGTTATCGTTTATGTTTTTTCTTTAGGAGGGTATAATATTTACAAGAGATACATACTATATGTTTATATATTTATATGTTGTTTAAATGTTTCAGGTGATCATCCAATGTGTGTGTGTGAACGATACATGGAACCCGTCTAACACAAATTGTACAGCAAACTGCGGACACGATTTTCTTTGTGGAGAAGAAAATACGGACTCCTATGCAATTTATAACAGAACGAATGGTATATAATCTATGTGATAGACTCGTTTAAGACGAGTAGCGTATGAACTTTTTTGTATTTTAGCGGTTGATTTCAGCACGAAATAAAGCCCAATAAATGAATGGATATTTGAAATATTAAGTTAATTGCTATATTTATAGTTTCGGCAGCACAACGTACTACGAATGACAGCTTTTGTTTGGACTTCGATTATGCAAAAAAATTTACTTGGATGTCTTGTTTCGGTGTCAGTAAACAACTTCTGTGCAGCGATTCTAATGCAAGTGAGTATAAATAGCGCATACCAAGGTAGGTGAACACAGATTAACGTGTACGTGAACACAATTATGAGTTTGTGATTTCTTCTTTAAACCTTGTGAAACAATGCACCTGAGAAACAAATTACTTCTGTGTTATATCTATGCACTGTCTTAGCCAAACTATGACTTTAAAAGTATGTAAATACGACCTTAAAATATACATATAGTGATATAAACTAATACATATCAATAAAGTTGATTTCCATATCTGTCTCAATTGAAAATGAAAAAGAACCCTTGACAAAAAACGAGTATTATGTGAGTTTTTAATCCCTAAATAGTTTTCTAGTCTACGAATACACGACTTTGTATATACTTCGATATATTTTAGTGTTGTTTTTTTATATTTGATTTCAAAGCGCGTGTTATTCCCACACGCTTGTTTAGAAAACAAATGATAAGAACAATGTATACATACTTCAATTAAAAAAGTTTTTGCATTAAATCAACAACTAACGATGCGTGTGTGCGCGTGTTCTTGCATGTACATGTTACCTTTAAAAATATTTGTATGAATGCGTGAACCTTGTTTCAGGTGGACAACGATTCGCAAAAGTCCAACCCGTTACACCAGAGCTACCAACATCATGGTTTGATGCAAATAAAGTGTGTTTTGAAAATCACAAACTTCCAGCAACAACGGACAGTATACAAAACAGTATAAATAATAAAACGCTGGGCAATCCAGACGCCCAACCACACTGGACTGGAATCAAACTAGAGTATACATTGCTGGAAGCAGAAAGTCATGGTAATTACCTACGCCAAGGAGTTTATGTTTTTACAATGGTTGGTCTTTTCTGTTTGTTAATTATAAACTTAAAAAAATAATAGGAATACCCATGACAATATTGACAGTGTGTATGTGTTCGTGCACGCATAGTATTAATGATAACACATATTGTAGATTTAACAACATATCCTGGGGATGAGGCTTTTGCATTCTTAACATCTGACGGTTTTGTTCACTTTGCAACAAAAGGGGAAACCAAACAAAGCCTTTGTCAGTCAAGTAAGTCATTTGGAAGATTGTTTTAACTACAACATAATTTAGGAACAACACTATTCAAGAAAATGCATGTACAATGAGTGACGGGATTTTTTAACTTACGATATCATTTAACATAGTTCAATTTTATAACGTATTATATTGCATAATTTATCTAAATGAATAATATCGTGTATACTTGAATATATATTTTTTTTTCTTTAATTATAGTACCGCCAACAACACATACAGGAGAACAAACGACTGTTACTAACAAATTAAGTATTACAACAAATACAAATCCGATACAAACAGAAGGTAAGATCCTTTTTCTTGAATATACATGAATGTTATCAAATATGTATTTAAATTAATTGTCACAAAACAAAGCACTGACTGACTACGTTAATTGTTTTGTATTACTTACTATGTTGTCTCTTTTAAACAAACGTATATGTTTTGTGTGAAAACCAATAAACACAACGGTAATTAACAATGCATTGTCGCTAGATTCAAGCACTATGGAACGAACAAGCAGCTTACCTTCCACAGGACAAACGGAGAGTGCAAATTCAGAAGGCAAGCTAAAGGGCTATTACAATAATTAACAGAATCGTGTTATTCAATACACACTAAACTATTTACATCTAACTGGTGTTATCAGACTGTGCTAGCTGACATGCAGTAAATGTATTGCTTCTGAATATTTTCAAAACACTATCTGAAAAATATGATGAAACAAATGTACAATGTATATATTTTTCATCTGGTTATAACAGCAATACACACATACACATGATTATTACATTAACAAACCAAATGTATGCAGGGATCTATGATTAGTCTGATAAACGGAACATGCTTCATATAAATGCCTACCATACTTTTATAAGACATTAAGTCAAAGTAGTTCCATAATAAATGCATTCAAACATAGTTCATATGCTGATGTCCTATCACTCATTTGACCATGTTATAATTATAATTATGTTATTAAAATGCTAGGAACGCAGAGAAACAAAAAATATATAAACATAGCTACGGAACAATTACCATATTTTGGACACTTGAAATAAACTTTAATTTTTTCCTCCAGCCTCAACAACCGCAAGTACCACGACAATAGATTTAACGACATCGCAAGTAGCATCCACACCCCTTACCACTGAACAAACTGAACAAAGTGAACAAGTACAAGTAAAAGGTGCATACTGAATTATAATATATATTTTACCTGTACTGGTAAGCAAGAGTTTCGAATTGTACACACATGGAATACAATTTAGTTAACGCAAGAGTGTGGTGATATACGCTCACCGACCGTTACTGCTAGCATATATTATATGTTTAACACAGGCTGAATGTATGCTTATTATTTACAGAAACATCTTCAGTATATATTGGAGCTGGTATTTCCATCGGAAGTATTATCATAGCTGCTGGAGGGACTGTACTAGTAATTCTAAGGAGAAGGTTCGATATATCTCAGTTTTTAGCATATCGTTTTAAAAAGAACGTCTTTTATTAAATATCTCGAATTAGGTTTCCTGTTGTGCAAAAAAAGAAGCATCATTTTAAGATTTTTAATTTAAATGTCCAGCAAAAATATTATTTTATATGTTTTGGATATATTTTCTTATTTATAGGATCCCATTTGTAGTTTAATTACGGTAATTGGAGCAAATAACATACATAGAAACCAATTCCCGGAATAAAGCTTTTGTTTTAACAATCATAAAAATAATATCTTTAAAATATAATTATGACGAGTTTTGAAAACTTAATGTACATGTTTCTTACGACGATACTATTTCAGAGGTATTCTGTCATGCTGTCTAGATAGCAAACCCAGCAAGTCTTCAGAAAACAAAAACATTGTTGATAAACACCTACGATTTGAAGAGAAAGCAGATGAAACAGTTCACAATTACTTTGTACTTGAGAAAGTCAACAAAACAGCATCTGACGATGACGATAAGGGGTGTAACAACCAAGAGTGTGATCCGCAAGAAACCAATAGTCGGGAAGATAATTATAATTCAATTGATGAAACTGAGGAGCAATATGAAAGCGTGAAAGACGATAGCTGTGATTACGACTACACAAGTAATGGTGCTGCAATTAAACAGGCAAGCGTGAGTCCTGACAGCGTGTATAGTCGACTGCAGAAAGATGATTATGACCATGTTAAAGGTCAGAGACATGGACCATCGCATGGCAAGTACCAGGAAGTCGGAAATGACTACGATACCACATCCGGTGCATTGTCTAATAAACCTAAATGTGTACAAGGTGACGAAAATGACTACAATCATATCAAATCTGCTCCTATCACGCACAACAGAATCGATGGCTTGAAAGATCCTCCAAACATTGATTATGACATCATAAATGGGATGAAGTTTACATTTCCTTCGGCTGACACTGCCGGTTATGCCCACGTTAATAAGGGGTGTTGACATGCGATGTGTAATACCATATGATTTGGGTTTATTAAACATACTAAACGCACGTGTTTTGTTAAATATATAATCATGCAGCAGCATTGATTCTGCATATTGTGTTTTTATTGTTGGCTTCCATTATCATATTATATATATATAACTATATTGTACAGTTTCGGAACTATTTTTAGGGTTGTTTACTGGTAGTTTAACAATAGTGCATTTCGGTCTTTGTCTATAGAACATTCAAAGCAGTAATTAACAGTGCTCGACATAACGATGTTCAAATGTACATGACGAATACGTGCGATTTAAGGACACAGAAGATGGAAACAACGAGTATGACGACTCTACAAAGATGGAATTCAACGAATCGAGAGCATTTAAAGTATCAGGCAATGTTTATAATAGGCTGCATCAGGAAGACGACTATGATCACATTCATCTAGGAGGAAATAATGCACATGAAGTGGACACATACTATGGTAGGGTTTTTGTACGCAAAACGTAGGATAAAACAGTTAACTTGTCTGTTGGATCAGGTGTTGCTTAAGACTGTTTTCATACACAAATCCGTTCCGATTCCATTGCAGCTACACCGTCTTAGCCTTTTGTAAACTGAACGAGTTATTGCTGTGTAATTAGTTAGTATGTCTTAAATTCAGAATTTTTTGTAACGCGCATATAGTCATAAGTTCTAGACATTATTCAAATTGAAATCGTAGTTAGTCAGTGTTGGACCATAAATCTATGTCAATTTAACACAAGTTACTCGTTTACCTATTGTTGAAAAAACATTTACAAGTAATAAAATGTGGCCTGTAAGACCAGCATTGTTTCCAAATATTTTATACGTGATGATGGCCGCTTTGACTATGGCTAAATGCATTAATACATAGGGACATATTATTTCAATACATTTAACATTTTGCTTCTAAGTAACATACGATCAAGTGTTAATTTGCATCCACACAACAGGTTTTGTATTATTTCAGAAAGCAATAACCATATGTGTTGTCTGCCTTTGCTTTGGATATTTTATATGTTTCGCATCCATAAAAGTATTCATTCATTTTATATTTTGTTTTGTAAATTGCAGTCAAAAATAGTTTGTACATTTAAACAGTTAGTTGCTTTGTTTGTTAAGTGGATGATATCCTATGCAAATCTGTATATTTAAACTATATATCATTAATTATAATTACCTTCTCGATTATTTTTCCAATGCTAGTTTATAGTTTAAAAGGCAATACAAGTAAACTGTAGTTATAAAACGATACAACCCAAATACGTAGAAGTTGCCTCTCTTGATTTCTAATTCTGATTTCGGAAGTTTCATCTAGACGGGAACATGGGGAAGGTCAATTTTCATTTACATTACAGCGAAACGAATACTGTATTATCCGTCGCGGAATCAGATTACTTATACGCGAAGTAATGCGGAGTGGTAACATACCTTTCTTAAAGTTACTTTTAGTGTATGTACGATTTTTTTTATATCATCTGTTTTCAAAATAAGCACATAAAAATGATACAATTTTAACTTGAAGCAGATAGAAAGTCATTAAAAAATTTGAAGGCAACATTGAAATGCAGAATGATTAAAAAAAAACATTCGTCGAACCTTGGTTAGATTATTAGTGTTATTGCAAAATCAACTGTCGACTTACTATATATACATGTACTGGCGTTTTCAGCTATACAGTCGAAAAGTATATTGTGATTAAACACTTGTCAAATATGCATTTGACAACAATGGTTCTTCTAAACTTTTATACAATTCAATAGTGTTGTGTCACCTTGAGCATAACGCAATTTATCAACAGTGTCATATTTTTATCGACTGCTCTTAGTTTTACCTCAGGTTTTAACAAACAAAATCCTTGTAATATTTTAATAACATTTTAAACAACACAGTGATTGTGAATCAAAAAAACAGCAGAAGGACAAACTTACTAGTGTCAGCAAAATGGAGACACAATTTGAGCGTTGGAGTATCCGGACGGTACACTTTCGGATGGGAAATTGTTAGGCCTAAAACAGATTGTCATATCTTACATAAATTTACATTAATTAGCACATCTAATAAGTTGCGATATCTAAGAAAAACGCTGGCCCTTCAAGAGACAACTGTGTGCTACAAGGGCAGAAAGATCACCAATTACTACTGTGTTTATCTTGCGAAGTGTAGACTCACCAAAAATGTGCTAACTTCAACGAACACCTCTTCAAGGAGGTCAAATCAATTATTCTGGCAAATCAAACTGACAACCGCTTTACATGTCCCCCTAATTGTACAAGCCGTGACGAACTCTGCCCGTACTTTAAGGTCTCAGATTCATTCTTTATTCAGACTCCAGTGAATAAAGACGTGCAAAAAGCAAATGTACCAGCCATATTTGACAATTTTAAGATTTTTAAATATAATCGACTCATTTTAGTCAGCTTCATACCCAGAGTATGACTGGCTAGACACCCCATCTCCAGATGAACAGTCAGCGGCTTATACATCAGCCGCATACGACTTAGACTAATCCAAGAGCCAAATAGTAGCTCTTCAGATATCTTCGACGAACTTCGATTCCTACCAAATGAAAAAAAGTAAACGCCCTATTCTAGGCTATCTCAACATAAAAAATGTTAGATTCAAATTTCACGAAATACGAAAAGTTCTTTCCTTACAGCAATCATATCTGAATATGAACTAACGGCGAACCTTCAGCGAACATACTGCGAATACAATGGTTCGCCGTTCTTGTTTGCGGTATGTTTGCAGATATAGTGAATTATTGGTGAACATGCCTTTAGCTGTTTCACGGTTTGTTCGCTGATATTGACACGTCCGCGGACTGTTCGCAGTAACAACTTAAAATTACTGAATAATTCGCTGATTATTCACATTTAATACTTACGCTTTTGTGTTCCTTTGGTTGATCAGAAGATGAACTTAGACATTTCAAAGTTCACAATATGTTCACTTCAAACATGATGTCACAAGATAGAATGATTCTGAATCAAACAGTTTCAAAATGGAGGGAAACTGGTGGTTTACTAAACAGGTACAGATAAATATTTCGTGTTTGCTGTTGATAAAGAAATGTTATACATACATATTTTGTTGAGTTGATTTCATTTTGCTGTGCATTATGAACATATACTGATGTTCGCCTAATAACACAAGGTTCAAGGCATTTAATTAAGTACTGATGTACATGTACATAAACATCCAAGTTGTTTGTATAAAAAGGTCCACCTTTGAGTACTGCTATAAAAGCACAATGACATAATTAAGCACCAATAATCATATCTCATTTTTATTTCTCATTATAATGTCTTTTAAAATAACAGACACATTAACACAAACACATGTATAATAGCTTCACCAAGGACAAAAATTAATAATGCATCATCATCATCACTACCATCTCCACTAACATCATCACATTGCCATTATCATCAACATTATTATCGTCATCATCACAGCATTGTACCACCACTACCACAACATTCATTATGTACTTAGTTATCGTCATAATGGACTTGCTAACAAAGTATTGTGCTGCTTTGTAGAATGTGCAGTTTTGTTTGTTCGTTTGGATATTGCGCTGTTTTTAACAGTATATCAGTGATATTAATGGGCAAGCTTAAAATAAAGCGTGAGTAGGTTAACTGACCGCCGTGACTGAAATACTGTTAAAAACGGCGAAGAATGTGCAAGTTGTTGACATATTATACGCTCACAAATAGGTCGCAGTCATAAATTTCGAAATAAAAATATCTTATTCGCAGATAGTTCACATTTGTAATCGGAGATAGTTCACATTTAAAATCGCGGATAGTTCACATTTCTATTTATATTAGTTGTTCGCAAAAGACCTAATTTGCATGTGAAAAATTAACTGCACGTTAACAGTGTGCGAGCATTCTTTTTATTATACTGATTAGCTCGCGCAACGTTCACAAAATGTTCGCTGAATATTAACTTTAGCAGTTGACTTTATGTTTAACTTTTCTGTAAGGTTGATGATAAACCTTCAGATTTGTTAGTAATTGCTGAAACTAAACTTGACGAGAGCTTCAACAACTTTTTCACCACCGATGGCTACAAACTGGAGAGACGTGACCTCGACAGCCATGGTGGAGGACAGATGGCATTTACTAGATCCGATCTCCTCTTCAAACGCCGCAAGGACTTAGAAAGCGAACAACTCGAGTTCATTTGTTTTGAACTTTCAAGGCATCCTATGTTTGTACAGAAAACCATCTATGTCGGCCTCAGATTTTGAAAATAATACTAAAAAATGTCTAGATATAGATAAAATGTTTATAAACTTCGGTTTTATCATTTTTTTAGGAGATATGAATTATGATTTAGTGAAAAAAAAAGAGCAAACCTCTTTGTAACATTTGTGACAATTTTAACCTTGAACATATCATATCAAATCCAACATGTTTTATTAAAGACCATCGGTCTATACAAACGCCAAGCCCTGTCTGTGTTAAACTATACCATTCAATGCTGCCCACGACGATGTGGACGATATATATTGGGCTCATGCATCCCTTTCAAGACAAGTTATCGACGAGTACGCTTCTATAAAAGAGAGGACCCCTAAACGAAACCCACCCCCTTCCTGAATTCCAGATACTGAAAATTTATAGTCAAGGCTCGTCAAGAGAGAAACACCTTAAATATGCACACAGATGTGGCCAATTGGTTAAATTTCACAAAGTTCAGAAATAGTAAAACCAAGTTCAAACGAGAATCAATAGCTGTTTATTTCCAAGAACGCTCAAGCGGAGGACCTAAAATCCACAGATTTTTATATAACAATCAAACCATTCCTCTCCGATAAATTCACGAATAAATCTGACAACCCAATTTTACTAAAAAATACTGAAGAAAACCAGGTTACTGATTAAAAGCTAGTGGCTAATAAGATGGACTCGTTCTACGTTAATATAGCTGAAAATATGGGCATATCTGAAACATGGCAAAATGATAGTATTAACCCCGATATACAAAAAGATCAAGACAAATTTAACCCTCCAAGCCAGTTTCTGTTTTCCCCCGTCACTGAAAAAATACTGGTATATATATTGACCAGTTAAACCCTAAGAAAGTTACTGAATACTGGTGTGACTTCAGCAAGTTTAAGACGGTTTGGGAAATAACCTTTACTTATTATCTCATTCGCTATGTTGTTGATTGGTGCTTTTAAAGAAGACCAGTTTGTAGAAAAAAAACTACAGGCTAGTTAGCCTTTTAATGTGCAGTTATCTCACAAACCGAAAAGAAAGGGTCAAACTTGGTCAAACATTCTCTATTCTAGGGTCTCTGGTCTTTAACATCTTCCTAAATGACATATTCTACTTTGTTAATAAATCTGATTTGTACAACTATGCAGCTGAGAATATATTCTCAGTTTGTGATAATGATCTAATTTTGTATAAAGTACTCTAAAAGAAGACAGCAGTATTTTAACAAGGCTTTGATAGTACTGCAAGCAATACAGCAGTCCCCTACCAGTGAAAAACCCTACTAATTAAACATTGTGCAATACCGTCAAATCGCCCTTTACCTGTAGATGTACAAAGTTTCTGGTGACAAAAAACGGTGGTTCATAATCCTCATATTGCCACATTGCTGTTTATATGTATACACAGTTTCATTGAAATAAGTTCAGTACTTTTTGAGTTATTGTAGGAACCAGGTGTTGCGGACGGACAGACAGACGGACGGACAAACATACGGACGAACAGATAGAGAGACACACAAACGGATGGCAAACTTATAGTTCAATCTTTGTACCAAGTTTCATGGCAATATCTTATGTACTTTCCGAATTACACCCAGTATTTAGTTTATTTCTATTTTTAGTAAAAGTCACGTAACCTTTGACCTCTGGTGAAAAATAAAAGGTCCTGCATAATCCTCACATTGCCATTTATAAGTATACCAAGTTTCATCGAAATATCTTCAGTACTTTTAGAGTTATCGCAGGATCCAGTTTGTTTTATAGCTTATTTATATGTTTAGTAACAGTCACGTGATGTTTGACTTCTGGTAAAAAATAAAAAGTCGTTCATAATACTCAAATTGCCGTTTATATGTATACCAAGTTTCATCGAAATATCTTCAGTACTTTTTGAGTAATCGCAGGATCCAGTTTGTGTTATAGTTTATTTCTATTTTTAGTAACAGTCACGTGATCTTTGACTTCCGGTAAAAATAAAAAGTCGTTCATAATACTCAAATTGCCGTTTATATGCATACCAAGTTTCATAGCAGTATCTTCAGTACTTTTTGAGTTATCGCAAGAACAATATTTTGCGGACGGACGGACTGACGGTCGGACGGACGGTGGGCAAACCTATAGTCCCATCCGGTGAAACACCGGTAGGGGACTAATAAACTGGTTTACATACAATCAAATGCAAGGAAACCCAGATAAATTTTGCACAGTTTCTGTAGGGAGTAAGTCTATTTAAGAAATCAAAGAAATTAACATACATAACCACACTATTATTTGGGAATTCTTAAGAAAGTGTTCAATGACTTAAATTCCAGTTATGGACTGGACTGGTTATTGGTTTTGTACTAAACTGACTTTCATATACATTTATTATAATCGTTGCGTGCATGCCATATTTTGCTTATCTATGATATTAGCGCCCTGTGTTGTCCATAATTAGCCTATGATTTATGTTTAAATGATTATGCTTGAATAGATTAGCTGCTTTTGTTTATTCACATAAACTGCTCTGTCGATTGAATCATGTACATATTTATCTGTCTCAGCATTTTATGATGTCTGATCAATGCATTTATCTAGTTTGTCTAAAATAACATTTCGTGTTGAACTTTGTATAATCTTAATATTTTATTTGATCACTAATTTATTCACTTAATTACTTCTAAGATCTTATGCTTTATTCTGCAATATTAATGTATTTTATACAATTGTACATATATATTGATATTTTATGTCATTTTATTTTCAGTATATATAACTAATCAAACTTTATTTTTAAGCTTAATAACTATTTGGTTTGCTTTGTTTCGTAAATAGGTAAATAGCTAGATGAGCTTATGTTATTTGTTATATTATATCCGACTTGAAACAAAGATTCTTGTATTATGTATCTCGTATCGAAATAAATGGCAATTACATGTACCTGTATCTGGTTGTTGTAATTTATGCCACTATATCTGTTGTAAAATCGTATAATACACACTTTAATCACTGTATAAAGTTTATTTATTACATTATGTTTGATGCTGCAACTGCCGAAGGTTATCTTTATTTGAACAAATCTTATTTAAATTCGTTTGATTGAATTAATTAAGTAGCAGGAGAAATACATCGATTGAAAAACACACAGTTTTGAGTATAAAACCAACTAGGTGCGGCAATACGCGGTTCAAGTGTCGTTGTGTAAGCAATGTCGATGAATTCTGGTTTTTGCACTTAAGTCCACTATGGAAATGTTAACCCATATATTAAGACAATTTGAATATTATTCGCCGTGATTGACGCGTGCAAGTACGATGCACCATGTGATCGGATTCAAAATGTTTTTATTCAGACAAAATAATCAGGAATTTTTACAAATTATATTAAACAATAAGTTTTCATTTAGTTAATAAAATAAATATCTGTACATATAGGTGTATTGATCTAACTGTGTTCAGTTATTGTTATCTATGCACCTGAATGCAATTTATGTAGCCCTAACGCAATGCGTTAAATATAGCTACTCGCAATGTTGTTTATTCTTCCCTTACTATAGTATCAAGCGCATCTTGTTTACGCTGACTACATTGCTACCCCCATGAGGTCTTGGACAAGTAATCAGGTAGCCGGGTATCGTGTCGGATAACGCTACTATCCGGGTATAAATGTATACACCTTTACACCCTAGTATATTAAAAAGTGACTCAGGCTTAACATGAACAACGTAAAACACAGCCTAGAACAGTCCCAAACATAACACTCACAGATGCCACAAATTATAGTCGGTTTAAATTTTGTTGATAATGAGGGGATCAACCATTTATTGTAAATAGGGGGAATCGTGTTTTTTTTTAATCTACAAACACTCTATAATCGACTGCAATTTAAATTGTTTACCTGTATCGATTAGTCTATGTTTAGAACGGTTCTCACTTGCATTTTTACGGACTGTACTATTGTATAAACACTTAGACTACCATGTAAACGCTACATGTGTTCAATTGGGCCTTTATTTATGGTAGTCCGCGTTTCGTTTTCCAAAACAGCAAGTGCCGCAACAAGTAAAATAAAGAACATGTCAATCACAAAATTAATTAAAACATAATAAATCTTTCAAAGATTCCGATCGCATCATATGTTAGTCACATATGTAAGTTACATTCTTATTGGTTCATTCGCATACAATAGATACATAGAAACTGCATTATAAGTACGAGTAATTTAAGGCCGACTTTATTGAAGGTTGTCGATCGGGAATGGGACGTCTACGTGTATGGTTGTTTTCTAAAATATTGATTAAAAACAGCTATTCCAAAATTACATATCGCATATGCACATTAATGAATGTGTATTTTTGTGGTATATTGCGGTCTGAGAATCTGTAACTAACTGTAAGCAAAAACAGTAACAACAAACAAGCAATTTACAATTCAAATGTGTTATTACAAATTATACAAGCAATGATATGACGTATCAACTTGAAGATTGGAACGAGAAGGCATTGAAACAAAAACTAGTAAATAATACAAAACTAATTATACATTACAAAACTGATCCTTATACATTAAATTATATAGACATGGTCATTCATACATGTAATTCATTGACCGCAGTCATAAAATAGGCAATGATGAGAACCATACCTTATATGTGCGATACTAAATAAAGACCTTTCTATTTTAAATTGCACAAATTTTTTCATTGGTACAGTATAAATTTATAAATGTTTAAATAAATGTTTGCATCATCTTTACTCATGTGTGCACAACAGAGTGCGCGACATCAAATATTTCAACTCTTTTTGCATAACTTAAAATTGTAGCATGAGGGGTCATAAATATCACAGAGTGCACTGGATGCATGTACCATCTGAGAAAGCTGAGATAACAGCGCTCAATGAGAGTAATTTGCAATCTCATCAAAAAGCAACGTCATATATGGATGTAACCAACCAATAGTTTTCATCCAGTTAAAAGACACGCAAACAAGGAGGCGTTTTCTTTAAAAGAAAAGCCTATAAAACACTCAGATTTATGCTTGAAAATCAGTTTGCACAGAGACTGAACAGTGGGAAGATTAGCTATGGTAAGTGTTGTTGCTTTACCTCTGAAATTAAGCAGGTTTACCGTCATTGTATTGGTATGAACACGTACTTGCAAAATATAAGTGTACACGTATGAAGCACGTGATTAGTATAGTTGATATAACAACAATGTATTACATACTAGAATCTAGCTTATTTTTTCTTCCATTGGTAACTAATAACAAACAATCGACTCTAAGACTATTGGTAAATACTATTGGTAAATAGTTTGTATTCGTTTGTATGAGTTAAATAGTAAATACTTCTCATTCAAAAGCTTGCAAATATAAATAGCAGCATGCAAGAAGTAAGTCGTACGTTCAACTATATATATATAAATATTATTACAATTATATATAAACTATATGTGCATACATTAAATTTCCTTGTAGTATTGTAAACATCGACCATGCATTTTTCAATTTAACAATTCATTGAATGGTTAAGGTTTATCGATGGATCGCTATTTTATTGTTAACCACGTTTTATCAATTCCATCTCCGACATACAGAAGTCAGTTGTATCAGAATATAAGAAAAATAAACCCCAAATAAAAAACAGAGAAGATGTATCTGACGATTGACAAAGTAATGCTGTTCGAATATATTGGCTTAACGCACAATAACATCTGGTCGAGCGTCATTTTGACTAAATAAAATTTATCTTAATGTGACTAGTTGATAATAAATGCATTATAGTTTTCATTGTATCGTCTACATTTGTTATTATTATAAGAAACAAATAACATACATCAGAATCAAGTCGCGCGATGCATCGTTTGTATAATATGTACTTATGACTTTTAAATTCTAGTTTCTCTGTGCAATATTTGATTTATTTCTAATAAATAGTATTTACTGCAAAATATGTTCCTCAAAATGGCGATGGCATTGCATGGAAATAATTAAAACTAACAAGAGCTGTCGGAGCATAGCGTGCTCTACTTTTCTTGTGCTCGTCAGAGTTTCTGGCATTTTTTCTAAAACAAACTGTATAGTAGGGGCCAATTACACAAAATAAATTTCTTTCTCGAGTTACTGAGCGGTAGCATTTTTTAAATTTCAAAACAGTGACCTTGACCTTGACCTTACTAACCCATATGCAATCTCGTGCAATGTTTCGTTATACAATACCTATATATTGATTTCTATAAAAATATTTCAATTTGTTTTCGAGTAATAAGCATTTTGTATTTTTAGTAACAGTGACCTTGACCTTGACGCCCCCCCAACCCACCACAAATGCAATCCATATTAAAGTGTTGCTTTAGTGTATTTATGTATGAAGATTGAGTGGAAATCAAAAGTTGACGACGCCATTTCACCCACTTAAATATTTTTAAGTGTAAAAATGGCCATAATTTTTGACAAATTTCAAACTAGAGTTATCAAAATTGGCATTTGAGTTTATTTTAATAATAGAGAAAAGGTGTTCTATGTTTGAATGAAATCCCTTAAACCATTCCTGATAAACCAGCTTACTGAAAAACTTTAACCTGTTCATATAGCTTATATGTAAATTTTCTAAGTGTACAAAGGTCCATAATTGTGAAACAATTCAAACCAGAGTTATCAAAATTGATCAAATAGTTCTTTTTAATATAGGGAATAAGTGTTCAAAGTTTGAATCAAAATCCCTCAAGCCATTCTTGAGAAACCAGCTGACCGAAAAACTTAAACCTGTCCTTATAGCGTATATGTAACATTTCTAAGTGTAAAAAGGCCCATAATTTTGACAAATTTCAAACTAGAGTTACCAAACTTGGCCTATAGGTTCATTTTAATGTGAGTAATAAATGTCGTAAGTTTTAATGAAATCCCTCAAGCCATTCCTGAGAAACAAGCTTACCGACAAACTGTAAGCTAGCTCGGACGCCAACGCCGACGCTGACATCGGTGCAATTAGAATAGCTTATCTTTTCTTTGAAAAGTCGAGCAAATAAAATGCAGTTATTGTCCCATATTTAAACTTGTATACAAAAATGAAAAATATGCCAAAAATCTAACGTCAACAAAAAATGTCGCAATGTAATTTTTTTAATATTTATTATTGTTTTAGCGATTATTTTTTTAATAGATGTGCTTCTTTAAGGCTATATTTCGTTTAGAATGTACCAATAATTATCATATGTTATTTCGAAAGTAGATGTTATAAATGAGTAACAATTCTAATACATAAATGTTAATAAACGAGAGAAGGTTATATTGCAAAGAATAGAAACAGAAACATATAACAGTATAATACATGTAGTGTAGTATTAATTACAGAGATTTTAAAATTTTCATGCATTATTAAACTATTTTACTAAAAACAAGCAATTATAAGATTGTAAATACAGTATTGATTAATTTCACCAACAAACAGCTGTAGGAATTGCTGCGTGCACGTTAAACGGCAACGAATGCTCCTTCTTGACAAACAGCTACTGCGATGCAGGGTCCAACAAATGCAAATGTCCGGCTATAATGGAAGTGCTTGCACAGCCAAAGGTATGTCTAGTGCATATTTAAAGGTTCACGAATTGTATAATAAGTGTTTTTTACCTAAAGCAGAACGATTTACTTCAATCATATTTGCTTAAATATTTTATTTGATACGAGTAATAAATATTAATGTACGGCAATTACGCAAACATTTACGCTGTTAAGCATGTCAGG
This sequence comes from Congeria kusceri, assembly GCA_027627225.1. Classification (NCBI taxonomy): domain Eukaryota; kingdom Metazoa; phylum Mollusca; class Bivalvia; order Myida; family Dreissenidae; genus Congeria; species Congeria kusceri. Next base: position 3,055,671 of record CM051030.1, read on the forward strand.
CTGATACCACTTGCACCGGTTTGGACCCCAACTCTAAGTGCTCAGGTACCGCAGCCACTGATAACTGTGAATGCAAGACGGAGTATGTAATGGGAACCACTGGAACCTGCATGGGAGGTACGATGATAAAATGACCATTGTAACAAACGATAATTTTTTTTAAATTTTAAATAAGCATATGTTATAAATAAATTGAAGGCACTCTATATTAATAAGTTTTAAAAAATCATGTTAATCCACGATTATTAAATGCCGTTTTTAGTTACGATAATAATGTAGCAACGTTTACATTACTTAACTTTCACTTTATGCAAACGAACAGGTGTAGGAAACGCTGCGTACACTGCAAATGGCAACGAATGCTCCATTGTGACCAACAGCTACTGCGATGCTACGACCGGAAAATGCAAATGTCCGGCTATAATGGAGGGGACCAGCGCTTGCACAGGCAAAGGTACTTTTCGGCTTATCTCACATTTCTTGATCCTTTTTCAAAGGATAAAATCAGTATTTAGATTACTTTTATTGTAATATTTGTTTGAACGTTTATTTGCTACGTTGTTCTTGTTTATATGCGTATTCATCAGTCATAGAGCCACGTAATTACGAACCGTTTTATTTTACACTCACGTTATGCCAAGTTGTCATACATGTTTACTATGCTGCGACTCAATGTACTTCGAAGTTAATGCGCTATCGCTACACGTACCGGTTTGGACTCCAACTCTTAGTGCTCAGGTACCGCAGACACTGATCAATGTGAATGCAAGACGGGGTATGTTATGGGAACCGCAGGAACATGCGTTGGAGGTATGTGGTAAAATGACATTCATAACAATTACTATTTGATGATGTATTATATACACAGGTTGCAATTTTTATAATCTTCCCCACCTACAGTTATTGAGATTCGCAACATGTATGGCATAAATTGAAAAATTAAACAAACGCTAAATTATAGCTCTATTATTTTATGATTTCTTGTGAAATATAGAATTTTATTGGTGAAATAAAATTTGAAATTTCCACTGTTGGAACAGTGAAAATATAAAATATTAAATTATCACTGCAGTGAAAAAATATATCATAAAATCTTACGTACTTTTTATTTTTTGTCCAAACGCATAAAATAAAAAGAAAATTTATTGATTTCGATAAATAATCAAATTCCGTTCAGTCGTGGTCATAAAAATGTATTTTTTCTATAACATTTGTGAAATGTTTTTCGATCATTCATGGAAATCAACAAATATCCTCTAAATGTTCATAAAATTATGCCTCTGTTATATTATAATTTATAATTAATTATAAGTTTCATTGCCGAACACAATATAGCAGCATCATTTGTATTTAATATTGCGTTTACTAACAGGTGCAGAAAACGCTGATTGAAAAATGGCAACGAATGCTCCATTGTGACAAACGGCTATTGCGATGCTACGACAAGCAAGTGCAAATGCCCGGCTATAATGGAGGGAACCATCGCTTGTGCAGCAAAAGGTAAGTTTAGTGCATATATTTCAAATTGATCGATTCTTTTGCGTGTTAATACGATATTTAATCATTACGGCTACTTAATTATGAGTTTTATTTGAACGTTCACTTGCTTTGTAGTTCTTATTATAAATATATGTTTACTGCTTTATGCGAACATTATAGCTATTCGATATTTATAATAGTGTTACAACCCCATTACAGAATGTCAGGTTGACAAGACATGTACCGATTTGGACGCTAACTCCAAATGTTCCGATCCCGCAGCCACTGATACATGTGAAAGCAAGGCTGGGCATATCATGGGAACCGCTGGAACTTGCGTTGGAGGTATGGCCATTTAAAAAAAACGTATTTGATGCTGTATTACACAAACACATTTTATTTGTATTTTGTTGTTCTCTCCGATAGTATTAGTGAGTTCTCAAAATATTAATGTAACAATAACAAAACAGAAAATTGTGTAAATAATCATAAACTACTTGTGATACTAAATTAGTTATGTTATTTCCGTATACAATATAGCAGCATCACATAATTCCATTTCGCATTAATAAACAGCTGTAGGAAACGCTGATTGCACGGCAAATGGCAACGAATGTTCCATTGTGACCAGCGGCTACTGCGATGCCACGACCAGCAAATGCAAATGCCCGGCTATAGTGGAGGGGACCAGCGCTTGTACAGGAAAATGTACAATTATATAAATTCACTTTATTTAAGTTGCTATACAACATATTAACAATAACAAATGGTCGGAAGTATTTTTCCATCCTGTTAATTGTTTGGTATAACATATATTAACTTTTTCTCAATAATATTGTGTATTACAAATTATGGCATCGTTTCAACATGTGTTAAATCCACACTTGCGTTTACATATTAAGTAATTAATATTATAAAATTATAAATCTTCTTATATTAATATTCACCAGCTGTATCAAAGGTGTGAAACTTCATTTTTTAAAAAGATCTTTGATTTAACTTACGTAACGTACTGCTTATACAATAAGTATACAACTAGGAAAACATGATCCAGAAACACAAACGAGAAAACAAAAACAACATTAAAATCTTGTCTGAAACACAATAGCATAATTTGTTGTTTAAGGCTGTATATGCAAAGTTGCATATACATCTTTACAAGGAATAAGACTTAACAATGTATCACACAATTACATGATGTCAGTCAAAGTTTAAACATGTCAAACACCATTGCATCATGTCAGTCACATTTTAAACATGTCTCACACCATTACATAATATCAGTCAAGTTTTAAACATGTCTAACACCATTAGATCATGTCAGTCAACGTTTAAACATGTCTAATACCATTACATCATGTAAGTCTAATTTTAAACATGTCTAACATCATTACAGCATGTAAGCCCGTCTAAAGCATGTTTAACACCATTGGATAATTTCATTTAAACTTAAACATGTTTAACACAATTCAAACGTGTCTGTCAAGCTTAAACATATATATCATCATTGCATCATGTCAGTCAGACTAAAGCATTTACAACACCTTTGCATCTTTGCAATAAATCGTTTGCATGTCGAACACCTTTGCATCATTTCAGTCAGATTGAAACATGTCTAACACCATTGTATTATGGCAATCGGTCGTTTGCATGTCCAACAGAATTGCATCATGCAATCAGTCATTTGCATGTCTAACACCCCTGCATTATGACAGTAGGATTTAAACATGTCCGTATGAAATGTTTAAAACCATTGCATAATGTCAGTCAGACTTAGGCATATGTAATACCATTGCATCATGACAATTAGCCTAGCGCATGTCTTATACCATTACAGCATGTCAGACTGACGCCACATGCATCGGATTGGAAGCCAACTCCAAATGCTCTGGTACGACAGCTGCTGACAAATGTGAATGCAAGACGGGTTTTGTCATTGGAACAGCTGGAACATGCGTTGCAAGTATGCACATGAAGGTTGACCCTTTAATTTGTTAAAAGATCTTGTTTAAAGACAAAGACTCCGGTCTTAAAAATGCTGACAATGTGAAGGAACTGACAGTTATACGACAGTAATATTGCAATGATGTAGCATAATTGTATCATAAGGTGTTATTACATAGGGACTCAAAATCAAATTAGATAAATTGTCATCATTTTACATAAAACAATGACACGTTTTAAATGTGCATACCTACACTTTATGCATGTTTATTTATTTGCTTAAATCTAGAAGCTTTTGACTGTCTTTTAACAGCTAAGTTGTTTGGCAGATTGGAAATCAAATTCTTTTTGTTTTGACATCACAGGAGCCCAATCGGTGGTCGCTTTCATTTCGATTCTGTTACTGTGTGCCTTGGTGTGGTTCGTGTAAATACAAAAAAAACATACATGTATTCCTAGGTATCACTACTCCATCCAAAGCATTGTTAAATCTGCAAAGAACTATGATATTTCTAAATTATAGACGCTAGTGTGATGTTGTTTTGTGTGCTGTTGCTTTTCTTAAATTTATATTGTAAGTTATGCAGTGCATGCATCTGGCATTCCATACAACCTTTTATGGCAGTTTATCATTGCCGTTCTTCTTGAATCGAATACATTTTAACAAACGTGATATTCATCTTCAAAACTCCTATGATTATACACTATATAATTAAACTAGAGCTTTGTCACAGGAGTGGCAGCGGGCCCGAATGATAGCATTTTTGAAAGTGACGGTGGAAGAAAAATTTAGGTTACATAACTTCCGAATGTGGGAGACAAATTTACATCTCCATCTTTACGCACAACCACACATTACCCTGAACAATGAAGACAAGGTTCAAGAAAGTCTGTTAGAAACTGTAGGAGGAGTTGCATTCACAAGGACTTTCCCCTCTATATTCATAACAATGGATCGATCTGTTATTGAGTAATCCCAAGCGATGTCTCGATAAAAGGTATCTATATATGAAATTGAATTACAATAGCTCAATTCGTTCTCGAGTAATTGAGCGGAAACCGTTGTTCTATTTTTTGTAACGGTGACCTTGACAGTGCCCCATCCACCCCAATGTAATCCCAAGCCAGGTCTCGATATAAGGTATCTATGGATGAAGTTTCATTAAAATATTTCAATTCGTTCTCAAGTTAGAGAGCTGAAACCAAAAGTTGAATCTGCCTGTAAATGAACAATTAACAAAGGGCAATATCTTCAGAATGATGAAGTGTAGAGTAACGATTCGTGTGCACTGCACTTTTCCTTAATGAGATCTATCCACCTATGAAGTTTCAAGTTAATACCTCTTATAGTCTAAGAGTTATGCTCCATGCAAAAACGAAGTATGACAAATAAACAAAGGGCAATAACTCCAGAACAATGAAGTGCAGAGTAATGCTTCTTGTGCACTGCACTTCTCCTTAATAAGATCTATCCACCCATGAAGTTTCGAATTAATAGCTGACACGGTTTTGAAGTTATGAAAGAAAAATATGAACATTGTCAACGGACGGACGGACAGACGGACGGGCTGACAGACAGGGTGATTACTATAGGGCACCCGCAAAAAATTGCGGGGCCCTTATAATTAAATAATTTCATTGGGGTAAGTATGAACCAGTTGCAACATTAAGGCGGCCTTATAAATGCTAAATTTATTGCAAAACAAAATGATATTGGTAAATACACTTTGCCTTGAATTATAGATGTCCTTATATGAAAATATATAATGGATCGTAGAACCCTCAAAAACAGTTAAGGGTATATAATTCCAGCGAGAAACCAACCTACTTTCGTACTTAAAATGGTCTATGGTGGATGTCGAATATGTTTGTTGATTGCAACCTTCGTGGGCGCTATTATATTTAAAACCTGGTTGTTTCTTATACATATGAAACTGCTCGTGCGTGAAAAAAATACACTTGCTTTCCACTTTAATTAAGAGAGAGTGTAAACGAGGTTTTAATGATTGCATGAAATCAATGTCACAAACAAAGTGCATATCAAATTTGTACAGGTACTTTAATCGTCACAACCAGGTTTTATTTATTATAGCAAGCTCTAATATGAATTAAATAAAATAATTTAATCGTATTGTGTTGTTATTAATTGGAATAATTTTCAATATCCTATTGGAACTACACAGTTTACAATTCAGACAATTATTTTATATGTAATTTACGTTCGATTAAACTATATTAATAATGAGACCGATCAATGTACGGGAGAAATTGGATTATTTTGGTTCACTTTGAAGTTGTGGTATTGAGAAGATACATAGTAATTGCTATGCGCTGAGGCATCTTCCGTGACAGAAAAAATGTCACATCAAAAAAGCTATGATCTACCTAGAAGAAAGTAAAATACCACAAAATGACATTTCTTTGGCGTCCGAATATATTCTGAATACACAGAGTAAATACATGGGTATTCCTACTTATAAACAATTAACCTACGATGACATGACATTTATCAAAACACGACACACAATTGGAAATCTTCCTCTCTAAAGGGACCTATTCACAGATGAGCAAATTGACAATTAAAAAAAATGTAGTCATTTACAAGAAAAATAAATTGTATATAAACAAGCGAAATAACACTACTGACAGAGAAATATGTTGGAAATATAATGTTGTCTATAAAAAAAAACATATGAAATGGATAATAAGGAGTTTGTAACGATTTTCAATGGTATTTTGGAAGACACGTGTATCAGAATGGCCGACTGGTTAGCGCGAACGCTGTTTGATCCCCGCAGTCGTAGGTTTGAGTCCCGGTTAAGGCAAATCTTTTAATTATGTGTTCTTTCTTTATATAATATTTGTTTTTTGTTAGTACATCTTCTGTAGATTTGCAGTTCAGACATTTAACATTAAAAAAAAAAACTAAAATCCGTGAAAAAGTCCCTCTAAATTTGTTTGACCTGATGAAACGAATTATCTGAAAATCATTGTATGCCATTATGCTTTCTTTCCGATTACATTTTCTGTTTCCAAAACTATCGCAATAAAGCCCACACAACTTCGTTTATTAAGTGAAAGGTAAGGCGTACAAAAAATATGTTTGTTTCAGGTTACCCGACCTACCCTAAAAAAAGGCCCCGACCCTCGAACATTATATTGGGTTTGTAAGATTGATTTTTGTTTTATTTACCCTTGTCAATAATTAAATGTGTTTTTCGATAAATAACTGTTTTATTTTGGTAGTATCCATTTATAAACAATGTTTAAGGATATTACTGATATGTTTTAAGTATTTATTCAGTTTAAGAATCTTCAAGTTGGCCATTTACCCCTCCCCCCCCAAAAAAAAAACAACAACAACAAAACGACCTACCTATTCTAATTTTTGGGGGCATGTACCCTGAAACAAACATATTTTTTACGCCTAAGTATTGAAAAGCTTATAAACCAAATATGTGCGAACACGTTTCAACAACTAATCTGAATAACCAGTATCAACACATTTTCTTATTTATAAATAGGGAACTTGTTTGTGTGTGGATACGCTAGACTACACAATATTTACGGGTTTTTAGTGAGTACATTCACTTTAGTAAATCCAGTGACATGTTGTATGTTCTACGACAGTTCTCTTTTCTAAAAAATGAATATTCAACCGTAACAGGTAACACTCACGTAAACAGGTCATCAATTTGAAAATGCTTACAATGTTCATCTGTCCTTTCATCCAAACGTTTGGGGTACTTAATACAAATCATCAACAGTACGGGATTTGCTTTAACCAAAGGCGTACTTAATTATATTCTTAAATACGCTAACACATTTCTACCATTTGTGATTGAACATTTTTAATATTAATTTGAGTCATGTCCACTTAATCATTCACCGAATGGTAGACATCCATATATATCGGAATTAAACACTTCGCTATTAAAGACCTATACATCGGTTAATGTGAACATTCGTGTTCATGGGCTAAAACAGTATAGACAACCACTGAAATAACACTGGGTCATATCTTACAAATCATACTGTTTGATACCAATAATGCCTAAAGTTATTTTATTATAAATACGATATATCTCACGGTACCGATTTTTTATATCTCTACTCACAATGTGCAAACATAATACATGCATAAACTGTGAAAACATTTACTAATAAATTATAAATACAACTGTTAAATTCAAGCAAACATAGATAACGTGACAAGATCAATATAGCATAGCAGTTGACTGACCGGTTGTCACATTAAATTTATTTTGTTTAACCGTATATATAGGTTAAATAGAATACTAGGTTAGTGTTTAATAATTGTATTTAGCGACGCCTAGAAAACCTCAACCACGAGCCTTGGTTACGGACACGCATAATATATGACTGGGGATCATTCGATAGAGTTAGTATGAATCCCATTTTATTTTATGCTAAATGGCGACAGTGGAAAAATACGAGTCACAAGCTATTACATCAACGAGGTTTGATTACCTACTTTACTTAATAAATGATAATTAAGCGTTTTAACTGTTTACCACTTACCTGAAACAAGCTCTCCCAACAGGCAACATTTTGTGATGTTTTATGGTTTTGTTTCGTTATGTTGCCCTCATCATTATTCAAAGGAGAGCAACCTGCGCAGAACGTTGTGCAATGTATCTTTATAGTAACACTGACTGCTACTGACTAGGATCAAGGATAATGACTGTTCTATTTTGTAGCTGTGAATCACAACTATCATTATATTAGTTTTCATGGAAAGTAAAACAATTAAATGTTGTTTTTATTTAGTATTAGAAGGAGGTATTGTCATTTTGGAAAAGTCATATTGTTTCCTTCAGTATCGAGGTAACATTTTGAACCTAACGGCCTCGGAGCAATATTTCCAACTTTGCCCTCTACTTCAGGAAAACAATTTGACTGTTCCCAAATGCCAATGAAATATCTGTATCATGTTGTGGTTACCATGTGTTTATCTATTTGTATGTTAGCAACTTTACGCCAAAAAGTTATGAGCCAATTTGCATGGTATATCGAGAAGGTTGGATATGGGCCACTGAGTAAATATTTGGAAAGTGGCGGTGATCCGGATCGGCGTCTCGATCTAGGAACATTTGAAAACTTCTGTACTACAGGTAGATATGACAAAAAAGGTAACATGTCACTGGACAAGTCCGTTGTTAAGTAGGTTACCAATCTTGGCGACGGTCTGCGCTCTTTGAGTGTTTTCTAGATATTCTCAATATTATCAGTTATTCTTACCCTCTAGGTAAATATACAATAATATTAGGTTATTTTACAGCGTTCTGTACTATACGGTGATATATTTGGACGAATACACAGCTGTAATTCCATATTAATGTGAGTATTTCAGCTAAGTACGAGTCCAAATATATCACTTATTGTACAGAGCGCTGTTAAATAATCTTTTTAGTATATACATATTCATATTTTTGTATTATTTGCATAATATTTACATTAAAACACACAGTCCGCGGAACAGTGCGCACGCTCACAAATTTTCATGAATGACGTCGTTCTACGTAATAAATAATTAACAAACATACATTGTTTTTTATTCTGTTAACTGCACTAACATCTAATTAATTAATTAATTTTAACTGCTAACACGGCCTTCCGAACTTTATAATATATTTCACAGTAATCAACCGTGTACTAATTGTAAACAATGAGTGTGTAGATACTATTTTTGGACGTGCCATGTTTAAAAGGTGGCGTTTGTTTAAATTAATATTGCACAATGTGAAGTGTCTGTAGCGCGTTTGTTTAAATTAATATTGCACACTGATGCAACTTGTCGAATTGCATATTGTGCAGTTGATTGAACGGGTTTCATCGATATTCAGAACTAGAATAAAGCAAAATAGATCTATATGAGTGATGCTATATGTTAACAAAAATGGATAGTGACAACAGAAACCAGATTTCGCTGAACTCTAGGAGTGTTGTGTTGCAGGCTTTATTTCTGTACCGGTAATTTTAGAAGTGACATTCATCATCGCATATAGGTTTGGCGACAAATTTACGTTTACACAAAACATACATTCTAACCAGACACGGCGATTTAGACGCGATTCTGGTTAACACGGTTGACAAAAGAAAAATCTTCGTGGATATATGAAAAGGAAATATAATGAGTGTTGCTGGATTTTAAAAGAATAAGTGGATCGGAGTCATCATTGATCGAGGTAACACTAAACGTTGCATATTTGTTCAGTTTTGGAGTACTCGGATGTTATCGTATGTTTATACTCGGAAAATCCAATACGTAAAATAGTGTACGCACGCGCGTCCAATACGGTGAAATATTAGACGGACACGTGGCACGAACGACGACAACTGATTGGATAATACAAATAGGTATATAATAAAACGTTATATTGTGTGATTGACACAATTCAAAAACAAATACCGACAAGCTATCAGAAAAAAAACATTTGAAAATTGATTTCGATAAAGTGACCATGAGCTTATCCTGAAACATCCTATTATGATCGAGCATAGCTCTTCAACAACTAATTATATCACCAATTATATAACGAATGATATTTAAAATGTCGGCATTTTGATTGTATGCTTGATTTGTTACTTCTTCCGTATACTTAAGCATATTAAAGTATTGTTCTTAGCAGTGAAGTACTATGACACATAGCGCACAGGCTTGCGATACAGTTAGACGCCTGATAAAAGTATCCATAAAGACCGTTTTTGTGAAAGAAGAACGGTCAAATATAATAGCATATAAGATTTGTTTCGAGATGCTTATGTTGGCTTTTGATGTCATGCATGGTAAATATATTGACCATGAATACATTTTAGTACAATGACAATAAATATAAAATAAATGACAAAGTGACGGAGATGTTGTTTTATTTTAGTGGCTCGTTTCTTGCAACGAAAATGTGTATTATACGTTCAATATTTATACTAGGTTACAAATGTAACACTGCAATTGTAACAAGTGTGATAACAATTAGTACAAACTAAATCGTCTTTTCTTACAAATCAGTGAACACTGCTGATATCATATTTGCAAAATTTGTAACATGATCTACAACTCTTGTGTGTGTGTTTTTTTAAAAATAAATTCAGTTTGTGTTCTAACGCTTACCAACATTGAAATCACATTGTAACTGAGTGTACGACAACCTTTGAAGCTTTACATCAATGCTTGTATTGATAAATTGTAGTATTGCTTTGCAATAATATAAATTTCGATACATTCAGCTATTACTTTTCTAATTCAGGTAATAGCTACACGATAAGCGAAGGCCAAACTGACTGGAACAACACTCCGTGTAAACTCTCTGTTCCCAATCTGACATACTCAATGGAGAGAGGATGGATCGTCGATGATATCTAGCTTAACATTCCCCTTGATACTGAGGCATGGATTGGATACATGAATGCCAATGTTGCTTTTAACTACGTCGGTAAGGCATATACGTATATACAATTATTCAAAGTAATTAATTGCTTTAAGTAACCACACGAGAAGACACACAGTTTATGGGATTCAGTAATATATATATTGCATTTACTATTAAACAGTCAAAAATACGTTCATACTAATTATAATCATCAGCAGAAGAAACCCTTATTATAATGAAATTGTCCTGTGTTTAGGTAAAACAACACAATACAATAAACACGAAACAAACACAAAGCAACATAGAAACACAACTATGATTACAATTGGGGTCACCGCCTTGGAAGAGTCAATATTAATCAGTGGGGTTGTAAATGGGTTAAAATGCATGCCGAACCTTACATTTGATCCAAAATAAATCTCAAAACGCAAAAATGTAAATAAAAATCAATATTATAGCATTGCAATTCAAATCTAAACTACTACTTTTAAATAGGTTGTTCATCTGGGGTAACAACCAACACCAGTTTTGTGAACAGTTTTCCAGACTGCAATCTATTATGCCATGGAAAACCATTCGGAGTTCAAACAGCCAATGTACGTTAGCAAGTGTCAGGTAGTCAATGACACACTACAATTCTTATTTTACGTATTTATTTTAGAACCTTGCAACTCGTTGTCGGTTTTAAAGCAGTTTGTACTTTTTGCGTCTTGTGAATGTATAGATGAAACTCCATCAAATTTAATTGCGGAGAACTTATTAACAACACAATTTATTTAAGGTAAATGACAATTGTCCTGTACGATAAGGTCATCATGATGTAACAGACACAAAACACAGAACTCACTAAAACATATTTACACTGATTTAATTATTATACATTTTTTTTTCAAAACACATGCCAGACCAACATGATATGTTGGTGTGTCAACGAATTCGAAGACCGTTTCGAATATTCTTGAACGCATCCATGTGGAAATCAAGACTTTCTGTGTGGGATGGAAAACAGGTCATTCGCAATATATAACCGGACAAACGGTACGAGATATCACAATTTTGGGAAAAACGTTGATAGCCTGACAATATGTATACGTTGTATTACGTACTATGTGACATAATTTTGAAACCACTAAGTGTATAATTATTAAACGGTTATAGTCGCTTTATTACTTGTTTGTTTCAGTTTCAAAGTTAAAAGTCAATGACGAGACTTTCCGTTGCCTGACATTCACGAATGACGAATACCCGTTTCGATGGCAATCGTGTACAACTGCTCTAAACAAAGGAGTACTTTGCAGTAACAAAAGTATTAATCCTGAGTCCTTCAAAGTTACTTAAAGCTATATTCAGTTATCAAACTTCCTACGTGTTGTTCATAGCAATACTTTTACATTACAAATAACATTTTGTATTGACCGGTATATTTATAAATATTTAATGATTGTTATAAAACAGTTACATGTACAATGTATTTTTACAATTAAATAAAATGATTATTTTAACATAAATCGGTGTGTGAATCTAATGTCCATTAATACTCTCAACTATCTATCTGTTCACATGTAATATCCCTGGCATAGACCTAGACGTTTTTACAAACTCGTGGAATGAAGCAAATATCGAATGCTTGAAAAAAACGAAATTTTCAGCAACAGTTGAGAGTATGAGAAACGGTATTCAAAAAGGTATATTTGAAAACACAACCGCACGCGATCAATGGACAGGCGTCAGGCAAACGTATGCAGTGATCAAATCAAATTACAAAGGTAAGTACTAAAACATCTGTAGCTTTCATCTCAGTAATAATCGTTTGATTAAAATAATAAAAGTTATTTCTCAGACGATCATTTGAGCATTCCAAAATAGTTTCAAGTATACACGTAATTAAGCGAAATGTGAAGTATAGAACAAAATAGTCAATGCTGTGTTACACTAGAAATAATTTGAGTTGCATATAACTGACATGATCATCGTTTGTATAATTATACATTTCACATACATGTATGTATGGATGCATTTAATTAAAAAAAACCACTACATTTAATAAAAATAGCTAACTTATTTGCCTTCAATTGGATTTCTTTGAATAACTATCGAATTAGATGCATGCAATTTTATGGCCAGAGTTTATTGAAATATTTCAGATTTTATAACCCCTCTCGGGCATGTGACGTATGCCTTTGTAAAACCCGACAGTACCATTGGTTTTGCACCCGGTGGTAACAAAAGCAGTCTTTGTGAAAAGGGTATTTTGTTTCCACATTTGGTTGTTGATAGTGATTGGATCAATTAACATATAAGCTCACTAAAAGAAACGTTTTGAAATATCTATATACACTTGTTATTCGTTTCTGCCTTATTTGTATTAGTGAAACAAACAAAACAGCAATATACAAATATCATATAAATACCTTACAGTATCAGTTTAAATGTGACATGGTACTTAAGTTGCGTAATACATTTAATATGTATATGCATTCGTTATATAGTAAACACTTTTGAAGAGTGCAAGTGCTACCTGTAAACCCATATCGATAAAAACATATTTATATCTTGCTTAAAGTGAGGTCATCAGAATTGTGATTTGTCTCTTTGACAGTTTATGTCGATATTTGACAATTGATAATAAAAGTAGAAATCTCAATCCGTTTCCAGTGTTGCACAATGCCATACTTTACTGTTAACTTATTATATACATGCAAGAGCATAATAAAATATGAACTGCGAACTATGTTGCACCCATCTGCCTGTATATATTATCTTCAACAGAAACGAAGAAGATACGTCTACAGACAGACAGTGAGTACATGAATAAAACAAATTTGCTTTTCGTATTACATATATGTGAAATTTAACTCCATAAACTATATTGCTCTAATAGTTATTTTAAAATAGCTAAGCAACCTAACTTTGCAAGCATAAGAAGAATTGAAACTGCAAATTCTAAATAAGTCGTTTAAAAGTGTGTATGATTGGTTCACGTTTTTTAATATCATTCGTACAAAGTAATTTGATGAATACACGACAGTTACATGTTTAGTTGGACAAAAATCATCATCTCAACTCTTAAATAAAAGTAGAGCAACATTCATTTTAAAAATCTTAATGAACAGCTCGTATTGTTGTAAAACAGTGTATTGTGCATTGTCCCATTTAGTAAACACATTTGAACCAATTATGTTTTTCACAGAGAAATGTATTACTTACGTGTGTCTTGTATGTTGCGTGTTGTATGTTCATCAGTCCTGTCAGACATTTCTGCTATTGCGATGTGTGTCAGCCTGATCATCGTGGTAATAATTGTTGGGGTTCTTCTGATCTGCAAGTTCAAAAAAAGGTTTGAGGTTTGATTGCGTGGATAATTTAAACGACATTTTAAAATTAGTTTTCCCAATATAAATAGTATGTTGTCATAATAATGTGATGTTAATGTTGAACTTGTAATATGAATTACAAAGTATGTCTATACAATTTCAAAACGTTACTTCGTTCCATCTTTTGTTGTAGCTTTAGTTTTGCCAGCTCGTTGTTTTCAAAGCGAGTACAGAGTACGGGCCTCGGTTTTATTTAACTTTATGTTTTACCAAGTTGCCAATAATAATTTGAAATATCTTAATATTAAAAACTATGAATTACATGTAGCTAAATCAACTGGCTAAATATATTCACTCTGAAAAATTGTTACTCAAATGTCACATTGTTTTCACATAACATATAAGCGATATTATCTTTTCAGACAAATAATCGAATACTTCGGACACAAGAATATTGGAAAAGCATATAATGATGGTGTGGGAAAACAATCTAATCAAAATAAGTCTAACGAAAGTGGAATATCTCTCACAGCCAATTCAGGAAACCTAACATTAGCGTGTGATCAAGATAGAAAAGAAGACACATATGATTCAGTCACGGGAACGACGTATGGACGTGTAATCGACGTCTACTGTGATTATGACCACACAAATAGTACTCGCATTATTAATGTTTAAAACGTTCTTGGTGGCAATTATCAGCCCAATGTCTATAACAGACTACAAACACACAGCCACGGGGACTATGATCATGTGAGTGGACTAAGGGGTGGTACTTGCTGATAAATACATGAGATTGGTACAGAAAAAATACATATACACGTATTGTAGACGAAGATTGTTTTACAGTGTATAAACGAAAAAGTTGTGTGCGCCTTAAGCCGTTGAGAATGATTTATGTATTTTGACTTTTTTTTATCAATCATGCTTTTTGTATATGTTTTCCCTTATTCAATCTTATGTTTTCTAATAGGTCTAAATAACATAATTTTTTTAACTGTTTACTTTGTGTGTCCGCTTACTGTCTATTGAAATCAAACGTGTTAGGTTGATAGTTGAGCTATGAACAAACAACATCTTTACTTATTATATTCGTCTATTCTGTCGTACTTTATCGGTGGAGCCGGCTATTTCAACTTAAGACCTACGTGAATTTAACAGACATATTTAATATCTGAAAACAACTAGGACAATGGGCAAGATAAATTATTCATTTATAAGTTAAATCTTCAGATCACAGAACAGTTAACTACGAATCGAAGACAAGAAATTCAAATGCATACCAATTATTAAACTTGTTTTGTTCATCAGTGCAAGATAAATGTTTAAGATTACGCGGGCAAGTTCCATTATGTTACATGTGTATTTTAAAGATACACGTGTCGTTCTGTTTAATCGATTTGTTAAAACAAATAAAGAAAATGGAATCTATGAAGGGCATTTTAAACCATAAATACCAAAAGTAGGATATAATATAAATATGTGACAAACAGGGACAGGTTATGGAAGATTCTGCATCCTAATTGTGTATGTTAATTTTTAGTATTTCTGATAGAGATCTAGCAGCTGTACTTCTGGGTCCATTTTATTACAGATTCATAAGTAATTCTTATTTTAAGTTGAAAATACGTCAAAAACTAGAAATTGTGTTAAAACACGATGCTTGACTAAATGTAGGATACTAAAGATTAATACACTTGGAATTATATGGCCATTTATCTCTCATCATACAAGACATTTATTTCCCAGAAAATTCATTTATAAAATTATAAAATTTTCTGAAGATTAAGCTTTTTCTTAATTTTTGACTAAGTTTTTTTAAATAAATACCAGCCCAGTAAATGATAATGACGTGAAACTGAAGCAAGTCAATATGCAGTAAAATAAGTAATACGTCGCCATCAATGTACCATCGACTGATAAGTCACTGATTGTATCGTAATAAATACATGCATGTTTTTCAGATACGTTGTTATACTGCTTTACTTGCATAGTGTTGGGCTTTCCCCAATTACCGCCAGTTCAAAACTGTTGTATAGAATAGTTTTTGTTTCAAATTAACAATATCGCGTAAATTGACAGCTAATTATAACATGTATGATGTATTTTCCATTTTAGTGAGAATAACTGAGCAGAACTAGTTTTAGTTGAAAAAAAAAACAACAACAATATGTTGATGTGAAAGATGTTTGCGTGACACATGAATTATAACGTTACAAAAAAAAAACAGCACAATTTCTAAACAGTTACATAGTAATTGTGCGGCGTGACAGAACAGAAGTAGCACATATTAACAGACCTTCCAGTTTTTGGCCATAAACATTTAAACTCCTCCCCAGCTATTGTCAAATGATTAATTTTCATTCACCGATGATCACACACAGATCACAAGTTTTAACATGTGCTCTTTGATGTAAAATAGGCTACACGTTAAACATTTGATACTCATGTACAATGGTTGGAGAAAATACTTGATTGATTGGCATATGAGTGACATATGTGGCAACATCTATTGGCGGTTTTAAACTTATGTAAGACAAGTAAAACTATACTTATTTATACATTTTAATACTAAAGACATTTTTAAAAAGCATGCAATTTTTACTAGAAAATGTAATATGCAAACAAATGATTGCTTTTGTCTCACCTTCTCCCTTGCAAATGCTGTTAGCTCAAATAAACATAGACGTAAAATTAAAAACGGAAGTTAAATCAAATAAAACATTTTTGAACAGTTCGTCTGTATTGTCAAACCTTATTTTGTGATTAAATACATACTCATTTACATGTATCTTCATTGTTCACTGTACATGAATATCGAAATATATTAAAACATCAACTTGGTGGAGTTTCATTCTTATGCAATAACACCTTTACCTTTAACACATTTACAAGTAATATGCGTCCGGTAAACTTTGCGCAGAGCGTCGAAAAAAGGACAGAATTAAAAAGCAACATTAAAAGCACTGTATCCTCTTTGAATTAACACTATTTCGTAAATATAATATAAAACCAGATGCATTCAGGATTGAAGTTTAGTCAGCAAAACATATGACATACCTAACCATGCTGTTAACCAATTTTATACGTAGTTCACATTTTCTGAAAATGTGTATTTGTTGATAATGACCATGATAAATAATTCAAAGCTCGGTATAGTAGAAATACGTTAATATGCTGGTTTTGTATCATCGTAACGCATTTCTAACGACTTATTTACCATTAGATGCTAAGCAAAACAGAACACGCATTACACGTGCTTTCCGATTCTTAATGATGTAATGATATTCAGATATGTTAACAGACTGAGTATTGATATACAGATAAACAGTTTTCAGGGTTGACAATTATATATGTTTTGGATTAAGAAAGCGCTTTTAAATCTGAGTATGTAATAGCATTACCCTGAGTACATTTGTTTTATTTCATTGTTTACACATTGTACTGAGTAAATAATTTACGCACAATGCGGATTTGGGAGGTTAAAGCGTCGTAATAAGATTCGTTGAGCATTCAAATGTTTTAAAACTTCCTTACTACTTCCCACGATACAGATATCAACCAAGACTTGAATACAAAGATTTATTCTATACTGATTACGCCCTTGTTTAATACGTGTGTGCTTTTTAAAGCTGACAAAATGTTGTTGTTATATATTGGAATGTTCATGCTTGACACTATGCGCGTCAAAGGTAAAATATTTTGTATCGATAGTTGTTGTTGCATCAAGTTTAATTATGTTAAATGTATTTATATAAAATTTCACACGAGCACACAAAACAAGAGCTGTCATATGACAGCGCGCTCGACTATTCGAAGTATTTCAGTTGGTACATATTTTGGATAATGGAATGGGCATACATTTGTTGAAATACAAAACATTTAAGAGACGCCTTGTATAGTTTATACATTTTTGGATCAAAAACTTCAATAAAGTGTGCATAACTCTGTCAAAATACAAAACAAAGTTATGGATAATGTTGCCCCTGATACTAGAGTTGATGACAAAGGTAAGTTCCAAGTTTCAAGCGAAAAGCTTATGTAGTATTGAAGTTACAAAATTTTTGAATATAAACTTTAACCAGAAAATCTATGTGAAAAAGGTGCATAACTCTGTCAAAATACAAAAAGAGTTATGAGAAATGTTGCCCCTGATACTGGAGTTGATGACAAAGGTTAATTCCAAGTAAATAAGTGAATAACTTCTGTAGTTTTAAAGTTTTAAACTTTTGAATATAATAATTATTCTTCGACTAGTCGAGCTAAATCACATTCTTAAAGTAAATTAATTATATTAAATATTAGTGTTTTGTACACGTATAATAAGAACAATAGCATCGCCTGCGCATTCGTGCCCGCTCGTCTGATTATTGATCACATTCTTAGAAAATAAACACACACAAAAATGAATTTTCTAAGTCGTAAAAAGGCCATAAATACCTATAACAGATGTATGGTTCTTGTTCTACACACTCTCCTCCTCATTCTAAATACGTATACTAAACTGAAGGCTTGTTGTCCCAAAAAATTGGAGGTAAACGAAAAACTTAACCACGACAAATAAATGAGTCAAAAAATAGATATAAATCAATAAAAATGCAAAACAGAGTTATATTTTTGTCTTACACGCCCATCTTATCATACTGGATAATTATTCATCGTACGAAGGTTATATGTTCAATGGTTTTCAACAAAAACGGACTTACAAATAAAATCAAAGCCGCAAAAGGGCCGTAAATCAGAGTTATGTACTTTTGGCTACAAACTCATTTCATCGTGTTGAATGACTGATTGGTCTTTTTTCACAAATGCTGTTTACTCAAGAACATGTTAACATCAATTTAAATACTCAAGTGAAATCAAATAAAGTATAAATGTTTGAACAGTTTGACTGTACAATCGAAACTTAATCGAAACTGTGATTAAATTAATACTCATTTAATTTCCTTTTCATGGTACATGTTGATCGAAATATTGAAGGATCAGCGTGTTGGAGCTTTATTCTTAAACGATATACGTACACCTTTAACTAATCAACAGGTATTACACATCAAGTAATTGTGCACATGGCTTTGTTATATCAGGTAAACACAGCTGATTCGCAACATTAACTTCACATCTATCCGTTCAGTAGTCAATGTTTAAAAACATCCTTATTACTTTCCAAAAAATATATCGGCCGAGAACTTCGTTAATCAATATTTAAATACAGCAAGGGCTTGAAACACCGATTTTTTTCCTTGTTTAAAACGTTTTATAAATCTAATAAAATGATGCTGTTTTTATGGTAATGTTCATGTTTGGCGCTATCAAAGTAAAAGGTAATACATTGTTTGCCTTGATTCGTATTATTTATAAATGCTGGTGTTTCAGGTACCTTTGAATTTATTATAATTTAGAACCATTTATCACCATAAACATAGCCCAAATATTTATTATTGAATACGATAATCCATCGCTTCTTCCAAACCTATGGGAAATATAAGTACCTATCCGTTTTGATGTATATTTTATATATAATATATACAGAGTGCACATCAATCACACATCTTTTTACCCGAAACAAAATAATTATTTAACGAGTCAAATTATTTATTAACATTAAGTCTGTTTACATATCAATACAGCGCAAACGTTGACGAACATTACGATTCGGACAATTGTACAACTTAAATGCATTTTAGACCATTTGCGAGCTGTCGTACTTGATACTATAAACAACGCTAGGATAATAACGATCTTCGTTCTGTCTTTGATAGTGAGGCGGATAGGTAAACGTCTTACAAAAGACGCATCTCCCTTCAGCATTGTCATACAATAACGAGATGAACGTATAATACTTAGTAAATTTAGTTAAAACATTTGTGATTTAGCAAACACGAAGTCTAAACTTTACAATACTATGAGTTTGATATTGTTAAGACAATTTGTATGAATTATAATATATGTAAACAAACGTTTAAAAAGTATGTCACTTAATACATTATGAATATATTTACAAAATAATTAAACAGTTATATAAGTAAAAGTAGTTTGACAATTTCTTCATGGGTGTCTATACATATTTACATTCCCAAACAAATGCGTTATAGTTTCAGGTGAATCCTACAGAGTGAGCGTTGATTTAACCGACTGGTATTCCGTGCAATGTGATTTAGCGGAGCCACAGCTTACGTACCGCAAAGGCTCTTTTCATGTGGAAGAATCAATTGATGCACTGAACATTACCTCTGATGTCTGGGTCGGTTATACTTCGGCAAAAGTTCAGTTCTTGCTATTGGGTATGTGTGTCGTGTTTTATGTTACCCTGTTAATGTACTTAAGTATATTCGAATAGCTTATAATTGTAAAACAAGAGCACCAGATGAATTCACTATGTCGGAAAAGGACCATAAATCTATAAAATATCCATAACAGAGTCATGTCTTTTGTCCTACACACTTATTTCGTCATACTGAATAAGCATACCAAATCTGAAGGCTATAGGTCATTTGCTTTTTTAATGAGCGTGGACGTTCATGAAATACTTTAACACGAAAACTGACTCTTTCCTAGTCACAAAGGGGCCATTAATCCATTAAAATCCAAAACAGAGTTTTTGTCACACACGCTGATCTCATCATGCTGGATAAATATACAGACATAAACAATATGAAACTGCAAAAAAGTATCAGTCGAATAAAGGCGAGCACAATCCCTGACAGATGTATGGTTCTTGTCATTCACATTCATCTCATCATGCGGGATAAGTTGCCAAATTTGCAATATAGTCAAATGGTTTTCAAGAAAAGTGGACCTAAACGAAATTCTTAAGATATGCAATTATAAATTAACTTTATAATATTAACCGCGAATCTGTTCAGTTTGTTCGTTTGATTCAATGTAAACCTCGCCAATAAATTTCAAACCTCGGCCAATACGGAAAAAAGCACGGCCAATATGGAAAAAGGCAACCAATACTAGATTTGGCCAATCAGAATACAGGATTAGTTCGGCCTTATGTGAGATGAGATTATTGGCAAGTCTTTTGGGCGCCATTTTCAAAATGCTAAGCATATTTTGCATGTTGTATTTGTGTCTAAATGGTTCTACATGTAGCACTCCCAGGTTTTCCGAGACGCGGTCGGGATTACAGTGCATATCTATTGGTGGTGTTAATCCATTTGCGACTTTCACGATAAGCGGATACTGTGTGCCGGAAAATGAGTTAGCAGACGTCATGCAAAGTTTTAACGCGAACATTTTACCCTCTGTTTTGATACTTGTACTATTAAAACTGAAAGATGATGCATAATATTGTCAAGTTAATTAACAAAAATGTCATTAATTAGTTGAATTCATATTGGCCTTGTTATGCATAATATTGTCAAGTTAAATAACAAAAATGTCATTAACTAGGCCAATAAGGCTGTCGTCGGCCCAATAACAAGGCCGATATGAATTGAATTAATTTATTACATTAAATCATTAAAGAAAAAATGCATTAATTGTATAATATGCATGTTAACTATGTATTACTTTTTTTTAAACATCAGTATGCTGTTCTACGCAAAATTTAGTAGTTGCAATTAACCACATGGTTCGATATTATGTTATTGGCCGTTCTTAAATTTAGAAGTATTCAAAACTCAAACTGACTCTTTGTAGGTTGTGTACATACTCACGGACGGAAAACATACATTGTACCGAGCATCGGGCACTGTCATAATGTGTGCAGCGGCGGAATATTCTGAATAAGAAATATCGACACAGTAATGAACCATATATATCAGTACAGTATATTATTGCCCATAATTAAAATAAGAGCAACTGGACATTATTATTTGTATAACAACACGAACATTTTATACATTAAAGTTTTACTTGTTTGTCTGATTGTTGCACATTTGTTACACCCCGCGTTAGTCGATAAGGCCCTACCAATTTGATTCTATGTTTAGCGTCCTAGGGCTGGTAGGTTTTCGGATGCCTGAACAAAAAAAAAAAACATTTTTGACAAAAATCGAGTTGGAAAGCGTATAAAATATGCCTATAATTAGACACTTGGTGTGATTTCCTAATTGTATGATCTCAGTCAATGAATGGCATTGGAAATAATATAAGTCATGATGCTTAGTTCAAATTATATTTGAGATTTGAAGGCATATTGATGGTGGGAATCTTGCATTTTGGATATGTGTAGCACTTGAAATAAGTTGATGATATTACACAATTCTTATTTTGAATCTTGCATTTGTCAGTAACTTACCTACAGCTTTATAGATCTAAAACACATTAAATTTGTATGTGTTGTCTTATTACTATTTTAAATTGCCCTTTTTAGAACATACTTTCAAATTTGTAAATATTCAATGTTAAAACATGTTTATATGATTATGAAGATGTTATTAGATCTATCTACATGTATTCTTCTATAAGTAGTCAATTTATTGTTAAATTACTCTGTCAAAGTAGGTTACCAATATGGAGATGACATTAAAAGTTTTGCAAGCAAACATTTGCTTTAGCTTGTATCACTGCAACAAATACGTTATGAAAACAATGTTTGTTTCGACTCATTGTGTTTTGTTTCTGCCTGGTTGGTAGGTTTTGAAAAAAATCATAGGGACGCTAAACATAGAATCAAATTTGTATGGCGTAACTAGCAATATACCCTGATTGTCAATGTGTCTACATATATATATATGTTATTTTTTTACTTTTTTAAACAGAGTGCTTTTGAGTGTCTTTGCAACGATGGATCTTTGGATGAATGGTCTTCAGAATTGATAATGTCGAATGAAAATCTTTGCGGCTTTCACTTGTATGCTGTTTATACTGAAATGAATGGTTAGGAACCTATACCAATGCTAAAACAGTATTTATTAATGTTAGTACCTAAATTTTAACGTTTAAGTTAGCTTAAAATCATTTTATTTTGGATTTGAACGTATATTTATATTTACTAAAAAGTAATTTATTTAAATTAAACAATAAATGAACATTTTCCTTCAAATATGTAATAAAATATATAATTTTAGTACAATTATTTGCAAATATAGTTTAAAATACTATGATTGTGTATAAAAGACAACAGTAAACGCATATATAGCTTTGGTATTATAAACTTCATTTGTATTAATGATATGCACACGAAATCAACTTTAATCAGAAGGGTCACTGTTTATATTTTTTGTATGCGAATACCTATTGATTTTATTATTTTATTTGCAACACTGGCCAATCCATCAGATTCAACACAGCTTAATTTTAAGTCATTTATGTGTTTAATTTTTTCTGTATAAGAACAATTATGACAATTGTATCTTTATTTCTTATTAATAATTGGTTTATTCTTATGATGGTTAAAAGTAATGTTTTATGTTAGTTAATGCAGTTATACATCTCGATAACGAAGACTCTACAGGAGACTGTCTTACATACTTCTACCCGAATTTGAGGTGGAATCCCTGCGAAAGGTCCGATCATATAAAAACAATGTGTAGCAACGCTTCATATTCAGGTATTTCAAGAAAGCATTTTTTTAAATATCATTAATTAAAGTGCTTGATGTAAAAGAACATAAACTAATTTACATTTTAGACGATTTACAGTACCAGTATAGAGTGTCTTCCAAATGGTACTTTTATCTTAGCGTTTTCTATTAAAAACATGTTGGAGACACTTATATTCTTAAGTATTAATAATCATCGAAACTATACATTGACAGCAATTTATTGCTTGGGATATACAATGTCACATCCATTAAAAAGCAATAGCTACTATAGATATTATTAGGTTTACGTAAAAACGTTGGTCTTCAGATTTGCAGGCGAAAGCAGTTATAATGACTGTCATGTCAGATACTTGGTCTGAAGCCAATAAAAATTGCTTGCAACAGTACATGTATCCAGCGTTTGTACGCAGTATCGTTAATGCTGGTTTTGGTGATACAGAAGCACAATACTTCTGGACAGGAGTTATCAAAGCTAGTCTCTTTATTAAAAATTCAAAAAGAGGTATGTGCAATTCGTTCATACATTACCTATACATGTGTATATACGTTCTGACACGTGTTGTCATTTTATACCATATTTTATTAAACGAGTTCATGCATTTTGTTAATAAGCGAGCTTGTAGTGACGTGACATCATTTCATGTTGACGACGTCATTTCACCAAAATAAAACGTTTTGCGATTGGTTAGTCAAAGAATATGTAGCCAATGAAAACATGAAAACGCTCAAAATGTGTACACATGTGTGAGAAAAAAATATTCGTAATGGCTGTATTGCACGGAAAACAAGGTGTAGCATGTGATAAAACGCAATTTGTTAAAATGGTGAATATGATCAGAATAAATTCACAATTTCTAGTGAACGTATTTTTTCTAAATGAATAATGTGCAACGAATATTGATATTAGAACATTAGCTGAACATTACAACAGCTTTAATCTGAGACGAATGTGTAAATTACATGTTATTGAATAATGTTTAAAAACACTTACGATTCTTTGTACATTGTATTATGTCAAACAAATAGATTATGTCAAACAACCGCATTTTAAACAAAATTTATAATTCCAAGTGGTAAAGAAACATTCACATGTTTTTTCTCAACTGTGTAACATTCTTTTTTAAACATGAATCGAAAAAAATAACCAGCTGTGCTAACGAATTTTACTTCGCCTCTGCTTTCCGACAAAATTGGCAGCATAATGTGAATGTGTATTGACTACGCCATATTTTCGGTTGTAGACAACACAACGCAATATCCAGATGGGCAATATGCATTTTTAGAAAGTAGAAATAGGACTCTGCAGCTCACACACTTTGGCAGAAAGAAGGCACTCTGTGTCAGAGGTAATCTGTCTAATATTAAGGCCCTTGATTTTAATTATATTTCAACTTATAACACATGTTAGAAGAAACAAAATAAAGCTTTTATAGGACACAGTGTTTATACCATTTCACGAAGTCGACTTTCGATTGCGATCGAATTGTCTACTTCACTAATACATGGGTATTACCCTTAGAAATTGCGAAAACAAATGTATAATACCTAGCATTCTGACTAAAGTATCAGGAAGCGTATGTTAAGCTTTGATATCAAAAGATTATAACTGAGTACATCTCTCACTGTAAAAAGTATAAATGAAAGAAACTGTATTTAATGTTGTAGTGGTGTTTTTGTTTTAGACGCAGAAGTATTATCAACTTTGCAAACCTCAGCTACTACATTACCAACGAAATCATCAATTACAAAAGAAAAACATTCTACGCATAATATTTCTACAAGCAGTTCAAAATATACGATTACAGTAAACACTTTGGAAAATACACATCAAACTATGGATGAGCACAAAGGTATGACGTGTATATTCATACTATAATTTTAATAGTTTTTAAAGTAAACGACAGTGATTCATTTATTCGATTATTTTTAAATGGTTTACATTTACATTATTGTGCAACGGTTCTTGCTATTTGACAACACATTTATTTTGATAGTAGCAGAGTTTTCAACAGTAGGAGTAGCCATTGGAGTGTCAATGTTGTTGACAGTCGGAGGTGCAGTGATTATCGTTGTGCTTAGACGAAGGTACGTCTTAGTTGTGAACATTTGACTACTGAAATCGTTGTGACAGTACATTTTACTTAACCTGCACTTTATCATTATCTCCCATACAGTTAATTCTCACTCGAGTATAGAAAGTTATATCATATATAATGTACACGTAAGACCGTATAGTGGTTAGTGATTACCCATGATTAAGAAAGATCACATAAGCATACATGAAAGAAATGACAATCATAATACACTGGTTTTAGTAAAAAAAACTTTCAAATATATATTCGCCATTATATCTTTATTTAGATTGCAATGAATATTTTAATAGCGTATTTTTACTATGTAAAATATTTAACGGTACTTGAAACTGAGTGCATCTGCGGAAAGACATATGGTTTTAATTTAAATAACTGCTAGACCTTTGCAGACGACGTAATTCGCTGAAATTATTTTAATAATACAATTGTTTCTTAGTTATTTATCATTACCTACAACATGTATTTATCATGTATTCAATGGCTTCAGAAGAATATTACCCTGTTCGAAGACCACTTCGACATCAGACCACGACAAACAAACAGTCTGAGGAAAAGGACCAGAAACGTGTTATGAGGATATGGTTGACAGAAATGAAAGCAACGACAGCTACTGTGTGCTGGAAAGAAATGTTGCTTCAGATGAAGGCATTGTTCGCTATTATAACACACTATGTATTCAGAATAAGAAGAATGTCACCATGGACAACTGCAGATTACTTTAATACGGTTTCCTATGAAAATATTAAAAACGTTCGTGTTAATAGCGATTACATGAATAACAAGTAAATGGAAAACACTCCGAAAGCGCAAACCTCAGCCAACAATCTCCAAACACTACAGAATACTTTGAAAAAACAACCATGTACTGAAAAGGTGGATCATCGAAATCTTATAAATTATAATGTGTTCATTTGCTCATGTCCAACCTTTACAGGTCATGTAAATTCGTTCATAGCATTTTGCTTAATGTTACTAACAAATAAACAAACAAACAAACAGAGATACACACACGGACAAAAGCATGACCTCCTTGGCAGAGGTAACTTTACTTAAACTACACATACCCGAAGGGTCTTAACTTTGAAAATGTCAGAGGTATGTATCCTCATCGGACATGACCCAAGAAAACGTGAAGTAGGAACATCAGCAACACTGGCCAATTCATCAGATGCACACTGCTGCTCAATGATATACAAAATTCAGGGTCAGATACAGAAATCACTAGGAAGACATGACTTGTGCATTCGTGACAAAAAAGTCATATTACACGGAATACAGATATACTTTTGTTTTCATTTTACATGTAAATAACATTTAAGAAGATAACTACATTGCACATATATATGTGCACCCTAACACAAAGATGTTAGCTATGTATACGATTTATAAACGTTTTGCGAAAAACTTTGTTCATGTATATTTGTGCCATTTTTCTTGTATTATGTTCAATTCTAGTTTACACAATATGAATCGCTATATATGTACTTTAAAAAAACACTATATGTTTTATGATAATTATGATTTATCTCGTAGATCTTTGAACATAATGCTTTTATGCTCATTGAAAGTTATTAATGTTGATGTTGTATATTGGAATCTTATTCACACAATTTAAAATTATTCTTCAAGGTTACATATATTGGATACTTTGTGTTGTGATAATCTTCGACATTATTTCGTAACGTTGAATTAAATTATATTAAAATATTATCTGTCTTAAAAAAGGCAGATGATTTTACTCACAATTGCTATGCGTTTATTTGGACTCCTAAAAATGTGTCAATCAATTTTATAATGAACTTCGTGGTGTATATTCGGCAAAATTAGTCATATGTACAACAAAGTATATTCGAGTATATACGTAGGGTTTTGTAATTATCACATGTAAAAGTATCAATTACATCGTTTTTGTACTGAATTCGAAAATTAGAAAATACAGCATTGTGATAACATTATTACAACATAAATTAAAAGTGACATATGATTTAAGGAAACACTCGAATTATGCCTTATAAAGATAACCAATAAAACTTCTGAATAACGACTACTGTAGAAGGCCGACAGCCAAGAGATGGAAAAGGCTGATAACTGTGGAAGTGTCCCCAGTCCAGTTAAAAACTATACCCCAGGGCTTGATAATGATGAAAGCGACAGAACAGAAGGCAATCATGATTTAGTCATGGGACTAACGTATGAAAGTGTTATCGACTGCACGTGACAACGGTTGTGATATATGTTGAATGTGTAACAGTTTAAATTGCAGTTATCGGCCCAATGCTTATACACAAATGCATATAAACAGATAATGAGACCATGACCATTTGAGTGGACTGAGTGGTTATAAACATGTACATGTAAATAGATAATAATGTTTTGGAAAAGAAAATTTATTTATAGTATTAACATTTTAGGCATGCTTTTTAAATTGAATAGTGTATTAAGTACGCAATTAATAAAGGCTTGTCATTCTTAAGCTGTTTTAGAATATTAACGTCCCTAGTTTTTTTTAGTAATCATACTGTACTAGAATGTATTCCTCTATATTACTTTTATAAATAACTTCAAACAGAAAATTGGAAATTGCAACTCAATTATCTTTATGTAAATAGTTTATATTTGACTTCAAGAGAAAATTCCATCAACTTTTGGGCTCTTCATACCAAGTGAGTTTTGATAATAAGCTGTATCACACAGAGAAAGGAGCAAATCAATCAGAATACTCAGAATAACACATTTTAATCTTCCAAACCAAAACCAAATGTTTGTTGTAATTGTAATAGGTAAATTAAAAATATGTAGGCCATTTCAGTGATTGCTACATTTTGAAACCATATGCAGACAAACAAATATGGGTTGGTATCGAATTTGTGGACTCCATTTTAAGGAAGTTTTCGGTATCATACTGACATCAGTCAATTACATTTGGCACAGTGCGACATTTGATAATGAAGCTAATATTGATTTACAGTTTTTAAGTTTCAGTTTCATCTAACGAGCATTAAAATTGGTGAAAACTTCCTCAATAACTTCCTTAATAACAGCCAAGTGTACAGATAAATCGTTGTGTTTTATAAAGCTAAAATGATCTTTTTATGTCATGGAATATTTATGCTTGGGATTATGAGAGTAAACGGTAATACTCTGATTATTGGTCAAAACCATTTGGTTTACTAGTAGCATTTAGATTCAATCTGCCAAAAGTATCCGTTGTAAGTTGTATTGCCAGTCCGGACATTTTTGTATATTGCGAATTGCGATAAAGAAAATATTGAAATATTGTCGTTTTTCAATTATATTTAAGTCATAACATTTTTACATAAAAAATAACACAATGATTACTTACTGTTTTCCAAATCAAACTCCTATTTATTCAACCGATATCTTTCATTACAGGTTTTTATATTTATCTTACCCATGCAATTGAATCCAAAATTAACACAACGACCTTTCAACAACAATTACGTTGGAATTATAACATCAATGATATCATGATATGATCCAAGCATATAGGATAAAACTTTGTAGTGGGAAATCTCTTTGTGTTTGGGTTTTACAAAATCGAAGGTAGTGGAGAGAATACTTTTAACTTTTCTAGGATACTTGTTGAAGTAGACAAGAATAATTACAATGCATTTGATTATCCATTTGCTTATTGATAATTAGGATAAATCCCCTGTATAGGTATGCTATGTGCGAAATGAACAATAGTAGTCTAAACCAAACTTGTCCGATCATGGTTAACATCCGGTTCTCCCAATCTGTTTACAAACGAAACTGTTTAATAAACTATTAAAATTAATAATTAACTTATTTGTTACGCAATAGATGTAACATCGACAGCGCTAATAATGGACGCAGTTACAGATAACTAGGTCGACAGCACAACAATTTGCTATCAAAACAACCTATACCCAGCATCTCCTCGAATTATCACAAATGGTGGACTCAATCAAACACATAGTCAGTACTACTGGACAGGAGTATCCAGAGAAAGCTCATTGATAAAGAAATCATCGATCGGTGCGTAAATGTTGCAAATAAATACATGTATAAATAACAATTATTGGGTTTCTTTTAAATAATTCGTAAATAGCAATAAATATAGACGTAGGACGTTGTGTAATGAAATTACAGTACGGTATTTCAACAGTGGTATGAACAAAAGTCAGCTCGGTACATGTGACATACATTAGTGCATTAGGTATTGATTTCATCTGATTAAGTTGTTCGTGTTAAGAACAAACTGATATGTGTATAATGATATTGGCAATACGTATTCAGGTGATAGTTTTATCATATCTATTCAATGTATTAATATTTATAAAACGTATTTGTCCGGATTTGTCAGGGTAGTGCTTAATTAAGTAAGAACGCGAAATCTTTTATTTAGCTCATTTTCAACATAAGACAGTGGTTCCTTAACACTTCCTCTTTGCAGATCGCAATATTTACAACATGCCAGAAGTTTTTCCCGAGGTAGTTTCTTTTTTAACTGATTTAAGTAACACGTGCTTTTGTTGATGATATTAACAGTCAAATTTTAATTGTAGAAAATATCACGCATAATCAAGATGTAGAATATGCTTTTTTGGAAATAACTGATATGACTCTGACGTTTGCAGACATTGGCACCAAACATGCGCTCTGTGTCAAAGGTAAACTATTGTACCAATGCAATAGAAAATCAGACAATACTAAATCTATTTGTGTCTATATGATAGAATCTGATATGGATAAATTCACCTTTATTAATTAAGTGTCATCTGAACGTACGATTCAGATCTTATTCAGACATATACGGTATATCTACATATCGTGCGTGAAGTAGCATGAAACTTGGTTCCAATATTCGTGTTATGTTGAAACCTATTTATTTTAGCTCGATTGCATCGAAAGCCTTAGGCTTATAGAGACACTCTCG
Source organism: Congeria kusceri (assembly GCA_027627225.1). Lineage (NCBI taxonomy): Eukaryota > Metazoa > Mollusca > Bivalvia > Myida > Dreissenidae > Congeria > Congeria kusceri. The sequence continues at coordinate 3,086,309 of CM051030.1, forward strand.
AGTCCGTTTCCTGGGTAGAACCAGTACTTGGTGCCTTTGGGGGAGATCTTGAGAAGGCTCCCAGAGTGGGGATCGAACCCGGGACCTCCCGATCGCTAGGCGGACACCATATCCACTACGCCACCGCGACCTTGTTAATATTCGTGTTCAGTAATAACATCAATAATACATATATGATGTACGTAATTTTCAAAAACGCAAAACACTCATTTTTTAAAGAAACAGAACCAATGTCAACTGCCACTTTTACGCACCCTTTGGAACCATCCATTTCACCAACATCTTTTCCATCACTACCTGTTTCCTCCAACGTTCCAACAGACAGCACTACAGTGGATACTACGGAAGGAGCATTTCAAACCAAGACTTCCAGCAAAGGTATTGCATGTATATTCCGATTGCATACTTTTTTTTACAGAATTATTCTTATAACATTTGAAAAAAAGGGTCAAAATGGTAATCATATTATATGAAACTACTGCGGCAGAGGTTTTAAATATATGACCAATAAATAGACACTCTCCTATTGGTCTAGACAGCTATTGGCGAGGAAAAATAAATGTCATATTAACTGTCCTAAACTGATATTAACTGGGCTAAAAATATAAATCAGCTCATATTTAATTACCTAAAAATAGCATTTTCTGAAAATAAGTTCAATCTTGGTTCCCAGCACACAGTTTAAAATGTATTAGATACCCTCAAAGATACCGGAACTAATGTAGATTTCCTGTTCGTTGACAAAAAATGTCAACACTAACAGAAGATTTCACTGTGATATGTTACGTTTATGGCTTAATTACTTGACCACAAGGATAAGCATACTTCCTTATTATGTATAGTTTTGGGGTAATGTGATAAATGTATATTTGAATTAATACATGCAATTTTTTCTTTGATCAGAACTGAAAGAAAATAATAATTTTGATCAATATTTACTAACAAAATAACATATTTCTTGAATTAAAACAGTCATATAATAAAACAATTGTTGACTAGGGAAACAGTGAATATGATATGATATTCACTGGTAGCGCCGAGGTGAATATGACATTCTACCAGTGAATATCAGATCATATTCACTCGCTCCCTAGTCAATCATTGTATAACAATAACTAGATTTTGCTTGTGACAGAATTTCTAGCTATAGGAACAGGAATTGGAGTGCCAATAGGAATCATAGTAGCAATCGGAGGCGTAGTTATCATCGTGTTACTAAGAAAAAGGTAGGTCATTTTGTACATGAAGTAAGTAGCATATTCTTTTTTGAAAATTCTTCCAAATGGCGTGCGCTTATTTATGATGCCACGAGTGTGCGTATGTATTAATATTACATGTTTTATAGAATAATTAATTCGTATTCTAGTATATATAATATATATTAGTGATTAAATAAATTAGCTTTGTTTTAAGTTTGACTTCTTCATGAAATATTTATTATATAATCTATGCAACTACTTTTATCATTTAATAAGGATCAGTATACGTCTGTTTAAATATTAGGTTTTCTTTAAATGTATTTTACCATAACATAATGATAAGCAAAATGTGTATGTTTGCAATCAGAATACAATTAAGTGAAAAGTCATTGTACATATTTCATGTAAATATTGACATTTCTGTCTTGCCTTTATTATTACCGATTTATCATAAATGCGGCATGAGCAAATGCATGTTTCAGGTATAAAAATCATTTGAAAAAGGTTTCATCTAAAGCACAAGAATGCGATACAATTTCTAAAGTTCTGGTAACAAAACGATTGTTTTAGATTACGTGACCAATGTATCTAAAAACTGAATGAAATATTTATACGTATATATTGCTTTCAGAAAAATATTATCTAGTTCGAAGACTACATCGACATCAGACAAATGCAGTCAAACGCGCGATAGAAGACCAGAACCGTGTTATGAAGTCATGGTTGACAGACTTGAGAACAGCGATAGCTACTGTGTGATGGACAGACCTTTGGATTCAGACGAAGGCAGTGCTCGCTATTATATTACACCATGTAGTCTGAATACTGAAAATGGTGCAAGCAATAAATGCAGTTCAGACAATTATAATAAGAGTTTCTATGAAAATGTTAAAAATGTACACGTTGATAGCGACTACGTGAATAGCAAGTAACTAGAAAGCACTCGGTGAGATCAGAACTCCGCCAAGGCAGCTCATACCACCATGATTTGTGCCTTCTACATAATTATATAGCATACCCTTTATACAAACAACAAAGAATCCGCTAAAATACATGGCTCGAACAATTAACCAGTAGACAACCATAGATCGTTCAGCCTTTCTGTTTGTCCACGGTTGTTTGTCCTAAGAGTTGAAGTTAATCGATTGGATTATGCAATCATGTGCTATTATTTACCACTGAAATATAGACCCATTATTGGTCCACCTTGATTGACAAGTATCTTCTGGTCGATTGTCCTGATCACCATAAAAATTGTATAACTTTGATCATTGTCTCATTTCCAACCTTCCCAGAACATTTTACGTAACGTTCCTAACAAACACACAGACAGACAGAAAAACCTACACCATCAAACGCATGACGCATGGCCTCCTTGGCGAAGGTAATTTAATAGAAGTGGTGTAGCATAAACTTAAACTAGACATACATGACATGACATAATCTAAGGAAAAGTCAGAGTATATGTGTACATGTAAATGTCATATACATATTATGTCTGCTCTATCAAATATGCAACTAATAACGCGCAAAGGAGAAGCGCCATATATTGTTTATCTTTCGTTGTAATCCTGTTCCAACTGATATAAATTATCACTTGTTCTGTATGAACTTGTTTTTGTTTATGATATGTGTATGTATATGAAGTCAGCTGGAAGCAGTGTAAATTAGTTGTAGAAAAAAGTATGTAATTTTGAATTTAATGAAAATGTTACATTTTAAGTTTCAAGTGAATGCCATTTTGCAGATGTACAGTTTAAAGACTTTTGAATAAAATGTTTTGAATAATAACTTTAACTTGTAAATCTTAATTGAAAAAGGGCGAATGTTTGTCTCAATACAAAACTGAATTATTGGAATTGTAGGTTTACCTATCGGAAGTTGATAACATTGTTATATTAAAGTTTAAAGTGTGTACTTTTGTAATTTTCAATTTATATGACTTTCAAACAATATGTGTCAAAATACAACATTGATTTGTTTGGAATACATGCAATTGATGCTGAAGTTCATGACAGTGTAATATTCCAAGTTTCAAATGCATACATTAACATGTTGTTTTGAAGTAACAGCAATATTATACTCATGAACCAAACATTAAAACTTTATGAAAATATTAAACGATAAACATGATTAGTTAGGCTTTATTCTAACCCGCTATTTTAGAACATATACACTTTTAAATACTTTTATAGATATTATGAACAAAACAAACTTCGCACAGGGCGTCATCAATAAGGAAAGATAGCTAATCCATAACAATACATTTTTAATTTTAACCTAATCAATATTCATCTGTTGTTGTTTAAACTTCCTTAGCGCTTTCCAACTTACAGATAAGAACATAGACCTGCGCTAATAAATATTTGAATATACCGATCGCCTATACATCGGTTTCTTCCTTCAACTAACAGTCGGATTAAACATGTTTAATGCAAATATATATTTCTTGTGCAATAGATGCAACATCGAAGGCGATAATAATTGATCAATATTTAGATAACTGGGTCAATGGCAATGCAATTTGCTTAAAGAACAACCTGTATGCGGCTTCTACTAGCAGTATCAAAAATACGGGTTTTGGCGAAGCTCAAAAGCAGTAATTCTGGACAGGAGTAACCAGAGCAAACACGTTGATAAGGAAATCATGAATCGGTGCGTAAACGTTGTACATAAATGAATGTGTGTATGACAAATATAGTGTTTATGTTTAATAACTAGTACACTATCAATAAATAAAGGCCATGGTGTAATAATAATAACAGTAGGGGACGATGATTCATCAGGGATATGTAAAATCAGAATATCAGCTGGGTATGCTTAAACTATATCAGTACAGTAAGTATGGATATTATTTGCTTCATAGATTTTCGTATAAGAGACAAAATGGTAATAATATATATTCATATTGTTAATATACGACATTTAACCTTATCGACTAAATGTAGTCATATTTATAAAAACAAGTATTCAAACTGGTTTATCAGGGTTATGATCTACTTAAGTAAGAAAGAATCATCTTTGTTTTGAAGCTTTTTTGAGCAGAAAGCTAACGACATTTGTTATGCAATATGACCCACTAGCTGATCGTAACATTTAGAAACTGCGCTCAGCGTTTCAGAAAAAGATACTAGTTTATTTTTAAGATTATTAAAGTTACACTAATTATTTTTGTTAATATATTTCGATACAGGTATAAAAATCACACAATAAAATGTGTTACTGGATATTTAAATTATTTTAGTAACCAATGCGTTTCAACTGTCATGTTTTTAATTTTATAAAACTTCACGCTGTATCAAGATGTTCATTATGCTTTTCTGGAGAGAAACATGACCTTGCAGTTTGCTGCCGCTGGTTCCAAACATGACCTCGCAGTTTGCTGCCGTTGGTTCCAAACATGACCTTGCAGTTTGCTGCCATTGGTTCCAAACATGACCTTGCAGTGTGCTGCCGTTGGTTCCAAACATGCGCTCTGTGTCAGGGGTAAACTATTGTAACAACGCAATATAAATTCAGTCTTTTTTATACTACATATGTTTGTGTTGTACGCATGAATTGGTATTTCAAATGGAGACGTTCATCTTTATTGACGTACGGTTATCTGACTATAGGATTTAGATCTTCAGGTACATTTGGTATATACATGGCGACAGCTTTAAGGCTTGATCATTTGTTCCAATAGTCGTAGAAATGCAATAACACTACGTCAAATATAACCAGAGATAAAAATGCACAAGGCAATTACAAATGTATTAATTGGTTCGATACAAATGATGCAAAAGCGTACGAATAATAACCAATCCGAGCAAAATCATACATGTTTGGTTGGTTGTTAAACCTGCAACTAAAATTATATAACACAAACAAAACACTGTATTATAATTAAATACATACATTATTTATATATAATGTATGTTAGTTTGAATTATTGAAAAATCCAGTAGCAATTATTTACAGAAACAGAAACAACTTAAACGGCAACAGTTACAGATGCTTTTGAGCCTCCCACTACGCCAAAATCTTTTTCGTCGCATGCTGTTTCCACAAAAATTCCTACAAATAGCACTAAAGTAGATACTGTGGACGACGAACATCAAACGGGGACTACCAACAGAGGTATGACCATGTAGGTTAATAATATACAAATTGCTATGTTTAAAAGAAACCGTTTGTAAGACATTTGTAAGTTTAAGGCCAAAACTTCATGTATCTATAATAAGAAACCGTTGTAGCAGTGGTTTGCAATTAATATATTAATTATTTGAAACGCAACTAATTATATATTATACTATTTATCAAACCATTATAATAATATTGTGTTTATCTCGTGACAGAGTTTCTAGCATTAGGAGTAGGCATTGGTGTTCCAGTCGGGATAGCGTTCACAATCGGAGGAGTAATTGTCATAGGTTTGCTAAGAAAAAGGTACATCATGCTGCTTATGTGGTTAGAAGCGTATTCTGTTTGCAAAATTCCTGCAATGTGTGTGCATTTTGTTTTGAAATTATGTCACAAGTGCGTTGATGTATACATATAACATGATACTGTAGAATCATTAATTCGTATTCAAATAAGTATATATAATATTTATATATACTATTAACATATAACAAGGTATAATATACGAATGGTTAAATATTTATGTTTTCTTTCAATTTTATTTTAAGCAATTTGTTTTTGTTTGCAATACAACTAAGTGAGAAGTCATTTTAAATATTTCAGGTAAATATGAAAAGTTATGCTTTGCCTTTATTAATACCGAATTGTCATAGACGAGACATGAGAAAATACATGTTTGAGGCTAGAATACATTTTAATGTGGTTTCATCTAAATGACACGTATTAAATACAAGAGGCCCAGTAAAGCCATGCGCTTAATTGGCCCCTTGACAAGGCTATTGGTTAGCTCAGAAGCATAACTCTTAAAGCTTTTTCAAGTTGTTTCCAGTTAAAAGTCCATAACAACATTTGAGTCCCGGGCGGGGACATTTTGAATCGGGTGGGGTGGGGGCACTAACAATTATTGCAAAAAGAGCAATAAGGCGATGCCGCATACCGAATATCAAGGGCCTAGGCAAGAATATTTGTAAAGCTCTGTTAACAAAATATATATTTTAGGTCATGTGACCAAATTATGCAATGGATGGAAACCATATAAACAAATTAAAATGTCTACCAACCCAAGGATAAATTCTGTTTAATTTTGTTAAATTGTGCCCATTTGTTTATTAGGAGATGTTTAAAGTGACTCACGGAAATACGCAAACGCGAAGAATCAATAGCCATAGCATAAGCAGTAAAGCTAAAAAACCAGACTTAAAATAAAATGACCTTTGTATATTTTGCAAAATAAGTTGCTGGAATCAGCTGTGTCATTTGTCATTTATATTCAATCCTTTCAGAAGAATAATAATATGTTGGCAGACTACAGCAACACAAGACCAAGGTAGCCAAACTTTTGAAAGACGACCAGAAACATTTTATGAAGACGTGGTTGACAGACATGATAACAGCGATAACTACTGTGTGCTTGACAGAAATGTACATTCAGATCAATGCAGTGCTGCCTATTATATTTCACCCTGTAGTTTGAATACTGAAAACGGTGCAGGGGATACAAGCAATTCAGATTACTACAATAATGGTTCGCATAAAAATGTTCAAATTGATCATGTTGTTAGCGACTTCATGAATAGCAAGTAACTAGACAGCTCAGACATCTCCACCAAAGCAACTCATTCCTCCCCATGTATTGTGCAACAGCATAATGAAGTAATTTTCTCTTTATCCCAAAGATAATGAATCCTTTAAAAACTACAAACTGTGATTCCAATCACCAACAATATCTAATAATTTTTCATTGAACCAATTCCATTTTTCCCAAACATGTCACGTATATCCGTTCATAGCGTTTTGCGTAACGTTGCTAACAAACAAACGAACAGACATACTAACACTTTCAAAAGCATGACCTCATCGGCGGGGGAAACTAAATAGTAGTGGTGTAACCTAATCTTAAACTATACATGGTGGATATTATGAATAGAAAAGCCCGGGGTATTGATTCTCATCGACCTACACGTAAACGTATTGAAGTATCATTAGCAGGACTGACTTTTCCATCAGACCTAAGAAAGCTGAAACACAACAACATTATCTTACAATTAATCACTTTGGAGACATGGCAGGTGTATTTGTGACACTTTACAAGGAAAGTAGGAATAGTTCATTTCATTTTAAGTAGCTTTAGGTTCAATCATAATTATATTGCTGACTATGTAACAACGATTGCGACGATGATTAATGTGTAACAATGTTTCTATGAATAGTTTTGCTATATATGTTGTTAGTGGTTAATTGATAACATAATATTTATCGTAATTTTGTGCTGCAGTACATGTAAATAACAATACTTATTTATGATTAACATTGTCCCTGTATATTTTAAATTTTACCTTTGCAGAATCTCAGTGGGCATTGCTTTTGCTGCTGTTTATATTGAAATCTGAATCACAAAGTTAAAATTATATTTCAATACATACTTACTGCTGGTCACAATATTGGAAACATTTTGTCGTTTCAAGAATACACGTAGAAACAGCATACCATATAAATGAGTTGATATTACAAATATTACTTGTATTTATATATGTATTTAAGAGTCTATATGTAGTTTTCAGTCGAATAGTGAGTCACAGAAACATGCATACACGTGTTTCGACGTTCATATTATCCCAAATTATTGTACAACAAAACATCTAAAACAGGTTCTACGGAGAATGTTTTTTTTTCAATCCGTGTTTGAAGACCCAACATGACAAAAAGTTCATCAGGTACATTATTCAAAGTCCAATTTTTCCCAAACCAGCTCGGTGACACATTTGTTTTATTATATTGACGCATCTATGTGCACAATTTTAAGAATATAAAGGATTTAACTGGTATCAAATGTGCACATACAACATTAATTTTCGTTCGGCGTGTTTGTTTTATAGAAAATATGATGCCTTTTGTTGGGCAGACCGACGAAATAGGGGTTTACACAAAAAAATAGTATGAATTCATTAATACAGCGGATATGAGGCTTCCTGCGTGTGCTTAATCAAACACTCCAAAGCACACTAAGCACAACCCACATACCTAATAACTTTAGAAAAGAACATGGTTAAATTTGGAGTTCAGCAGAACAAAAGACACGAACGTCAAGCTACATTGATTTAATGCATAATTTTATACGATCATCGTCCGTGCTTTATAAAGATTTCAATCTTAATCTTAATTGAAGCCAATGAAAACCCTTGAACAAATAAATAAAGAATTCCTTTGGTTAGCATTATACGTTTAAGGCAAGTTTAAGATTGAGAATGTTGGTAGGTGATGCATGGTTTGAATCTAATATAGTTGTCAGTAAGTTAACATTTAGATTTCACATACTTTATTGCAGAAAATTTTTCATAAACTTTTCAAACGTCATAAACACTTCACTAGTATTGCTTTAATACATTTTATTGCATTCTGTAATTTCTCAACCGACTCCGAGAGCTGACAGAGCTTTGATTACAATCGCAAGTAACACAATTTACTCCTGATAAACGGGAGTTTAAGATACCAGTCTGTCCAACCGACCATACAGTTAAAAGCTAACTCCGCGATACGTTTTATATTTCAACAGTCTATTGATATGACACGCTTGGTAACACTGCAATTCGCTGATAATATTTTAACTGAAATGGATGGAGTAAATTTAAATTTCGTTAAACTGATAAAAGCGATAAATATTACCTAAACCACACGAATCTTGAGTCTAACCGTTTTATACTTTAGAGTTGAACATAAATACTTCCAATCGCAAGAAATTGCAACTAAGGTTTTGATAAGCTGACGAGTAGTTCGGTTGTATTTCGCATGTGACTTTCCATACACCGTGTATGTTCGTCATATAGCATTATGGTGGGGTATCCGGACAAAAGCCCCTAACACAAAAGCCCCTTGGTCTAAAAAATGCAAACATGGACATAAGCCCCTCTGTTTATTTGACAGAGTGGACATAAGCCCCTTTGTAGATTTAACAGGTACTGGTTTATTGTACTGGTTTAGTTGGCAAATCGGCATGAGCAATGCCTTTGGCCATTTACAAAACACATAATGAAAGATGGCCATTGGCAACATTACAAGTTCAAAATACATAATTATAATTATACAAACCAGTCTTTATAAAAAAAATTGAACAAAAACATATCTATATATAAAGTGGATTGACTAACTTATTTTATAAGTAGGTTAAGAAGCAACACTATCTAGGATTTGGGAACGTCGTAACATCGCAAAGTACGTCAATTTGGAAAGTCGTCTTAACAAACCAATTTTTTCTGATGACATGAGATTAACAAATGTATTAATAGTACTAAAAGCATTTGAAATTTTATATTTTTGCCTTAAGTCATGATACAAGGGACAGCAGAGTACAAAGTGGAATTCTGACTCAACAACATTGTAATTGCATATTTTACATAGTCTGTTAATTCTATTCACATTATTGTATCTTCCTGTTTCAATCTCAAGAGAATGTGAACATAATCGTAACCTAGTCAATGCAATTCTATACTTATCCTGGTCAATAGCATCTAAATATGTTTCATACCTAAAAACAGTTATACATTTTTTATAATACTCTAAGTTGTTTTGAGAATTCACAGTTTCCGACCATATCTGTATATATTGGTCACGCAACCTTTGCTTTAACATGGGTATATAGTAACAGTTAATATCAAACATATACCATAAGTAGCCATATCCAAGCTTATCTAATGCATTATTAACCGCCATTTCCTAGCTATTTTTGAAATTCAATGAATTAAAACTGTTATCTAAAATATGTTCTATAAATATTTTGCCTGGAATTGATTCCGGATTTTTCATAATTTTACACCAGTATTTTAAGGCTCTTTCCCTGCAATGACCGAAAGTGGGAATCTACCTAATTCGCCTTGGCAACTGTAGATGTTTGAGTACGCACGCCAAGAATATGCTTACAAAATTTGATATGGATTTTGTCTACCTCCTTGAAGTCATATATGCCCCAAATCTCACTATCATACAAAATAATAAGTGAAACAGTCGAATCAAACAGTAACAATTTTGTTTTAATATCTAAAGATACTCTAGGAAACAATGATATAAGGCCATTATATGCCTTCAGAGCCTGTTCATTTAGTGCTTTTACAGCATTAGCAAGACTTCCGCTATAATAAAATTTCATACCAAGGTAACAGAAACTATCAACAATCTCAAGATTAATATTGTTTATACTCCATGTAAAATTATTTCTAGATTTTTTGCGTTCAAATATACATATTTTTGTTTTAGCTACATTTATCTTGTAGATTTAACAAGGTGGACAAAAGCCCCTTGGCAGATATGACGGAGTGGACAAAAGCCCCTTGGCAGATATGACGGAGTGGACAAAAGCCCCTGGATGATTTTACCTTGTAGTCCTTGCAATATAAAGTTTATATTTATTAATATTCAGGCCATCTACAAATAAACAGATGAAATAAAAAAAAATGCAGTTTGAAGTATAGCTGTACATACCCTGTGAATGCAATTATTAAAAGTTATCAGTTTGTGAACATTTGATTGCAGTTAATGAAACTTTTCCATTTGATTTTATGGATTTTGTTTTGCTATTGAATTGAATACATAATACATAATATCAGAAAGAGGGTTTTGTCCACCATTTCATAATCATCAAGGGGCTTTTCTCCACCCTAATAAATCTACCAAAAGGCTTATGTCCACTCTGTCGACTATACCAGGGGGCTTATGTCTATATGTGCATGTTTCGACCAAGGGTCTTTAGGGCAGGGGACTTTTGTACTACACTCTTATGCTTTGTCGCAAACAAAATATAATAAATAGATAAAACAAATTCATTCACAGAATATGTTTAAGTTATACTTATCATCCACATCGTATTAATGCACATTCAGCACATACTAGATGAGTTTAACCATATTCAAATTTGCTGTTTGGATACTTCATCTTTATAAACAATGCACCAATGAGTAACGATATTCGGTTCGATTTCATAACATGTTTATAAATACAGGGTTTAGTGATTAAGTAAACTTTTTAATTGGTACTATTTTGTGGATAAATATTACAATATCTTGGTGTTTCATACTAGAGGAGTTTAACCATATTCAAATTTGCTGTTTGGATACTTCATCTTTATAAACAATGCACCAATGAGTAACAATATTCGGTTCGATTTCATAACATGTTTATAAATACAGGGTTTAGTGATTAAGTAATCTTTTTAATTGGTACTATTTTGTGGATAAATATTACAATATCTTGGTGTTTCATACTAGATGGGTTTAACCATATTCAAATTTGCTGTTTGGATAATTCATCTTTATAAACAATGCACCAATGAGTAACGATATTCGGTTCGATTTCATAACATGTTTATAAATACAGGGTTTAGTGATTAAGTAAACTTTTTAATTGGTACTATTTTGTGGATAAATATTACAATATCTTGGTGTTTCATACTAGATGGGTTTAACCATATTCAAATTTGCTGTTTGGATACTTCATCTTTATAAACAATGCACCAATGAGTAACAATATTCGGTTCGATTTCATAACATGTTTATAAATACAGGGTTTAGTGATTAAGTAAACTTTTTAATTGGTACTATTTTGTGGATAAATATTACAATATCTTGGTGTTTCATACTAGATGGGTTTAACCATATTCAAATTTGCTGTTTGGATACGTCATCTTTATAAACAATGCACCAATGAGTAACGATATTCGGTTCGATTTCATAACATGTTTATAAATACAGGGTTTAGTGATTAAGTAAACTTTTTAATTGGTACTATTTTGTGGATAAATATTACAATATCTTGGTGTTTCATACTAGACGGGTTTAACCATATTCAAATTTGCTGTTTGGATACTTTATCTTTATAAACAATGCACCAATGAGTAACAATATTCGGTTCCATTTCATAACATGTTTATAAATACAGGGTTTAGTGATAAAGTAAACTTTTTAATTGGTACTATTTTGTGGATAAATATTACAATATCTTGGTGTTTCAAATATAAATAATTTCAATATTGTTTGCATGGTAGCAACTTTTTTTTTCTAAAATGTAATGCATGATGCTGGATAGATTATTTGTAAGAAGTCTCAACAGTTCAAACCATACATAATGACGCAATACGAAAGACTGACTAATCACCTACAAAGATTACTCCGTTACCATGTTACCCTGTTTCAGTGTCAACAGATTGCAAAAGGGCATAAAAGCCTAGAGGTGAAACCCCGAGATAATGGCATTCGTGTAGAGCATAATAAATGTATAGGATGGTTACTTCCTCTTTGAAATTAAACGTGTATTCTCTACAGAAATACCGAGACGCCATAATGTGTTTTCACATAATTGGAATTTTGGTACTAATTAGCAACAGGGTTACAGGTAAATTTGTCAATATTATTTTTTTTCTAAAGTTGTACAGTTCTATAAAAGTTATATAGTGTATATCTTATGCAATCGGTAATTCACTAGCCAATGTGATATCATCATGACAACTAGAAATGGCTAACATATTATTTAGTGTTTTTTTGTTATATTACATTGTCAATGAACACGAAGAATGTGCTATTTCTGAAACCATGAATATAAACCAATTTTCAATGTAAGCACATGTAATAATGTACTTTAAATGGGTGCTTGTTTACATTTTGTAAACCTTATCGATTATCAGGTTATTTTCAGGTGAAATATTCACAATAAGCAATGAACGAACACTCTGGAACGAAACAACCTGCACACTTGGCGCTCCAAATCTGGTATATTCTACAGAAACAGGGTGGACAGTGGACAAGTCCACATTGAACATTACTCAGTGTGAGGAAGTTTGGATCGGATATGTCAAGGCGACATTTGCGCTTGAGTACCAAGGTTAAATTAAAATTGATTGTGTTATTCTGGATGAATATATGTTAAAGAAGATATAAAGAAAACAATTATTGAAATGAAAATGTATTTTAAAAAAATGTTTTACTAGCAATTGCATTACATTGTAAAGTAATGTTAAATTTGTATTCGTCACTTTATGAAAGTGTATGTAATGTTTATCACAATTGTCAACATTTGGACGTAACTTTGGACTTTTACATATGAGTGTATTCTGATTTGATGTTGAAATAATGTTTGTAAAGTAGAATATGAACGAATATCTAGAATGGTTATGATTACGTCATAGTCTTATTAGTTCAACATTGTTTATTACTCCTTTAAACAAAGCAACTCAATATTTGGGAAAAGCTGACTGCGTTAATTAAACATAATTACAGCCTTTGCATATATTAATTGGTATACACGTATCATATATGTTTCAAATTTTACTGTCTTTACAGTAATGTCCTGAATCGTTACTCATTTAAATTATCCTTTTAAGTCGTACTCCAACGCTTATAATGTTGTTTTCAGGTTGTGCTGATGTCAATGTTTCTGAAGGAAACACGTTTGTGGTTAACACTTCTGGTGAATGTTACATAACATGCAGAAGTGACTTTGGAATTCAAAAATTCAATGTAATATATTGTACGTGTGGTAAAATAGTACCTGCTTGTTGAAATACTATATCAGAGATACTTGTGAGCGAGTATTTGTCGGACGAAATATGCATTTATTTTGTAACAGTTTTAATTCATGAACAAACTCAGCGATGAAAATTCGCTTGTAACATCGTGGGTTGATCACCCGTTTGAGTATGTAAACAAAATAAGTTTCACTTGTGCGCATGCGCAACAATAGAGGGGTACATAAAACACGGTCTTTTTCACGTTGACAGTAGTATTTTCCGGACGTTTTTGAAAACAGTGAAATATACGGAGAAATGCTTAATAACTTTATTTAATCTACATTAGACAACAAATAAATAATCAGATGCGTAATTTATATAAAAATAATACCAGTTTATCAAATGGTTTAATAATTGCTAGAGAATTTAAGTAAGGCGTTGAAACAAATACGGAACCATGACGTTTTAAAGAGTTTACTAGACGTTACGTATCTATGTAGCTACTACGCACGTCCTTAACGTCGTAGCGGGTTAAATAATGTTCTGCCAGAGTTCGTCTGCTATAATGAGCAGATAGCCAAAACTATCACAAACCATGTCTGGGCCCCAAATTGGGATTTTATCGCGTATGCGCAAGTCATTTTACTTCCCCAGATGACAGTTGCATGCGTTTCAGACTATCAACGTAAACATATGGGGTTTTACCAAAAAAATAAATCACTTCTTTTGAAGAAAAACGAAACGTACATGAAAATATAAGCGTTTATTTGTATTATGATGATAAAATACGAAAAGCGGTTACGAAATGCGAATATTTAAAAACGTCCGGATAATACTACTGTCCGACAAATACTCGCTAACCAGTATGCCTGCAGTAAACACAGCGCAAAAAACGTCTTAACTTCTGCCCCAACATCAAATAAAATAATATAAAACATTCAATGAAATGATAGTATGTATCGTTTTCAGTGGTTTATTTAAAATATCTTCTTAAATTGGCGTGGCTGGATTTTTGCCATTCAAATCGAAACAAGAATATGTGAATGCTATTCAAACTATTTTTAGGTAGTAATCGTAATTACAAAAAGTACACTTTTAATATATGATAAAATAAATATTGATAGTATTTATTATATTGTTCTTTAGAATATAACCAATTTGTGAAACAACATATGTAATGTTTTATTGGCACTACCAGTGATTCAGTTAAATATAACATGTTGTTAGGTTGTTTCATTGGTTTTAATCAAATATGTTCATACATTGAACTGTTGTCATTTGCTATTGAATTCAGCAACTGAAGCCTTACTGTATAAATTCATGAATATTTAAACGCAGCAAATATCAGCTTCAAAAACATATACATCCAATCTTATACTTTTTCAGTAAATATTGATCGGTTTGCATTTTAGACAATGATTCGATGCTGGTGTTTCCACCCAGCTGGACATCTGTCAAAATCATTTTGTACAGACACATGCGGGCCTCAGCCTCTTTTATGTGGAAAGGAACACAAAAGTTATTTCTCAGTTTATAGGGTCACCCATGGTATGTGGACTTTCTTGGTCATTATTTCTGAAAAATTATGCATCGTGTTAATACTTAAAGATTTATATTAAATATAGTACATGTATGTATATGTGGCAGATGAAATCAAGAGTGTTCTGTTGTATTGCAGGTGTACGAATGGTCAGAGATACCGGTGAAAATTATAACAATTGTCTGGTTTTCAACCCGGCAAATGGTTATATTTGGAGGCAATGTAATGTCACCAACAAGGTTCTATGTAGAGTATTAAGAAGTATGTACATGAATGTGTAACTTAAGACACTTATAAAATCGCAATCGTCTGTTAATCTGAAAGTTAATGACTACAAACATTTAATAAACATACACCAATATTACGTTACGATTTTGCTTCCAAAAACATCAACATAGAAAATGTACGACTTTTAAAGCATGGTTATGTTTATTTATCAATAGATGGAAGGACTGCAGAAGTACAGAATGGAATTTATAAACAACATTGGTTTGAAGCCAATAGCTATTGCTTGCGTGCAGGAAAACTACCAGCGACACTGGAGAGTATCACGAACGCTAACTTTACTACTTTAGACATCGAAGATTTCTGGACAGGCTACTTACGAACATCTTCAGTCATTAAGGCAAATGATTCAGGTGAATGATAATGAACAATCTACATGACTTATATTCATATAAACTACATATAAACTAGTTAATTTATATGAAACCCGTAAACAGTTTATATTTTAAATATACCGACGTTCTCGGAGCGCTTAAATGGCGTTTTTACCGTTGTAGAGTAACAAATGAGATATAAAAAAACAATGAAATAATATTTAGATTTTTACAACAACTATATTTCAAGTAATTATAATTTACGATAATAAACATGAGATAACTGTAAGCATGTTTAAGTTTTAGGATTATTACATGAAACAAAGCACACTGAAATAATATGCAGATTTTACAACAACTATATGTCACTTATAATTTACGATAGTAATATTACAAATAAGATAACTATATGCATGTTTAAGTTTTAGGATTATTACATGAAACGGAGCATGTACAGTTTGCCTACATGTCGCCTGACGGAAGGGTGGCTTTCACTGACAGTGGTCAACGGCGCTCAATTTGCAATGGTAACTATGCAGTTTATATATAAATGCTATGACATGTAGGTCAAAGTAATACTCTCACTGTACAAATAACAAAATAAGCAAAAAATGTATTCATGCTATTGGTTTTCTTGTTTAAATCTTGCTGGTTTTCTTCTTGTCAACTGTACCTGCGACAGCTTCTACACCTTCGGAACGAACACATTTTCCTTCGTTTCTTGATTGTATAACCGACATCACTCAAGTAAAGGATGGAGTACATCAAACCGAGACTACCAACAAAGGTATTACATATCCATTGATATTCAGAATTTTGTACGCAACCTTTCGCAATTTTGTTTTAAATGTTTAAAATTATACTGGTTGGAGAGTAGTATCCTTGATTGTTTTGTATTTTTTCGTTATTTTCAATTGCGTAAGTAATACTTAAAAAGAAAAGCTTAATGTAGTTCAACGTTTGGCTCCTTCTGTTTACGAGGGTTTAATTATCTTGTCATGCCGTAAATTGTTTTTTCCATATAAGGGGCGCCAAATGGGTAAATCAATAGCATTAATTGAAGCAATAAAACTAGTAGTATCCGTGATTTTTCCATTTAGTTGACAATGCGATTTTTGTGCTAAGCACCTCAAGATTTTAATTGCTCTATACTATGTTAAATTATGTTACCTACATCATTATGATGTAATATTAAATTCTATGTCAGGATAGTGGTAATCATGCGACTTCTAACATAAGTGTATGTCGGAAAATGGTATTTTGATTACCCCTTTGGCGCCCTTTAACAATTTGCTGATGGTAACGGGAGATAACCATGTTATTATTGAAGTAGATGCATTGAAATTTTATCAAAATTGTCCCGGAACTAGTCGTATAATTGTGTAAACATTTCAAAATTGCAATTCTTTGTTAATATATAGTTTGTGTGAACATTTTACAATTGCAATTCTTGATTTTTTTAAAGAAAATCTATTTAACGAAAAATGTGTGTTGAATATATGCATGGTGGTGTTTGAAGACATAATTTCTGCTTTATGTGAATAACCTAGCGATCACCTTTGGTAAACCGAAAATAGGAAAGAACAAGATAAAAAATAGGGGCCCAATTATAGATGTATGCGGATGCGCAAAGACGTGGCGTGAATGCTCCACGTGGAGTGAAGTTATTTGGGGATTTCTTTTAACAAACATGTAAATATCTTGAAAAATGTGAGCTTTTAAAGACTTCAATTTATTCTGCGTTTGGAACAGTGGCTAGGTGATGTGTGTAAACTCTACATTCAATGCTGCATAGCTTTTACACATGTTAATATAAAAATCACGGATACTGCTAGTTCACGGATACTACTCGGAAAACCAGAATCAGGTAAAAGAATCCAAAATCTTGCGTGTCTTGTTTTTATTTTTTTAACACAATTCCACGAACTTTGTTTTCTCCCCTCGAACATGTATAGTACGTTTAAGGAAATGTTGCGTACATATAATAAGTGCCTATTAATATATGAAACCGTTGACAGTGTTTTAAAACAACTACACTGTTTTGTTCGATACAGAGTTTCTAGCAGTAGGAGTAGGTATTGGTGTGCCAGTCGGAATCGTATTAGCAATTGGAGTAGTAGCTGTCATCGTGTTACTTAGAAATAGGTATGTCATGCTTAGTCAGTAGCACTTTCGACATATTGAATTCCAGCACTGACATAGCATTAGTTTTATTAGAAAGCAATTAAAAAATATATTCACGTGTAAGTTTATGCCTTATTATTGTATGATATACTAAAAGCATCAATTCAGCAATATAAATTATAAAAAAATATATATATACATATACGTCTTGTCAATCTTTGAAATTGGCCGTCCATACGATGATAAGTTTTTGTGTTTACAAGAAGATTACAATTAACACTTCAGTTTGCATAAAAATGTCTAGTAAATGGTCAACGTTCAGCGTGTATTAGTATCGCAGTGACTTATTTTATCTATCGTTATCTGTCGAATACATATTTTGATGATGTAAAAGTTGTAAAAGCATTGACGGTTCATGAAGTTGAATGGTTTTCAGAAATAAAATCGGTCTCAGAAAATTACAGTTACATTGACGATGAACGTTATGCGTTAAAACACTTTTAGGCTTGTGCAATGGTCGCGATTTATTAATTGTAAGTTAAAGGCACATATGTTTCCATATGCTTTATCATTTCACACAACATGCATTAAATGGTTTCAGACGATTATTACCCTGTTTGAAGACGACATCGACTACATGCCACGGCAGACAAACATTCCAAAGACCAGAAGCGTCTTACGAAGATATGGGTGACCGTAATGAAGGCAAAACAAACTACTGTGTACTGGACAGAAATGCTGATTCTGTTGAAGGCAATGCTCGCTATTATAATTCATCGTCGAATTTGAATACTGAACACGTTGAAGGGGATAATTGCAGTAAAGAGATCGACAACAAGGTTTCGCATGAAAATGCTCAAGACGTTGATGTTGATAGCGATTATATGAATAACTAAACAGTAATAATAGAACATAAACGTTCCTACAGGCATACATAGTCTATAGCAGAAAAGTCTAAAGTATGTATGCAGATCGAAGCTGGCCGATTTAAACGTGTAGCATCCATACAACATTGGCATCTATTCGACTCATACGATGTGATACATAGTATAAATCGTGTATCGTATCTCACAAAGGAAGCACTATAAAACCATGTGTGATACTTTACAACGAATACAATTTTCAAACGCTATATACTTTTGAATCTTAATATATTCTGATATTTGTGTGGATAATATTTGCATGTATTTATTTTTACAAATTATTACATTTTATTTATAATCTCCTAAAATAATTATTTACATCGAAGAAAATGTTTTTCGAACCTCTCAGCGCTTTGATTGTCATTGATATCACTTCTTAAATCTACTAAGAGGCTTTTTAGTACCAGTCCACAGGAGCGTAAAATGATAAGTTACAGTCGTGATATCTTCGCTAATTTAAGAAGTTACTGTTATCTAATCTTCCTTTGCAGCGCTGACTTCGTTTAAAGATTGTTCCCAAAAACGGTTAGGTAGGGGTAATCTTTCTTATACGGAAGAAAATGCGGTTTCTTGGTGGCTTAGTTAAGCTATACGAACCTTAGCAATAGTATTTTTGTTTGACATACTTTGGAGTTGTACGTGTTAATATCATTGGCAAGTAGACTGGTCAGCGTGTCGTTAGACTGTGACTATATTATTTTTTTATTTAATGCTTTAAGATGGTTTATAGGGACAAATGTGTGAAACATAATTGGTAATTCACTGTTTTAAAACATTACTAGATATACTTTGATAATGGAATTACCTTTTCAGCGGAAAGTTGGAAAAATACAAAAAATAACATATTTTAAGAATAAAATAAAAATAAAATGTATTGGTTTGGGTAGAATATCGATTTTCGATTCACTCGTGATAATAAAAAGAATATATATTCAATCGTGGCTGCGCCACTCGTAAATATATATATATATATATTATCATGAATTAAAATCGATATTCTACCGAAAACTAGAAAATTTAATATCCTCTATATATTAATGAGATTTTATATAACTTTACTATGCATACAATAAAAATAGGTACCATGCTGTACGTATCGCTTGTATGTACCTATAAAGTAGAATCCCGATTTTCGCAATACCCCTGGTGATATCATAACGACGGTTAGATAATTTAGATCAACAGCAAATAATAATATCACAAGTCTTTATGAGCTGATAGCAAGTTTGAGTGGATATATTGAAGGGTTAAACATATAACATTTTAAGGCTATAAGGTGTTAAAGAAACACATATATTTATACCCACTTACAAGAATAACTGCATAATATGCTTGAACTATATTAAAGGCACTATTTTTTATTGCAATTTTGATGCTGGATATATTTTTTGTATAAGGTATAAATATTTCCTCCATTTTAAGCAATGAGAATGGCTCATCACCCACTATGAATACAACGGTCAATGACATAGATGTGAAAGTTCGCGCAATGTATTCTACGGAATTAATTTATTTTCAGAATGGTTGTTTAACAAACGAAGATGTTCGAACCGGTTGTCTGTATACGTATTGGAAAAGTTAAATATGCTTAAACGAATACCAGTATAGAAAAAAATAACAAACTGTATGGAAGTAATATCGTTGCATTAGTTCATGTTCGCTTGATGAAGAATGTTGTGTTTTTCAGACCTATAATTTTGACCATTTTCTGTGGCGTATGCAGATAAAAAGCAAACATTTGCTAGTGGATCATCTTTGTTAAGAGAGCTTAACACGGACACTATTTATTCATTGCCTCACCGTGTTGAATTGTTTTCGTTTATAACTAACCTAACAGGAATTTCCGGTAGATAACGACTACAGTGAACAGGAAGATAAACTTAAACGGTTGTTTCTTCTTTATTCGGATTTAGATTTAAAACTAAGTGCTATAAACCAGACGACCTGCAATGCGTTTTTATACATTTCTTGGCATGTGGTTACTGGTTAATACCGGGATGAAAGGTAAATACGATACAATTATTTGTGTATTAAAATGTTATATGCTGAATTAAATTGATGATAACGCTGTTTTTATTTCGTATAAAAAGATACCTACTCTAATCACATCATTCCTTAAACGAAATGCACGTAATTTGATTTGAAGTTTAATTATAATGTATGTAGCGTTTCAATGCAGCGGTGAAATTAAACTGGAGGTTTTGCAATGCATATTTACAGCGTTCTATCTGATTAACATGTCTGAGATCTGTGTTTTTTAAGTTAATCTTGTTATTTATTCCTTTCAGTTCCTCAGTTTGGCAAGAAGTTGAAAAATATATTATATAAAATACAGATTGAAATATGTTTTTTTCAATGTTAATATTTATGTGTTAACGTTTTGTAAGAGATCGATGGTCATGCTGATGTAGTTTTATGTGACACGTTATCAATGCACACGAAATAGTTCACTATGGTTAACTCTATCAAAACACCATTTTGGAAAATGCATGTTATTTGGGTGATGCTTAATTGTTTACATTTCGTAAACCTTACAGATTATAATGGTAATTTCAGGTGGACAATTTATTCTTAACAATGCACGAACATACTGAAACGAAACCACCTGCACACTTGGCTCTCCAGATCTGGTATGTTCTACAGAAACTGGGTGGACAGTGAATAAATCCAAGTTGAACATTACTCATTCTGAAGAAGTTTAGATTCGATATATCAAGGCAACCATTGTGTTGGAGTACCTAGGTAAAATGTTTATCGATAGTTTTGAATAGTTTTAAACGTGTTTATTTTAAGGGAGTAAACACTGATAGTAAAGTCAAATATAAGTAAAATCACAACAGAAGCATCTGTCGTAAAAGTAATACGGTTTAAGCATCATTCACTTCAAAATGTTAAATATTCTAGATGAAAATTGTTGACATGTTTGATTAATTCATAAATACACTAAGAAACTAAACCTTAGAAAAGTGTTGTTCTGTATATTTGTTTTATATCTTATATAAGTTAATATTGTGGCATTGCATGTATACCCATTGATGGAACTCTATACTAATATTAACATTAAATATATAAGAAGCATACATGCATAGGCATTGGACGGCCATGACTAATCCATCTCATCTTATTTAAGAAATGGTGCACTAATATTATTGAGTAGTGTGTGAATTTAAAGAAAATAATTTTAACAGGTAACCGGGTGAAAATCTTCACATTATTAGTTGTTTGTTAGCTCCCTATATAACAACCTGTGTTGTCAGTAATTGCCAATTCGACCAGAATACCATTCTGCTTATCAGCCCACGTTAGTCAAGTTTTCCCTTTAAAGGGATATTGCCCATAATTCCCAATTCGACCAGAATACCATTCTGCTTGTCAGCCCACGTTAGTCAATTTTCCCTTAAAGGGATATTGCCCATAATTCCCAATTCGACCAGAATACCATTCTGCTTATCAGCCCACGTTAGTCAAGTTTTCCCTTAAAGGGATATTGCCCATAATTCCCAATTCGACCAGAATACCATTCTGCTTATCAGCCCACGTTAGTCAAGTTTTCCCTTTAAAGGGATATTGCCCATAATTCCCAATTCCACCAGAATACCATTCTGCTTATCAGCCCACGTTAGTCAAGTTTTCCCTTTAAAGGGATATTGCCCATAATTCCCAATTCCACCAGAATACCATTCTGCTTATCAGCCCACGTTAGTCAAGTTTTCCCTTTAAAGGGATATTGCCCATAATGCTCAATTTTTGGTAGAGTGGACACACATGATTACAATATGAATGTACATTCCGTGAGACATGTTAAGAGTTAAACGTTGATAATTTGAAGGGCGTGTATATGTACAGTATGCGCAACGTAAATAAGTTGTAGATACAAATTAAGATTGTACTACAAGTATATTAACATAATTTATACCGTTGTTACAGGTCGCGCTGAATTCCAAGTTAATGAAGAAAACACACTATTGGTTAACACTACTGGCGAATGTTACGTGTCATGCAGAAGCGTTTTCGGAATTCAAAAATCAAATGTACGTAAAATGGCTTTCTTTGTGTAATCTACATTCGTATTTACCGATATATAATAAAGTTAAACAACAGTTTTAAACATAATAAATGTTGCAGTAATATCATAAAAAGATGTACATGGTTGTGCATGTTTATTGACTGAATAAACCTTTTAATCAGTGATTTAATTAAATATATTTTATTTTGATTTCCATTTAAGACACGTTTTCGATGCTGGTGTTTCCAATTTTGTTGGACCTGTGACCCAGACTTTTGTGTGCTATGCGGTGAATGAGTGGAGAATACCAGTGAATTATAACCCGATCATTTCACTCTAGGTCGAGCGAAATGATAACGTTTGATCATTTCACTCTGGGTTATTGTGGAACCACTTTTGACTTTTTATTTTTTGAAAGTATTAAGAATACCCTAATCGCCAGTGTAAACATCAGCCTTTTTAAAGAACAGAAAACACATAATAACACTCAATACAAATATAATTGAGCGATAACGACGCTGTAAGCACGGCACTATTTTCCCACCACAACAGTGAGCGACAATTTCGGAATCATTTATGACGTCATAATACGCAAACCGTGTGACGCTTCAGCATATCCCGCGCATCTTTAACTTTATCGTCCAAAAGCATGAAATAAAAATAAAAATATGTTTAATTCAGTGTAAGATCGTATTTCCTTACGATCTTACACTGAATTAAACAAATATCATCTGGTAATGCTAATAAGTCAAATTGCGCATTACTTTATTAATATGACTTTTATGTTTGTAGGTGCTTTAATTGTCCAAAATATACCACTCACCGTAGCTATATGTGTTGTTTTTCTCAATATTAAATTACAATAAGTCGTGATATTAAAACTTTAATTTCAGGAGAATTATTACGTGCTGTACCGATAAAAGTCCCCTAAAAGCCTCCAACAACAAAATAGACGGACGTACATCTCCTGGGGAACCAACATATTTTATTTCTGACAAAAAGGGAATGGATCTATAGTAAGTTTGGTATCATTAATTTCGCAGGTTAATATCACAGTGTCCAGATGTCCACTCTATTGTATTTGTGCCAACATAATGTTCAAACCATACAAATTTCATTTTAATCAACAGCGTCTTCAGCAGAAATTAATTAAATATGGTCAAACAGCAGTTTGCATTTCACAGTTACAACATAATACAAGTATACCTGTCTGTTAGCAACTTGACGCAAGAACGGATTTGCATACAATTTCTTGCGAACGTTGGAAACGGAACAATGAACAAATAAATGATTAGATTTTGATGATGATCCGAACCAAGGACTGAATCCAAAAGTTGATTTTGTTATCTATATTATTAAGGGATAGGACAATAATGTAAACTTACTCTCGAAAAATCAACTGTTAAGACAGATTACCGATATAGGCGGTGGTCTGCTTTCTCTGAGTGCATTATAGTTCCCTTTGTTTAATTTGTAATTGCATTACAGGTGTTGTGTCAAATATGTACTTAGTACTATTTTGTGTGCATTACGTAATCTGATGAAACCTTTTGCAAAATACTGGTAAGTCTGCGGAAATGTACGATGTTCCATAGCGACGCCAATTGTTTTTACAGTATCACGCTATTTAAAGGTTGCGCTGACGTTCCGAGCCCTCAGGTACACACTGTTCAAAGAATCGGTGACTGACATTTCGTGTGTGGTGGTGGGAAATTCGGTGTGAAGAAGCACGGAAGTGCAAATATACAATATAAGAGTTCATATTATAGGAATAATTCTAACATAATACTCGCTAAAAATTTATATCAACGAAGAACAAAATTATCGTTGTTAAACTACCCATTAAACAACGCAACAAGTAGTCCCGATTCTGATCAGAGCATAGTAAAATGTTGTGCTCATTACAATTACACAATTATTTGTAAAATCATATTGGAATTAAACTAATTTTCGCATTATCGTTGTTGATCGGCCAATAAACAACATTCTGTCGTTATGATGCGTGGCGAACGCCCTCATGGTTTAATTTCTACGCATCAAAACTCCAAATCGCTGTTTATTAGCCAATAAACAACGATAAATTGAAAATTATTCATTAAATTAACCGTCAATTGACATGTTTTTGCCGGAGTTAGTTTGTGTGTTTGTCTGTTTGTTTTGTAGTTAGCATGATACTTTCTGGGACTAAACAAATTGATGTGTTTCGTTGGTAATTCGGATCACGCCCTGATTTATAATTGTTTAAAGCGATTCATCATTTTTATCGGGAGTTGGCCAAATTGCCATATAATACCTCACTGCTTATTAGTTGCCCAACAGTTACATAACATTGTTGTAAACACGAAAGAGAGTAAATGTTTGTTATTGTTACTGAGATATTGATAATTTGTCTAACACAAGTTGACATTATGTTTCTTCGAGAAATGTGTGACCAATATTGTATAGTGTATATAACAAACTTACGATTAACAGGCAAAGCGACTATGACCATGTGCAGATGCAAAATACGTGTCCAGACCTGGCCCAAGTAAACGGCAATATTTACGCCACCACATCAGTTGAAATCACGTCGGATACAGACGCCGGATGTGCACCAACAAAAAGAGTAAAATAACTACCATAGACAATATCAATACCAGCTGCATCGGTTACTAAAGACAACACAGAAACCAAGCATAAGCTAAGATGAACACAATTATCCAATGACTTCTATATTATTAAATTACATATACATGACTTAAAATGTAGTATGTGCCTGTACGAAAAATTATTATATTACCTGTTTGAATGTTGATTTCATATACTTATTGCACATGTGTTTTATTAATCAACAATTAGCTTTGTGTTACTTAAGCTTTGTTTTTTAAAAGTTAAAGTGCAACATTTTCTTCAAGTGCAATACAATATTTTTATTCAATATGCATCGACATTTAAATAACTTAAATTAAACTTCATTTTCTGTAAATACTGTTGACATTAACAACGCTTGTGATAAGTGCAAGTAATATTTTCATGTTGGGAGTTTGTATCAAAATCAAATACATTTCGATGAGCAGAGAGCAATCACGGGCGTACGTACAAAGCACGGATGTCACCATTGCTATCAACTAAACAAATGACTGGGTGCATTTTGTATGAAAACTGTTCATTATATGGTATGCTTTTTAAACTGTCTACATGCATGTTTGTATTAGCATTGTAAACCGTTACAGACACAGCCCACCGCAGGTCAAATAATAAATGCGTAGTCATAATTCTGCGTGCCATTACGGCTTGTTGTGGCGCTTTGCCCATATTTTATGTGAATATATTTAAATTCTCAATGATTTACTTCCCTTGATTGTTAAATACCATTTAAAAGCTAATCAAGCAGATGGCGACATATGCCGGGTTTCTATTTCAAATACGTTTCACGCATCAACATTAATCACAATTAAGTAACTTTAAAGGAACATCAACTACACCAAGCTTATTTGAAATAGGGAGGTACATCCTGTATATACCTTACGTGGGCTGCATTTGGTACCATGCACATCAGTTATCGGGAGGCAATCTGTAAAGCTGAAGCCAGACAGGCTACAATTACCTTGGTGTACAGTCGTAGTTTACTACTAGCTGTTGTTAATACCCGGTTAATCCGCGTACTTGGAAAATGGCTAGGTAACAGATCCTGCCTTCAGGTTGTTGAGTCTGTTAAATCTTGCTAGCTAGGCTAGAGCGTCTAGTTATATTTATGTTGCTCAGTAGATGGCTGAGGTGGGGTGAGTTATGGATAATAGGAGTTTGTAAGTATAACTAACTACCAAAAGCCCTGGTATGCCTTCTATATGGGATTGGCGTAGTAGGACTAGATTTGTAGCTAGGCTTTTATAGTTTAGATACACATTTGGTTGTGAGCCAGACAGGCTTTACCAAAAATCCTTATAACACGTGGGTTTGTTTACATGCTCCAGAGCATAACTTCTTTGTACATATTAACATCATAACAAGAGCTGTCAGAGGACAGCGCGCTCGACTATTCGAAGTATTTCAGTTGGCACATATTTTGGATACTGGAAGGGGCATACATTTGTTAAAATACATAACTTTTAAGTGAAGCCTTCTATAGTTTATACATTTTTGGAACAAAAACTTTAACCACAAAATCTACGTAAAAAGTGTGCATAACTCTGTCAAAAATGCAAAACAGAGTTATGGGTAATGTTGCTCCTGATACTGGAGTTGATGACAAAGGTTAGTTCCAAGTTTCAAGTGAATAACTTATGTAGTTTTGAAGTTACACAGCTTTTGAATATACACTTTAACCAGAAAATCTAGGTGAAAAAGGGGAACAACTCTGTAAAAATACAATCAGAGTTATGGGTAATGTTGCATCTGATACTAGAGTTGATGACAAAGGTTAGTTCCAAGTTTCATGTGAATAATTTTTAGTAACCAAACTTTTGAATATAAACTTTTAACAGAAAATCTAAGTGGAAATGGGGCATAGCTCTGTCAAAATGTAGATATTGGTAATATTTCTCCTGATAGTAGAGTTGATAACAAAGGTTAGTTCCAAGTTTCAAGTGAAAAGCTTATGTAGTATTGAATATGGAGAACGATTAGGGTTTTTAATATCTTAGACAGCATCATGCTCATAGAAACGAGCATCATGCTCGTAAGATCGAGCATCATGCTCAATGAACGAGCATGATGCTCAGCAAACGTGTATCTTGCTCTTTCGGTATCATGCTCATAAGATCGAGCATCATGTTTGTCATTTCGAGCGTGGCGCTAGTTTTTGGAGCATCATGCTGGGTTAGGCAATTAAGATCCTCTTCGTACGGCCTAGTACTATCGAGCATCATGCTCAATGAACGAGCATCATGCTCCTTAAATCGAGCATCATGCTCGTTTGTCGAGCATCATGCTCGTTGATTGAGCATCATAAAAGAGCATCATGCTGTTTAGGGTCGAGCCTCATGCTCGTTTATTGAGCATCATGCTCGATCATACGAGCGTGATGCTCGTTCATTGAGCATCATGCTTATATACGATCATCGACCGTTCCTGCGAAAGATCCCAAACACAAATAAATTGTTCCTTTGGTTAGCATTATACGTTTTAGGCAAGTTTGAAATTGAGAATTTAGATAGCTGTCACTAAGTTAACATTTAGATTTCGCATACATAGTTAATTGCAAACAGTTTTTCATAAAATAATCATGTGTGGCATTTACGAATAAACTTTCCAACGTCATAAACACTTCACTAGTTTGGCCTTAATACATATTAGTGCATTCTGTAATTTTTCAACGACTTACTCGAAGAGTCTTCTAATGCTGACAGCGCTTTGATTAAAACCGCAAGTGACACAATGTACACCTGATAAACGGGATTTTAAGACACCAGTCTGTCCAGCAGACCATACAGTTAAAGGCTAACTTTGTGATATTTTTTTCAACTGTCTATTGATATGACACCCTTTGTTACACTACCATTCGACTGATATTTTAACTGTAATGGATGAAGTACAATTAAAGTTCCTTAAACTGATATCTTACCTAAAACCACACAAATATTGAGTTTGGCCGTCTTATACTTTAGTGTTGTACATAAACACTTTCAATCGCAAGAAATTACAAATAAGGTTTTGATAAGCCGATGGGTAGTTGGGTTGTATTTCGTATGTGATTTTCGATATAATGTGTATGATCGTCATATAGCCTAATGGTGTTGACATGCTTTGTCGCAAAAACAAATTAATAAATAAATAGCATAAACATATTCATTCACAAATATTTTTAAATTATACGTATCATTCATATCATAGTAATGAAAATTAAGTACATAGATGGGTTTAACCATATTGCTGTTTGGATGCTTTATCTTTATAAACAATGCACCAATGATTAACAATAATGGATTCCGTGTAATTACATGTTTATAAATACAGGGTTTTAGTGATTAACTACACTTCCTAATCGGTACTATTTTGTGGATACATCTTAATATTTTTGGGCGTTTTTGTACTTTCAAAAATAATTGATTTTAATATTCTGCATTATTTATAGTTTGAACTATTGTCTTCAGGCCCCGTATTCACGAAACAGGTTAAACCTGATTGTCAGGCTCAACATGAACTTGAGCCAGATATTTCAGGATCAGACTCAAAAATGGTGTTCACTAAAATCAGAATCAATTTAAATATTCGGTCAAATATATACTATAAATGATTATGAACTGTTATCAGCGTACATTTGTTATTTGATATAAAGATTTAAAAAAAAAAAAAAAAAATCATGTTACTTTATCAAGAAGTAATGATAATTGGAAAATAACATATATTTTGATATTTCGCTCAATTGAGCTAGAAGATCAAGGTCAGCTAAGATTGATCTCGATCATGTCAGGGGAGGTTCCAGGATCTCGGGTAAGCGGGGCATAAAATTTGACTCACGCAGTTATAACCCCTTTATGTTGTATGTGTGTCTGCAGTGATCAGCAAAGGATTCGTATCATATATATAGAATATGTCTTTGCACATCATCATCATCGTCGTCGTCATCATCATCGTCATCATAATCATCATCATCATCATCATTATCATTATCATCATCAACATCATCAACATCATCACCACCAAATGCACTTTGTTTCACTGAATAAATTAATACTTCACCATATGTTCGAAAAACATGTTGGTACATATGTATTTCATACACCTGCTTTGGCAGTAAATTGCCCTTGTTTGATGTTCCAATCCACTAAATTGTATATGACATTTATCGTTATATATATCAGGAACATCTTTAAACATATAAATCCGTAAATTCAAACAGACACGCATCGAGAGTTTTTGTTTCATTCATTGACCGAATTGTAATGGTCTCTTTTCAAACTAAACTATTCATTGAGACAAAGCTATTCTCGAAAGAAGTCATTGATTTGAATTGAATTTCGCCTTTAAATCATAAAGTTTACTCGAAACGTATTAATGTCTTTTTTGTAGTATCCTGTGCTAACGGTAACGGGAGTGTTGCATCTGACATGTTTATATAATATAGGAATTAAGAAAAAAGAAACAATATAATTCACAAATAAAGGTATATATACCCATTGTCTCTACCGGTAGTTTATCGTTTTCGATGAACTTTGGCGCCGGTACTACGGTGTACGGCAGAAATCGTAGGAGGTGGGCTAGGTCAGGTATGTTTTACGAAAGTTGATGTGTGTGTGTGTGTTGAAGAATTTAGCGAGCGAAGCGAACGAAACAAAATTAAACATATTCGTCCAGTTTTTACCGTTTTATATACGCCCTTATATGTATGATCCGAACGTTTTAGGCGGGGGGGTGCGCGGGCCGGGTGCGCCCCCCCCCCCCCGGATTCGTTAGTGCATGTAGTTAATATTTTATGAAGTACATAATGACGCAATACGAAAGACTGACTAATCACCCACACAGATTACTGCGTTACCATGTTACACTGTTTCAGCGTTAACAGATTGCAAAATTACATAAGACCAAGTGGCGAAACCCCGAAATAATGGCAGTAGTGCACAGCATGATAAATTTGTATGATGGCTACTTCCTCTTTGAAATTAA
The DNA here is from genome assembly GCA_027627225.1 of Congeria kusceri. NCBI lineage: Eukaryota > Metazoa > Mollusca > Bivalvia > Myida > Dreissenidae > Congeria > Congeria kusceri. The sequence continues at coordinate 3,116,894 of CM051030.1, forward strand.
ACGCGTGTTCTCAACCGAAATACCGGCACACCATAATGTGTATTCACAAATTCATTGGAATTTTGGTACTGATTAACAACAAGGTTACAGGTATATTTGTCATTTTTATTTTTTTCTGTGATCAAGACAAATGGACAAGGCTAGCTCTCGTTTAGTGTGTGGTTTTTTATATGACAATGTTAATGAACACTGATAATGTGTTTTTGTCTGACACATTAACCATGAACATCAACCAATTTACAATGTAAACATATGTATTTCAACTGGATGATTGTTTACATTTCGTAAACCTTACCGATTATTATGTGGTTTTCAGGTGAAAATAAACAATGAACTAACAGTCTGGAACGAAACCACCTGCACGCATGGCGTTCCAAACCTGGTATTTTCTACAGAAACAGGTTGGAAAGTGGACAAATCCACGTTGAACATTACTCACTCAGAGGAAGTTTGGATAGGATATATCGAGGCGACATTTGCGCTAGAGTACCAAGGTAATATTAGAACTGATTGTGTTATTTTGAACGGATATGTTTTTAATGAAGTTATCCACAATCATTGAAATAAAAATGTATGAACATAAATGTATTACTAGCAAGTGTATTACAATGTATAGTTATGCGTTGACGTGTATTCGCCACTTTATGAAAATTGTCAACATTCGGACAATTAAGCATTGACAAATACATTTATTTTGATTTGATGTTGAAATAATGTTTTTCAAGTAGTATATTAACGAATATATGTATTCAGCATTCAAATACGGGTAAGCGTATTCGCTGCTAGCGTTTTCTTTTTCCGTATGATACTAGTAGCCGGACTACTTTTTATGTCCAAAAAAACACGCGATCGAAATTGGAATTTATCCGAATGCATATTGACAACCGCAATAGTGTATTAGCACAGTTTTGTTGATTTAGATATCTAGTTTGCCATATACGTGTACTATTATCAAATGCATAGAACATAAATAAAATCAATTGCTTATCTTAACGTCGATTTCCGAGAAAAACTAAGACCGCGTGACATAAGATGGTTCGTGATTTGTTTTGGCATTTTAAAGAATATTAAGCTGAAATAGGCATCAAATAAATGGAATATTAAACGAGTACGGTGCTCTGAGAACTTGTATCAGTCTCGTCGGTTGTGTCAAGTAGAACACAACTCGGCTGATGCTCTGAGAACTTGTATCAGTCTCGTCGGTTGTGTCAAGTAGCACACAACTCGGCTGATGCTCTGAGAACTTGTATCAGTCTCGTCGGTTGTGTCAAGTAGCACACAACTCGGCTGATGCTCTGAGAACTTGTATCAGTCTCGTCGGTTGTGTCAAGTAGCACACAACTCGGCTGATGCTCTGAGAACTTGTATCAGTCTCGTCGGTTGTGTCAAGTAGCACACAACTCGGCTGATGCTCTGAGAACTTGTATCAGTCTCGTCGGTTGTGTCAAGTAGCACACAACTCGGCTGATGCTCTGAGAACTTGTATCAGTCTCGTCGGTTGTGTCAAGTAGCACACAACTCGGCTGATACTCTGAGAACTTGTATCAGTCTCGTCGGTTGTGTCAAGTAGCACACAACTCGGCTGATGCTCTGAGAACTTGTATCAGTCTCGTCGGTTGTGTCAAGTAGTACACAGCTCGGCTGATGCTCTGAGAACTTGTATCAGTCTCGTCGGTTGTGTCAAGTAGCACACAACTCGGCTGATGCTCTGAGAACTTGTATCAGTCTCGTCGGTTGTGTCAAGTAGCACACAACTCGGCTGATGCTCTGAGAACTTGTATCAGTCTCGTCGGTTGTGTCAAGTAGCACACAACTCGGCTGATGCTCTGAGAACTTGTATCAGTCTCGTCGGTTGTGTCAAGTAGCACACAACTCGACTGATGCTCTGAGAACTTGCATCAGTCTCGTCGGTTGTGTCAAGTAGCACACAACTCGGCTGATACGCTGAGAACTTGCATCAGTCTCGTCGGTTGTGTCAAGTAGCACACAACTCGGCTGATGCTCTGAGAACTTGCATCAGTCTGGTCGGTTGTGTCAAGTAGCACACAACTCGGCTGATGCTCTGAGAACTTGTATCAGTCTCGTCGGTTGTGTCAAGTAGCACACAACTCGGCTGATGCTCTGAGAACTTGTATCAGTCTCGTCGGTTGTGTCAAGTAGCACACAACTCGGCTGATGCTCTGAGAACTTTTATCAGTCTCGTCGGTTGTGTCAAGTAGCACACAACTCGGCTGATGCTCTGAGAACTTGTATCAGTCTCGTCGGTTGTGTCAAGTAGAACACAACTCGGCTGATGCTCTGAGAACTTGTATCAGTCTCGTCGGTTGTGTCAAGTAGCACACAACTCGGCTGATACAAGTTCTCAGAACACCATACTATTCTATATGTATTGCAGGTTCCGGCTGTACAGCCGAAAACTGTTTTGTGATGAAAAACCAGCTAATTAGGCGTTTAAAAACAATGTTTTTTTATTCTTTAAACAATGTTTTTTTTTCCAGTTTTGATTAAAAATATATGTTGATTAACCTTACTTGCTTATTTTTATTTATGCCACTATTTCTGTTGTAAAATCGCACATAAAAACACTTTAATACACGTATCATGTATGTTTGATTGTTTACTGTTTTTACAGAAATTGCCTAAACCGTAAATCATAATATGAGTTACGGTTTAGGCAATTACTGTAAAAACAGTAAACAATGAAACATATTTTTCAATAAAGTGTTGTTTTCAGGTTGTGCTGCTGTCAATGTTTCAGAAGAAAACACGTTTGTGGTTCACACTGCTGGTGAATGTTACATAACATGCAGACGTGTCTTTGGAATTCAGAAATCATACAGTGTTTATGTATTTGTGGCAAAATCGTATATACTATGCTTGTACAAATAATATCAGAGCTCTGATTGCAGTAAACACAAAGAACGTGTTAACCTGTGCCGTAATATCAAGTGACTAATACAAAGTATGTAATGTGTTGATTTCAGAGCTTTATTTAAAGTTACTTCTGTAATTGGCGTGGCTGGATTTGTGCTATTCAAATCGAAACAGGAAATATTCGATTGTTATTTAAACTAATTTATACGTGATAATCGTAATTGCAAATAAAATGTGTGGTACTACTGGTGATTTAGTTAAACATAAAACGTTGTTAGGTTGTTTCATTGGTTTTAATCAAATATGTAAATAAATTAAAATGTCGCCATTTGCTATTGAATTCTGCAATCGAAGCCTTACTGAATAAATTCAAAAAACATATTTGAACGCAGCACCTATCAGCTGTCAACGAACAAATCTAATCTAATACTTTTTTCAGAATATATTGATTGGTTTGCATTTTAGACCAGGCTTCGATGCTGGTGTTTCTTTCTACTACGCTGGACATCTGTCAAAATCATTGTGTTCAGACACGTGCGGGCCTCATCAGCTTTTGTGTGGAAAGGAATACAGCAGATACTTCTCAGTTCATAGGGTATGCGGACTTTCTTGGTCATTTTTTCTGACGAATTATAATTCTTGTTAGTATTTTTAAAGACCACGCAAATTATTTGACAGTTGATGATTTATTAAATATTTCATGTGCATGTTACATATGAAATCAAAGAAATTATGTTTTATTGTAGATTTACGAATTCCCGGAGATACCGATACAAATAATAGCAATTGCTTGGTTTTCAACCCTCATGATGGTTGTATTTGGGAGCGATGCAATTATGACATCAAGGTTTTATGCAGTATATTAAGAGGTTTGTACATGAATGTGTAACTTAAAGTACATTATGTGGCGCGTCGTGAGAAATCCGGTCTTAATGCATGTGCGTAGAGTGTCGTCCCGAATTAGCCTGTGCAGTCCGCAAGGCTAATCCAGGATGGCACTTTCAGTTTTCATGTTTTTTTTTTCTGTTTGAAGAAAGTCTCTTCTAAACATAAATTCACTGTAGGCGGAAAGTGCCGTCCTGGATTAGCCTGTGCGGACTGCACAGGCTAATCCGGGACGACACTTTACGTACATGCATTATGACCGGTTTTCTCATGACGCGCCACATATATAATAACATTCATCTGCTCATATGTACGTTATTAAAAACATACATTTGGACATACATCAATACTATGTTACGAGTTGACGCCCTATAATAACATTGACATAGAAAATGTACGACTTTTAAAACATGTTTATGTGTATTTACCACTAGATGGAATGACTGCAGAAGTACAGAGTGGGATTTTCAAAGAACATTGGTTTGAAGCCAATAGCTACTGCTTGAACGCAGGAAATTTACCAGCGACAATGGATAGTATCGCAAACGCTAATTTTAGTATTTTATACATAAAGATTGCGGAAAGACATTAGCAAAATAACTGATCGCACTAAAGTAACGTTTATACTTAAAACATCATTTACAAGAGTAGATCTAATTAATAAAATAAGAAAACTACATGCACGTTTAAGTTTTTTGGATTATTACATGAAACCGAGCATGTCCAGTTTGCCTACATGTCCCCTGACGGAAGGGTGGCTTTCACAGAGAGTGGTAAACGACGCTCGCTCTGCGAAGGTATCAATTCGTTTGTACGTATAGCATAAAAATAGGTCGTAGTAAAACTTTCATTTACAAAAGCAGAAAAAAATCGAAAAAGTCCATTTATATAGCTCTAGTTATTTTTTTTTCTTGTTTTCTTTGATGCAAAAGTAACTTCAACTCTTCCTATGACAGCTTCTACACAATCTTCGGACAACACCATATACCAATATATTTTTATTTGCCTCCTGATTTTACAGACAGGACTTAAGTACAGACAGAAGTACATCAAACCGAGACTACTAACAGAGGTATTATTTATATATTAATAGTGGTAAATAATGTAATGCATTGATTGTTTAAGGTAAAACTTGCGAGTGTGTATTACTTGAAACCGTTCTGACAGTGTTTTTCTATAACTATATTATTTTGTTCGATGCAGAGTTTTGAACTATAGGAGTAGGCATTGGTGTTCCAGTCGGAATCGTGTTAGCAATTGGGGGAGTTGTTGTCATCGTTGTAATAAGAAAAAGGTATGACATGCGTATCGAGTAGTGCATTCAACATATTGTATTATAGCACTCAAATTAAGCGTGCAAGTAATTAGTTTTATGTTAGTTGATGGATTTATATAACATTGATTATAGTGTCATCAAGTACAGTATATAAATTACTATCAGTAAGGCGCATGACTCAATGGTTAAAATGTCAGACAATTATGGCATTTGGAAAGCATATAATTATGTTTCCATACTATTCATCATTTCACACAACATACATTTAATACTTTCAGAAGATTATTATCCTGTTTTAAGACTACATCGACTACAGGCCACGACAGACAAGCATTTCAAAGATCAGAAGCGTGTTATGAGGATATGGTTGACAGAAATGAAAGCAACACAAACTACTGTGTGCTGGATTTAAATGTTGATTCTGTTGAAGGCAATGCTTGCTATTATAATACATCGTCTAGTTTGAATAATGTAAATGGTGCAAGTGACAAATACAGTTCAGAGATTGACAATATAAGGTTTCGCATGAAAATGTTCAACGCGTTAATGTTGATAGCGAGTACATGAATAGCTAAACAGTAGTAGTGGCACACAAACTTTCACATATGCATACAAAGTTAGTCTTGTGTACAATGTCGAATGCATGTATGCAGATCGAACATGACACATTTTAAACGTATGTCAGTATCCATAGCAACTTTTTTTATTCATCCATTAGACCCACATACTGTGATAAATTATCTATATCGTATATCGTATGTGCACAGGAAGCACGATAAAACCATGCCTGATATTTTACAGCGAATACAGTTTTTAAATGCTATACATTGTTTAAATTGAAATATATTCTAATAAGCGTGTGTATGATATTGGTAGCTATTTATATTTACATATTATACCATTTTATTAGATCCTCTAAAATAAATATGTGTTCTGTTACGATCCTTAGTATTGTTATTATTTACATTTAAACGCTCTCAGCGCTTTGATTGAAATCAGCCGATAAAACTAGTTAAACCTGCTAAGATGCTTTTTAAGATACAAGTCAACAGGACTATTTAATTTACAGTTTAATTCGTAATATGTTTGCTATTTATGAAGTTACTGTTATCTAACCACCCTTTTCAGCGCTGACTTTTGTTTAAAGATTAATCCCAAAAAAGAAAGTATAGAAATAATTGTTCTAGTACAGAAACATGCGGTTTCTTGGCGGCTATACAAACCTTAGAAATAGTATTTTGGTTTAGAATACTTTGGAGTTGTACTGGCACTTGCAAGAAAGTGGACTGGTCAGCGTGTCGGTAGACTGTAAGTTACTACGTATATATGAATGATCTATGATAGTCATAAAGATATTAACGACGATAACATGTTTTGTCATAGGAAAAGATAAAAACTTATCGGAAAACTATCAATAACAAGTCACTATAATGTATCATATGACCCAAAATGCTCTTTTGTCAAAAGAGAAAACAGAATTGTCCAATGATGGGGATTGCTTTCCCTGGTGGAGACGTTGGTAGTAAAGAAGTATTCTAAGTTTAAATTAAATACCTTTAATGGTATTCAAAATATTGGGCTTCATGAAAATATTTAACAAAAAATATAAGACGTACGGACGGACAGTACGATTTTAATATGCCCACCTTCGGGGATAAAAACATATCGGCCACTTGAAAAAATCCAGCCACCGAGAATATCGTTCGAGCGTGTGCATCGAATGGGTAACGCAATTTACGGCCATAAAGGCGGCCAGCCGAGGAAGATAGTCGCCAAATTCACCCTGTTCAAAGACAGAGAGATGGTCCGCAGCCGCCGCAAGGAGCTCGATAAAACTGGGTTCTTCATGCATGAGCAGTTTCCGCCGGAAATTGCTGCCCGGCGTCGAGCCCTCATCCCGGAACTAAAAGAGGCTAAGAAAAAGGGACATAATGCATGGTTAGCCTACGACTCCCTGATGGTAGACGGTGTTCGGAAACAGAGCGTCAGGGTTCCGGAAGTTACAGGTAGAGTCTAGAGGCGCGACGAGGGCGGACTATCTGTACTGGCATGGAACATTCATGGTCTTAGTAGAACGAAACTAGAGGATAGTGCTTTTACTGACCTTATTTGTAAATATGATATCATTTTTTTATTTGAATCATGGGGCAATAAAAAATGTAAATTTGATTTGAATCAATATAAATGTTACAATTTTTATAGGAAAACTCAAAATAAAAAAGCTAAACGATGTAGTGGGGGTGTAGTTTTGTATATAAGAAACGAATTTTGCAACGGTATTACAATTGTTAAAAATCACTTTGATACAATTATCTGGTTGAAAATAGATAAACACTTTTTTAATCTGTCTGATGATATTTACGTAGCAGGAATTTATATTTGGCCTGAAGCGTCAACTATGTATAATTTTATAAACGTTGATTTATTTGACTTATTGCAAAGCGATATTTGTGCATTTGAAACTCGTGGAAATTTATTTTTAACGGGAGATTTTAACGCCAGGGTCGGAAACGGGGATAAAACAGATTATATTACCTGTGACAAACCAATTATAGATTACGATAACGATGAATATGAACCGGATAGACCAATCAAACGAGTTTCAATGGACAAAATCCATAATAATTTTGGTATTAAATTGCTTGATTTATGTAAGTCGAACTGCATGAGAATTGCTAATGGAATGCTTGGAAACGATTATAATATTGGAAATTTTACTTATGCTTGCTCATCAGGATCGAGTGTTATTGATTACCTAGTGTTGAGTGAATGTTACTTTGGTAAATTGAACAATTTCTGTGTGAACCTGTTTAACGAATGGTCGGATCATGCATCAATCTCGTTTCTCATTAACTGTGACACTGTGTCATATAGTAATGACGACAATTGCACACGAATTAGTATTAAATGGGATGAAAGTCTGAGGAATGAATTTAGACGTGGCATTATATCAAAATTGCCTACACTTAATTGCTTAACACTGAATACCAATTTTGGTGATAGGGAATCTGTTAACAATTGTATAAGTAATTTTACCAAAGAAATACGAGATGTTGCTGACCCACTTTTTTGTAAAATCATGACTGATCATAATAGTGCTTATAATTGTAAAAGTGTTTCCAACAAATCTGATTGGTTCGACGCAGAATGCATTGAAGCAAAGCAAACTTATATTAGAGCCTTGAATAATTATAACTGCCATAAAAGTGATATTAATAGACAGGACATGATAAAATCTAAGGGAGATTATAAAAAATTAGTTAAGTGCAAAAAGCGCCTCTGCGATAAGAAGAAGATGAAAAAAATTGAAAGCTTACGACATTCTAAACCTAAAGATTTTTGGAAACATTTTCGAAATAATAAAACTAATGGTTGTAATAATAATAAAATCAGCAATGAAGATTTTTTTTAAACATTTCTCTAATTTAAGCATCAACTTTCCAAATGTCCATAATGAAGAAGCTGAGCATTTTTGTAGCAATAATAATGATAATAATAATAATAATAATAATAATAACAATAATAATCATGATAATGTTGATGTTGATTGTATCTTTGATGAACTAGATGTACCAGTTACAATACAAGAAGTGGAATCCGTTATATATAACCTGAAGAGCAACAAATCTTTTGCTGCGGATCAACTTCTTAATGAATACTTTATTGAATCATGTGATATTTTAGCTTCACACTTAGTTGATATTTTTAATGGTATCCTTAACTCTGGTATCTACCCAGAATCGTGGATGAACGGACTAGTTGTACCTATTTTTAAGAAAGGTGACCCTAATGATGCTAATAATTATAGAGGCATTACGTTGAATAGCTGCTTTTCCAAAATATTCACTGGTATTATTAATCAACGTGTTTCGAAGTGGGCGGCCGATAATAATATAATAAGTGATGCACAATTTGGTTTCAAAAAAGGGAGTTCCACCGTAGATGCTATATTTGTTTTAAATGCAATTATAAGTAAAGTATTAAATGAAAATGGGAGACTAGCGTGTGCGTTTGTTGACTTTAAAAAGGCCTTTGACAGTATATATAGAAATGGTTTGTGGTATAAATTATTTAAAATAGGCCTGAGAGGCAAAACTTTACGGGTAATAAGGGATATGTACTCGAAAGTGCAAGCTTGTATAAAAGGGTGTAACTCATATTCTGAATTCTTCGAAGTCTCTGTACGTTTAAAACAAGGCGAAGTAATGTCGCCGATACTATTTTCTCTCTTCCTAGAAGATCTCGAATTATTCCTCTGTGATGATATTAATAGTGGCCTATCGATAGATGATTTGACTTTTATCTTGATGCTATTTGCAGATGATATGGTTATCCTCGCGAAAACTGCAGCAGATCTCCAACACAGTCTAAATCGTCTACAAATTTACTGTAATTCATGGGGACTTGAGGTTAACCCCGACAAAAGCAAAGTCGTAGTATTTAGAAAACGAGGTCCTTTAAAACATGAAGAAAAATGGGTTTACAATAATATCCCGTTAGAAGTTGTAGATGATTTTAACTATTTAGGAACTGTTTTTAATTATACAGGTAGCTTCGTTCTGAATTGCGAAACCATTTCTGGTAAAGGACTGAAAGCTCTTAATACTCTTATGAGTAATATCAAAACAGCCCTTTTAAAACCTAGTACCATATGTCAATTATTTGACGCATTTGTAGGATCAGTTTTGAGTTATGGTTGCGAAGTATGGGGATTTGGTAAATCCACAAAAGTAGAGCGAATTCATTTGAAATTTTGTAAAAATCTTCTTAAAGTTAAACAATCTACATGTACAATGGCAATATACGGTGAACTTGGCCGATTCCCACTTCATATCAATAGACACACACGCATAATAAAATACTGGCTAAAGTTATTAAATAGTCACAATATTATTATTAATCGGTTGTACCAAGCGTTGCTAGATGATTTTAACAAAGGCAAATCTAACTGGCTAACTGATGTTAAGTCTCTGTTAGATAGCAATGGATTTTCATATGTTTGGATTACACCGCATTCAGTTAACGAGAAAAGTTTCCATATAGAATTTAAACAAAGACTACACGATCAATTCAAACAATCGTGGTATACAGCCATAAATATTAGTAGATCTATGTGCACGTATAAATTGTTTAAAACTGACTATGAATTGGAATGTTACCTTGATAAAGTTCCACTAAGATATCGCATTGTATTATCCAAATTGAGATTGTCATCTCATCAATTAAAAATCGAAACAGGACGTCATGGTAATAACAGAATCGAACATTGTAACAGATATTGTACTTTTTGTAATAAAAATGATATTGAGGACGAGTACCATTTTATATGTATCTGCCCACTGTATATAGATATTCGTAAAAAATATATTAGTAAATATTATTATACTAAGCCCAGTATGGTCAAATTTATAAATTTATTTAAATCTAAAAGCTATAAAACTATATTAAACCTTTGTAAATATACATACCATGCTTTTAACAGACGAAAAATTATGATCAATTTCGTCCAATAACTACTCATTTGTTGTTTTCTTTTGTACAAATTTGTCATTCTTCTTTCGTACTTTTTCGTCTATAACTTATAAGTCCCTCCTCGGGGAGTGAATCTTGTTTATAAACTACGTTGTAATTTACTATATATCTACTGTTTGATATTCATATAGAATTATTGAATTATTAACTACGTGTTTGTTAAAATTCTTCTGTTATAAAGTGTGTATATATGTACATATATTATACGTTGTCATGTGTTTATAATTGTTATGCATTGGATCATGTTATGAGGAACATGTATATATGTTCAAGTAACTGAATAAAATATTCTGTTCTGTTCTGTTCTGTTATTAATTAATTCAGCCGTCAAATGTTAATTGTATTGAGAGAACATATTTGTATAAAGTACCACGACTTTGTCAAAGAATACACAGTTAGATGTGTCCGACCTCGAATTATATTAATGTAACCTACAAACACTTCCTTTCAAACCTATTTTCAGTTATTACAAAGTGTACCAGTAACACACGCTTTTAAATGTCAGTAATAGTTTATATGAATGAAATTTATTTACCTTTTAAGCCTCAGTCACAAATTCCCGATTAACGCTCCCGACAGTGTATACAAATAACAAAAAGTCGGGAATGTCGGGACGCTGTCGAGAGCTGTCTGTATGCATTCGGAACGCTGTCCTGAGAATCGGGAATCATCGGGACACATTCGGCGTAATCGTCCAAGCACTCCCGACAGTTAAGGTTTCCCTTAACATTCGGGAGACTCAGCCGAATTTGTATAGTCGGGACTCTTTCGGGATGGATTCGGCTATATCGGATCAAATTCGGGACGCTGTCGGGAAGTTGTCGGGACAATATCCGGTGGAATTATATTGCATAAACATATATATACATATATTAAGTCTGGTGTAGATATCGTGTGTGTTGTGCGTGTTTGTGTGCGTTTGCCATTCATCGACAGAACCTTGACCGACCACCATTAATGCTTCCCGATTAGGGCTCTGACAGCGTCCAGACAGCACTACGATACAAATAATAAAAGAAGACAGACTCGGGAATGCCGGGACGCTGTCGGGAGCTATCGGGACACTGTCGGAACTCTGTCGGATCGTATTTGTGAAAATCGGGACTCTGTCGAGACGCTGTCGTGACCATATTCGATCTTTGGATAAAAAAAAATGAATTTCGAGCCCCGAATCTCTGAATTTTGTCCCGACTTTTGACATATTTGATTTGGGACGCTGTTGGCTCAAGAACGGCAGGTAAAATCGGGAATGTGTGACTGAGGTTTACAGGCGTACAGTTAAAAAAAAGTAAAATGCAGAACGAATTACAATCATGTACTTGTATGTACCTAGAATCAATATTGTTTTCAATATCCAAGGTGAAACCATAACTACAGTTACACCATTTAGATAAACAGCAAATAATATCACAAAACTTTATGAGCTGATGTTAAGTTGGAGTTTATATGTTGCAGGTAATACATATAACAAGGTCGCTTGAAGGTTAAAGACATGCATAAAAAATACCCAATTACAAGAACAACTGCAAATTGTGCTTGTACTCTTAATTGCAATTTTGATGCTGGATAGATTACTTGGAGGATGTATAAATATTCCACCCATTTTAAGCAATTAGAGTAGCTCATCACCCACTGTGAATGCAACGGTCAAAGATATGTAAAACTTCGTGCAATGTATTCTACGGAATTAATTCATTTTAAGTTTGGTTGTTTAAAAAAGGAAGTTGTTCGAATCGGTTGTCTGTATACGTAGTGGAAAACGTTAAATATGCTTAAACGAATACCAGTGTGGAAAAAAATAAACAAACTGTATGGAAGTACATTTAATATCGTTGTATTAGTTCATGTTTGCTTGATGAAGAATTTTGTTATTGTACGGTTGTTTGTTTTTTTCAGACACGTAAATTCGACCATTTACCTAGGCGTATGTAGATAAAAAGCAAACATTTAAATGTTGACCATCTTAGTATAGAGATCTGTGTCGTGGCACGAACACTATTTATATAATGAATCATCACATACGAAGATGCCCGTTTCACTGCATTGAATTGTCTTAGTTTCTAACTAATCTAACAGGAATTTCCGGTAGATAACGGCTGCAGTGAACAGGAAGATAAATTTAAACAACGGCTTCTTCCTCATTCGAACCTGAGATTGCAAACCAAGAATACAGGCACCCTATAATGCGTTTTAAGGCATTTCTTGGTGTGTTGTTACTTTTTGACACCGGGGTGAACGGTAAATACGATACAATTTCTTTCGTGTGAAAATGTTATATACTGAATTAAATTGTTGATACAACTTTGTTTATTTCGTATGAAAATATAACTGTCCTACTCACATATTTTTTAAACGAAATACACGTGTAGTTTGATTTTAAATTTAATTATAATTGTATGTAGTGTTCAATGCAGTGATGATATTTAAATCAAGGTTTTGCATCGCATATACGAGTACACAGCGTTCTATCTGATTAACAGGTCGGAGATTTGTGTTTTTAAGTAAATCTTCCATTTCTTCAATTTGGCAACAAATTTTGCAATGTAGTAAACGGTGACGCCTGTTTTTCAAGTCAAATAGTTATGTGTTCACGTTTTGTAAGCGATCGATGGTAATTCAGATATGAAATTAAATTTTATGTGACACATTAACGCACATGAAATATTTCACAATGTACAATTTATTAAAACACTATATTGGATGATGATTTTTTATTAGGTGGTTCTAAATTGTTTACGTTTCGTAAAGTTTACCAAACATATCTGATTCTTAGGTGGCCAATTTATTCTCGACAATGCACGAACATACTGGAAGGAAACCACCTGCACACTTGGCGCACCAGATCCGGTATGTTCTACAGAAACAGGTTGGACAGTGGACAGATTCACATTGAACATTACTCACTCAGAGGATGTTTGGATCCGAAATATCGATGCGACATTTGGGTTTGAGTACCTTGCTCAAATGAGTATATAATAACGATAATATTGTGTAGTTTCGAACGGTTTAATGGCGTTATCTATCAAACAATCGTTTTAACGTAAGTTCTTTGAAGCTAATACCACTAGTATTAAAGTAATCTTAAAGTTTATTTCAAAGGCCGAAGCTGTCTATAACAGTTATCCATACATACACATAATGGCATAAAAACAACTATTATTAATCTCCTTTTGTTACTTTTTATAAATATAAGAACATGTGTAATAAGGTATGTCAAAGTAAATAATGTATTGCATAAAGCTTCGATAAAATTACTGCATGTTTATTTTGAATCAATTGTCAGCACTTGAATACTTATATAACAGCATATTCTACTTATCAACTCAAGTTTGTTGAATACTCATTAGACAATAAACTATGAACAATACTCAATTTCTGGACAATTTTACATTATGAACTAATTGCATTCAATCCTTGTTCCATGACAAAAACGGTTTCAAAAAGGATACTATTAACAGTTTTTAACCGCTCCTCGTATGCTACACAATGAACCAAAATGTATTAAATAGTATATTGTTTCAGGTTGCGCTGAAGTCAATATCACTACAAAAAACACAATTGAAGTAAAGACTGCTGGTGATTGTTACATAACATGCTCATATCTTTTTGGAATTCAAAGATTAAATGTAAATAAGATGTCATCCTGTTTTGTACAATCCTTTAAACTTGTTAATCTTGTATAAAAAGAGTAAAGCAAACGGTACGCGCAGTTAAGAAACAAACCAAATACTTAATCTGTCGACAAAGTCTGTAAAATGAGATTTAACATCCGTCTGTTTCATTGCACACACTTATATTTTGATATGTGCTGTTTCAATCGAAAAAAGAAATGAGAAAAAAACATAAATAATATATACAAATATACACTTTTACTTTGAGCATGCATTTGTAATGTTTGTACTTTGACTATAAGATAATGTAAAATGTACCATTTTACATTTAGAATTGTTGAACATTTTCCAATTATAATTTAAAGTAAATAGTAAATGTCGTTTATTTTGGGAAACTATTCGATGCTGGTGTTTCAATCAAGTTGTTTCCCTGTTAAAGACAGGTTTCACTGATACGTGCGGACCTCAATTTGTTTTATGTAGAAACGGCAGTCATTTTTTAGTGTATAAGATTACTGAAGGTATGTAAATATTGTATATCAGTATTTCCTCCGCCGAAAGAAATTATGACTTTACAGGTGTTGGTTTGTCTGTTAGCTAGCAACTTAATGCCAAAATATAATAAACGATTTGTATGGATTTTTTCTGGAAATGTTGCAAATGCACCAATTAAAAATAATATATTTTTGGTTATTACTGTAAAGGATTCTTTCATATTGGGAGACAATGTAAATTGCCACATCATGATTCATAAGTTGCACAACAAATGACGTGTGATGAGCTGCCTTGGCGAAAGTCTGCGCTTTCTAACTTCTTATGAAATTGTGTTTTCTGCACGCATAAGTTGGTGACCCGCGTGCATTTATTGATAATGAACTTATTTTGCTATGTTTTACAAATATAAATGTTAGTTTTGTACGTTATCTTACGTCCACTCAGTGAGTCTGGTGAATATAATAGCTTGTGTCTGGTTTTTAACCCTCAATATGGTTTCAATTGGAGTCGATGTACAGGGTGCTTTGCTGTGTTTATAGAAGTAAGCAGTATATATATATATATATATATATATATAATATATAATAACATAATTATTTTAGTCATGCGTCCGTCTATATATCTTAGTGCCTGCACAATAAACTTATAAAAATAACAGTTTAAGGATCCACGTCTATTCAATTATCTATTTAAAACATTTAATTATCAACAGCCAAAGCAAAATTGCAAGTTTAAAGAACCTATGTCCAAGGGTTCGATAGTTATTGCCAGGCCGTGTTTTGCAACATCTGGTCAGTTTTTACATCTTTGGTCAGTTTTACTTTAATGTTTTATCTCTGAGGACCCACTAATCAATATGGATCCTCTACTAGTCAAAACAAATCTACCAAGTTAGACTAACTTAGACCTGAAGGTTATGTAGTTATTGCCTTGACAAGATATGGTCTATCGACATACCGACGGGCATGCGGACAGACAAACCGACATTTGCAAAGCAATATTCCCCCGCTTTTGCGAAAGTAGGCATAATACGCCTAATGTTTCATTCCACAACGATTAAATGTATTACATGTACGACGATTTAGAACATATGTTACAGTTAATAATGAATAATAAGTGTGTCACAAATTTCTACATACCCCTTTAATACAATACTTTACATTCCAGTTTTTCGGCTAAATTTTGCTAAGTTTCCCAGAAAATTGTGAGACTCTGTTCCTGTTTAGTGTTTATGTTGACGTGTAGCCTAATTAGTTTACTTTGATGCCAGAACCATGTTTTGATAACGGTAGGGAAACGCTTTAACCATAGCTCTGAATGTGCAAAGGTGTTGATATTTAGACTAGTCTCTGATGTTGCTTTGTTTGGCTGGGGGGTAGATTCATTGTTTCAATTCAGTCTGGAAATAACAGTTGTAGAGACCAGATCAGTTGGAGATGGCTGAGTGTTAGTTTTATGTGAGAATATGAGGAGATGGGGATGTGAGGTATTTGATCCGCAATGTACAATGTGGCTTGTAGTGGGGGAGACCTGTCAAGAATAGAGCCTATGTGGCATATTTAAGCCTGTGTGGCAACCCTAGCCTGTGTGGCAACCCCGAGCCTGTGTGGCAACCCCGAGCCTGTGTGGCGAATCCCGAGCCTGTGTGGCAACCCCGAGCCTGTGTGGCGAATCCCGAGCCTGTGTGGCAACCCCGAGCCTGTGTGGCAAACCCCGAGCCTGTGTGGCGAACCCCGAGCCTGTGTGGCAATCCCAGAGCCTGTGTGGCAAACCCTGAGCCGGTGTGGTTTCGATATGAGTGATACCAAGTGTGGTTAGCTGTGTGTGTATGTGCGCGAAGTATTTGGAGTGTTACTTACTTACTTGAATGACATAAAAGATTCTTCCTTTAAATTAGCGTTTGTGCGTCAAGAACGAATACTAAAGGTTTTATGTTATATATATACGCTGCATGGATCATGACGTAAATGGACATTGAAGGCATTGTTGTTTTAATCAATTAACTGATGTTATAGGTAAACGGACTTTTGCTGTTGTATTGTTTGCATATGAAGATACTTATGAAAAATATATATCACATTCTGTTGATACTTAATTTGCATGCGTGTATCAAGTAGATCTATATCAGTTTCTGTAAATAAATAGTTTAGATGTAAAGGTATTTGTGGTAATTAATGTGCTCCCTAGACATATCTGGTCCAAAAGAACCTCCATTGCACACTGGAGTCTGGAGTGATTAAACACCCCTGCGTGACAAAGTGTGTCTGTATCGTTTGCACTAGATGAAAGATGGATTGCAGAAGTACAGCCTGGGGTTTACAGAGATCATGGGTATCAAGCTAATATCTACTGCTTGAATAATGGAAAACTACCAGCGACATTGAAGAGCATTACAAACGCCAACTTCACTATTTTAGACAGCCAAGGTCACTGGACAAGCTACATACGGACATCTTCAGTCATTAAGGCAAATGATCCAGGTGAATAATAAAGAACAAACTACATGACTATTCATGGAAACAAGTTTCCATTTTCATGTTAAACCCGTTTATATATCATCTCATGTTGAACATTTTATACTTTAAAAATATCGACGTGTTCGGAACGCTCAAATGGCGTAAACCTTCGTGCAGTAAGAAATGAAATAATTAACCATATGCTTTATACATGGAGGTTTTTAACATTATATAGGAAAGTTATTAACAACGAACCACACTGAAATAGTATTCAGACTTTACAAAAACTATATTTCAATCATTATTTACAATAACTGTATGCATATTTAATTTCTAGGATTATTTTATGAAACCGAGCATGTCAAGTACGCATACATGTCACCTGACGGAAGAGTGGCTTTCACTGACAGTGGTCAACGACGCTCGCTTTCCAAGGGTAACTATGCAGTTTATATATACAGCCCATGACATGTAGTTCGAAGTACTACTATCTTTGTACAAATAATAAAAGAAGGAAAAGAACTTGTATTTATGTTATTGGTTTTCTTGTTTAAAAGCTGCTGGTTTGTTTGTTGTCAACTGTTTCTGCGACAGCTTCTACACACTCTTCGGAATCAACCAATACACCAACATATTTTCCTTCGCCTCCTGATTGCAAACTGATTCAACTGAAATCACTCAAGTACCGGAATTTCAAACTGAGATTACCAACAGAGGTATAACATGTAGATTGATATTCAGATTTTTGACGTAACAGTTCGTAATATTGTTGTAATTGTATTAAAGCCGCAGTCCATAGACTATATTTCAATACATCTTTAATTGATAATAGCTCTAATGAACGTTAATGGTATTTATTCGACTGAAAACTGTTTCTTGTTTATGAAAGGTATTTTCTAATGTCTATGTTTGAAGACGCTTGATACGAACTGAATAAACGATACTGTACATGCTGATTTACTCCAGAGGCATCACCAGCTGTCGCATACAGAAACTGTACGATAAAATATTACCGAAACGTTATTATTTTACCGATTTAAATGCGTGTTTGTTGTATTTTGATCGATAAGATGTCCATTAGAAGCGATGTCGGCAAAGTTTTATTTTTGTCTAGGTTGCCTGCGGTCAGCACGACTTAGTTGTCACAATTGGTGTTCGGTGTATGAGCGTGAGTGCGTGCGTGCGTCCGAGTGCGTACGTGCGTCCGTCAGATCTTGTCCGGACTGTTACTCTATCATTCATGAGGCAATTTAAAAAAAACTTGCTACAAATGTTCACCTTTGGAGACGGCATGTTGCACGCAAGACGTGTCCCTAGGTCAAAGGTCAAGGTCACACTTAGAGGTTAAAAGAGATCTTCTTGTAAGAAAATGTGATTTTAAACTAATTACAATACAAGATGCTTACTGTCAAAGGGCTAGACATATTGCCAACACGGATCTTGGTATTAACATATTGCTGGACTGCGGCTTTAATTTCTTGGGTTTCTTATTTTATTGTATGACAAAATTCTCAGACATTTTTTATGTACAGTGCGCTTAAGGAAAACACGTAAGTGCGTATAATATGAAACCGGTGAAAGTTGTTTCTCACAAACTATGTTATTTTTGTTCGATACAGAGTTTCTAGCAGTAGGATTAGACATTGGTGTGCCAGTCGGAATTGCATTAGCAATTGGAGGAGTAGCTGTCATCGTTCTACTTAAAACAGGTACTTCATGCTTAGTCAGTAGCACTTTCAACATGTTGAATTCCAGCACGAAAATAAAATTAGTTTCATAAAATGTGCAATTAAAAGATATTCTCGTGTAAGTGTATGCCTTATATACTAAAATTATAAATTCTGATTCATAAATCATTATCAAGAAGTATGGTACAAATAAGACTTTTTTAGACAATCTATTAAAATGTGTCGTCCATATTATGATAATATCAGTGTTTACAAAGACATTTTAACACTTTGGTGCGTTTGATGATTTCAGAAAAGTAATACCCTGTTTGAAGACAACATCGACTACATCCCACGACAGACAAAGATTTGAAAGACCTGAACCGTTCTATGAAGATATCGTTGACAGAAATGAAAGCAACAGAAATTACTGTGTGCTGGACCTAAATGTTGATTCTGTTGAAGGCAATGCTCGCTAATATAATACACTATATAGTTTGAAAAATGAAAATGGTACAAGTGATAAATGCAGTTCAGAGATCGACAATAAGGTTTCGCATGAAAATGATCCACGCGTTAACCTTGATAGCAATTACATGAATAACTAAACCGTAGTAGTGGAACACAAACTTTCATATAGGCATACATAGTTGGTCTTGTGTACGGAAAAGTCGAATGTATGTATTTGGATCGAACATGACCGATTTAAACACGTGGTAGTATCCATAGCAACATTAGTCATCCATTAGATTCACACACTGTGATAAATAATATATATCTTATATCGTATGTGATACTAGAAGTACTCACAAACCATGTGTGATATTTTACAACGAATACAGTTTTTAAACGCTATACATGTTTAATCTTAATATATTCAGATATGTGTGTGTATGATTTTTTAATATCCAAAGCGATACTTACAGCTACACAATTTAGATCAACAGCAAATAATGTCACAATACCGAATGAGCTGAGAGCACGTTTGGGTGGTTTATTTACATGTTAATACATGTTACAATATCATTTTAAGGTGTTAGAGACATATTAAATACCCAGTTACAATAATAACTGTATGTGTTCAAAATATCGCCAAGGAAGTAATTTGAATAGCAATTCTGAAGCTAGATGCATTACTTGCAGGAATTATAAAACGATAGTATATTTTCAACGATCAGGATGACTCATCACCTACTCAGATTCCAGTGTCACCGTGCTATATTGTTCTCGCTTTTTACTAATCTAAAAGACATATCCGGAAAATAACGACTGCAATGCACAGGAAGATACATTTATAAATGTGAACGACAGTCACTTCCTCTTAGATTTTAAACCAACAAAACAGACACTCTATAATGTGTTTTTATAAATTCCTTGGATTATATTGTTCCTGGTTAACCCCGCAGTGAAAGGTAAATACGTTTACAATACTTTTGTTTTAAAATTTAATATACTGAATTAAATATGATGATCAACCTGCTTTCATTTCGCATTAAAATATACCCACTTTACTTAATGCGGCAGTCACACAATCCAGAATATGGCTCCCGACAGCGTCCCGATAGTGCAAAGATACAAATATTTATAAAAAAAATCGTGAATGATTATATCGGGACGCCATTGGAAGCTGTCGCGACACTATAGGGAAACTGTCGGATCGCATTCGGGAGAATCGGGAAGTTGTCTGGACTCTGTCGAAATGCTGTCTGGGCGCTGTCGAGACATATTCGATCTTAAATTGAATCTTTTGACATATTTGATTCGGGACGTTGTCGGCTCAAGAACGGCAGCAAAAATCAGGAATGTGTGACTGAGGCATTAAGCCTCTGTCGAGTTGCTGTCGTGAGGCTGTCTGGACAATATTCGATCTTTGGATCAGAAATTGAATTTCGAGCTCAGAATATCAGAATATTGTCCCGACTTTTGACATATTTGATTCTGGGCGCTGTCGGCTTAAGAACGGCAGGAGAACTCGGGAATGTGTGACTGAGGCTTACGGTTTAGTAATTCCAATTACATCAAAATAAATTAGAAGAGGGCCACGATGGCCCTAGGTCGCTCACCTGATATCTATGTATGAAGTTTCATTAAAATATCTCAATACGTTCTCAAGTTATGGAGCGAAAACTGTTTTTCTATTTTTAGTAACAATGACCTAGACCTTGACCACACCCACCACATACGTAAATCAAGGTTTTGATATAAGGTATGTACGTGTGAAGTTTCATTAAAATATCTCAATTCGTTCTTTAGTTATTGAGCGCAAACCGTTTTTCTACTTTTAATAACATTGACCTTGACCCCACCCACCCCATAAGGAAACCCAAGTGAGGTCTCGATATAAGATATGTGTATTAAGTTTATTTAAAATATCGCAATGCGTTCTTAAGTTGTGAGCGGAAACCGTTTTTCTATTTTCAGTAACGGTGACGTTGACCCCACCCACCCCATATGCAATCCCAAGCAATGTCTTGATATAAGGTACTTATGTATTCAGTTTCATTAAAATAGCTAAATGGGTTCTCAAGATATTTAACAGAAACCATTTTGCTATTTTTAATAACGATGACCTTGACCTTTAATCTACCCACCCTATATGCAAGCCCAATTGAGGTCTCAATATAATGTATTTATGTATTAAGTTTCATTAAAATATCTCAATGCGTTCTCAAGATATTGCGCGGAAACCATTTTTTCTATTTTTAGCAACAGTGGCCTTGACCCCTCCCACCCAATATGCAATCCCATGCGAGGTGTCGATATAAGGTATCTATGTATTAAGTTTCTTTAAAATATCTCAATGCGTTCTAAAGTTATTGAGCGGAAACCGTTTTTCTATTTTTAGTAAACAGTGACCTTCACCGTACCCATCCCATATGCAATCCCAATCGAGGTCTCGATATAATGTTTTAACCAAATAAAATATGAAACCTCTGGGCCTTGTGGTTTCGGAAAAGAACTTTTAGATCATTTTGCCATTTACGTCTATATAAACCATGTGAGCTCCGGGGTATGGCCAGTTTTGACCCCATGGGTATCATTTGAACAATCTTTGTAGAGGACCACCAGACAACATTACATACCAAATATGAAACTTCCGGGCCTTGCGGTTTCAGGAAAGAAGCTTTTAGTCATTTTGCTTTTAAGTCTATTAACATTGTGACCCCCGGGGTGTGGCCAGTTTTGACCCCAGGGCATCATTTGAACAATCTTTATAGAGGACCACTGTACAATGTTACAAATCAAATATGAAACCTCTGGGCCTTGCGGTTTCAGAGGAGAAGACTTTTAAAGTTATTGTGCTATTTAAGTATATATAAACCATGTGAGCCACTGGGTGTGGCCAGTTCTGACCCTAAGGGCATCATTTGAACACTCTTTGTAGAGGACTACTATACAGTGTTACATACCAAATTTGAAACCTCTGGGCCTTGAGGTTTCAGAGAAGATTTTAACAATCATTTTGCTATTTAAGTCTATATAAAACCTGTAACCCCCGGGCTGTTCCCAGCTTTGACCCCAATGGCATCATTTGAACAATCTTTGTAGAGGACCACTACACAATGTTACATACCAAATATAAAACCTCTAGGCCTTGAAGTTTCAGAGAAGATTTTTAAAATCATTTTGCTATTTAAGTCTATATAAAACATGTAACCCCGGGATGTGGCCGGTTTTGACCCCAGGGGCATCACTTGAACAATCTTTGTAGAGGACCACTATACAATGTTACGTACCAAATATTCACATCGAAGAAGATGTTTTTGAAAGCTCTCATCGCTTTGATTGCCATCAGCAGATTTAAGTTTAACTGAAGTTTAATTCGTAATGACTTGGCTATTTATGAAGTTACTGTTATTTAACCACCCTTTGCAGTGCTGACTTTTGTTTAAAGATTGTTCCCCGAAAAATTGTTCTACGGTAGTATTTAAATGCAATTTTGATGGTTACTTGTTAGGTTTAAATATTACTATTTATTTCAAGCAATGACAATGAATCATCACCTATTCAGATTATTGTGTCACCAGGTTAAATTGTTTTCTTTTCTTACTAATCTCATAAGGAAGTCCGGTAGATAATGACTGCAGTGCACAGGAAGATAATTTTAAACGGCAGTTGATTCCTCGTTCGAATTCAGAACAATAAAATAGAAACACCCGTAATGTGGTTTTATAAATTTGTTGGAGTGTTTTTATTGGCTAACGCCCGGGTTGAAGGTAAATACCTAAACATTTTGTGTGTCTAATTCTGTTTACTGAATTCAACTTATCTTTATTTTGTATGACAAAAGACTCACTGTACTCACGGTTAAATCATCATAATTACATTTCAAGAAAACACTTTTTAGTTTTAATTACGATTTCACAATTATAAGTATAAAATTACAACTGTTCGCATTTTTACGTAAACGCTGCATTCTGATTGGATAATCCGCCCACGTAACCTGTCGTTCATACCCAGATGCATCGGCTTCGTATGCAAATTACCTCGTTATTATTCATGACCGTAGTACTTTTTAATTGATTGTGTATTTGCGAAGACGTCATTGTGTAGCGCGAACCTTTACGATGTTCTCATTCATTCGCTATTTGCAACATGACGTCATTGTTTTGCGCACACATTTGCGATGTATACACTATCGTTCGTAAACAAAACTAGAGCTTTGTCACAGGAGTGGCAGCGGGCCCCGAATGATAAAATGTTTGAAGGTGAGAGTGGAAGAAAAATTAAGATTTAGGTTATTAGATTGGGGTATGTCGTTGTCCGGGCGGGCGTGGTCAACTTTTGGTTCTCGCTCTCTAACTCGAGAACGAATTGATATCTGTTAATGAAACTTTATACATTGATACCTTTTATCCAGACCTCGAATGGGATTGCATATGTGGTGGGTGTGGTCAAGGTCACCGTAACAAAAAGTAGAGAAACAGTTTTTGCTCAATTACGCGAGAACTAATTGAGCTATGCAACTTCATACATAGATACCTTATCAAGACCTTGCTTGGGTTGAACATGTAAGTTTTATTTTCACTCCCAAAGCATACCAATGTAGATTATACTACACTGAACAGCACTTCTAACAAGACACTTACACAAATCGTAATAAAATGGCCATTTTGCGGTGAAAATTAAACCAAAATTAGGCAACCATTAATTTACTGACATATGTATTTGTGTGTTAAATTTCATTTCATTTCTTGCGCATTTCAATATGAAAAAGAACATAACAAGTTTCAAGAAAGTCTGTTGAAAACTGTAGGAGGAGTTGCATTCACAAGGAAAGTTCCCTCTATATTAATTACAATAGCTCAAACTGTTTTTGAGTAATTGAGAAGAAACCGTTTTTCTATTTTTAGTAACGGTGACCTTGACCTTGATCCCACCAACCCCCTATGTAATCGCAATCGATGTCTTGATAAAAGGTATCTATGTATGAAGTTGATTTACAATAGCTCAATTCGTTCTCGAGTAATTGAGCGGAAACCGTTTTTCTATTTTTTGTAACGGTGGCCTTGACAGTGACCCCATCCACCCCCTATGTAATCCCAAGTTAGGTCTCGATATAAGGTATTTATGGATGAAGAGTCATTAAAATATTGCAATTCGTTCTCAAGTAAGCAAGCTGAAACCAAAAGTTGACTCCGCCTGAAAATGAAACATTAACAAAGGGCAATAACTCCAGAATTATGAAGTGCAGAGTAACGGTTCTTTTGCACTGCACTTTCCTTAATGAGATCTATATACCTATGAAGTTTTAAGTTAATGCCTCGTATAGTCTAAGAGTTATGCTCCAGGCAAAAATGAAGTATGAAACATCAACAAAGGGCAATAACTCCAGAACCATGAAGTGCAGAGTAATGGTTCTTGTGCACTGTACTTCTCCTTAATGAGATCTATCCACCCATGAAGTTTCAAATTAATAGCTAAAACGGTTTTGAGGTTATGACAGAAAAACATGAACAATGTGGACGGACGGACGGACAGACGGACGGACAGACAGGATGATTACTATAGGGCACCCGCAAAAAATTTGAGGGGACCATATAACTGATTTATCGGTTGCCGATTTTGCAGACGATGATATCGGTAACGCATATTGGGAAATTAAAATTGTTTTCCCATAAAGTCCACTATAAAAATATACAACAGCGATTTGCAAAGTCTGGCGAGATATTAGAAATGCCGTTCGATAAAAATGAAACTGAAACTAAAACGTGGATTCCTACGCCGGAGGCCCTTAGACAGTTAAAAGTAATGTTGATATGCACCATTGGTTGTAATTATATGAATTGAATAGTATTTTTCTGCATTTCATCGAAGTATGAACTGTCGGGAAAATTACGCCTAATTGATGCCTAAACGCCGGCGTAATTTTCCCGACAGTTCATACACCGATGAAATGCAGAAAAATGCTGTTCAATTCTTAAATGAATTATTGTATTAAAACGTAAACTCCTTAAATTATATACATTTGTAGTTTGATGTTTCTATAATTGTTTATAGTTTATTGTCTCAATTAAAGTAATTAAATTAATGTTTTGTCATGTTATATTCGCAGCTTTCTACCTGATTAACAGTTCGAGATGTCGTGTATTTATTCATTTTCAATCAGTTTGACAAGAAATTGTTAAATGTATTGCATTCACTACACAAATACATTTTCGTTTCATGGCACATAGCACATAAAGTATGTTTTTACTTTCTATAATATAATTAAGGTAATTAACATACGAAATGAGCTTTTTATTGCAAAAAGGCACTAAAATTTCGCATTCGCAAACAAAAATAATACACCATACTCGTATATTTCAGTTGATTGATTTGTAAATTACATGAACCATATCCTTATTTATGTTGTTGTTTGTTGTTGTTCTTTTCAGGTCGACAATTCATAATTAACAATTCACGAACATACTGGAACGAAACTACCTGTATACTTGGTGCACCAAATCTGGTATATTCCGTTGCAACAGGTTGGGCAGTTAACAAATCAACGTTGAACACTAGACCCCCAGAAGAAGTCTGGATTGGATATATTAACGCGACATTGGTGCTTTAGTTCCAAGGTACAATGAATATCGATTTTGTTTAATTGTACGTATAGATTTATTGTAGAAGAGTTAACCAATGATATTAACGTTTTAAATAACATTGAGAGCACTGTGCACAATACGCCAGCTGAAAACTTGATGACGTCATATTTACACACCCCTCCGAGGATAAACATCAAACAGTTTCTACATAGCTACTTATATCATTTGAAAGCATGTAGCACCTTCTATAATATCATTACATTTTAATCCACTTAGTGGATATATTTATTTCTTCAATATTCGCATTAGTCATTTAATCTAAGTTTTTAAGTGGTTTAATATTTTTATTTTGTTCGAGTGGTTATTGTTAAGACTAACTTTATTACTACTCCACAGTATTCTGTTAATCATCATTGTTTTGTCAACATATACTGTTAAAAATTACACTCAGTCTTTGGGTAAAGTTGACATATTGATAACAAGATGTTTTTCCAAAAGCTTACAATATTTTAAAACACGTGTTATATGTATATCAATCGAAACTAATTTCTAAAAACAAATCTAAAATAAAAACACGCCTTTTAACTACGAACGTATTAAAATAATGTATTCCGTTGTTATAGGTTGCGCTGAAATCCAACTTGATGCAGAAAAAACAATACTAGTGAACACTGCTGGCGACTGTTACGTGTCATGCAGAAGTCTTTTTGGAATTCAAAAATCAAATGTAAGTAATAGGATATGTTTGTATAAACCTTCAAGCGTGCTCACCTGATATAAAGAGGTAAAACGTCAGCTGTTTACAAAACACATTTAATAAAATGACCCACAATTAGTAAAATGCATTTAATCAAATGATTCTAAGTGTTTCTTTATTGCATTGCGTCATCTCGGGTATTTGTCTAGTTGTGTGATTAAATGCGAAGCAGAAAACACACGAAATGCTATTTCAACTTATTTATAAACACACAAGTACAACAAAAAGTATCCATTTTAGTTTAAAATAGTATGCAAATATCATACATACTTCTAAGATTATTTTAATTAGATGTTGAAATCAGCACTTCGCATTCTTACTGAGTGGATGCAATCTACGTTCAGAAATTAGCTTCAAGTCTATACATGGCGATACAGACTATATATTACATTGTTAAACACATCAACATTATTGCCGTTTACAGACAAAATATGAAGTAGTTTATAGTTTTTATATAGTTTATAGTTTATTAGATAATACAGTAGGCAATAAGCCCATGAGTATACATGAAATGTCAATACAATATACATAAAACAAAGTCACTGGTCATTCAAAGGATAAACATCAAAATTAAATCGGTACATTTTAAAATATTGGGTATTTTAGATAAGACAATATACAGCGAGAGGTGGTATGTATTTGTATACATACATATGCATAAATATATACCAAAAATCCTATCCTAATCGTAATATGTATTATAAGTATTTCTTATTTCCCATGCTTTATAAATAAACATAGCTAAATTTTTAACAATATTACTATTTTGAGAGGTCAGTAAATCTATAAACTTTAACATATTTGGTCTTACGTAATAAAATGGTTTTAAGTAAGCTTTTCTTACATCAGTATATAATGTGCATTCCATAACAAAGTGGTATTCATCTTCTAAAACATTGCATAAAGGACATTTTCTTTCTTCATAAGGAATAGCTATTGGTTTTTGCCATCTACCCGTTTCAACTTTAAGTCTACGTGCAGAGACTCTTAATCTAGAGAGTGCCATTCTATACTTTAGAATATTTACATCACTTAAATAGAATTGAAATTTAAAATCGGATATTAATATGTATGTTTTTGCTCTAGTTGATTCACTCAATTCGGTTTTCCAATTTTGTATAAACATATCTGTAACTCTTATTTTAAAAATTTTCAAAAATATGTCTACATCCCCTACCCCTTGATTCAGCCACACATCGTTAAAACCACAATTACCTAATAGGCTTTTAACCATGTAGACCCAAGATCTGTTATTGGGGTATGTTTCTAATTCCCGGGACATAATATCATAAACAAGCTTTACATATTTTATATCACGTGTGTTTACTATCTTTAACCAATATCTAATTACATTAATGCTATGTCTGACAGATAAAGATGTTCTACCGAGTTCTCCATATATAAAATTATTCTGTGTTTGCCTTCGGACTCCTAATAATTCTTTGCAATAATTTAAATGTATTCGCTCTATCTTTATATTGCTCTGTAATCCCCATATTTCGGAGCCATAACTTAAAACAGGATAAATTAATTTATCAAACATTTCTAACCTGTGTTGTATTGTGATGTTATAAAATTTCGACAAATATTGTCTTAATTTAAAAATAGCTTTCAAAGATTGTCCACACAGACTATCAAAAGTTTTGGAAAATGAGCCTGAGGAAAAGACAAACCCCAAATATGTAAATTTATCAACAATTTCTAAAACGTTGTTATCATATAGGAATCTCAAATTTCGTCTTAGTCTTCCTCCTTTTTTAAAAACCATGACTTTAGTTTTTTGTGTATTAACCTTGAATTTCCATCGATCACAGTATTGTTTTAACAAATCTAACCCTTTCTGTAAACCAATTTCACTTTCTGAAAACAAAACAATATCGTCAGCATATAACATTATGAATAATTTTAAAGTGTCTAAATTTATTCCGTCATAATTATTTGTCAGCAAATATTCCTCAATGTCATTCAAATACATCGCAAATAAAAAAGGAGACAATGATTCGCCCTGACGTACCCCTAACAAGCATGTAAAGCTATCGCTAACCTCATTGTCATATTTTACCCTTGACTTAGCAATACTATACATTGAACGAATTATGTTTAATATTTTCCCTCTAATACCTAATTTAATCAGTTTATACCACATAATATCTCTAACTATGTAGTCAAATGCTTTTGTAAAATCTATAAATGCTACGTACAGTTTCTTTTTCTTATTTAATAAATGACTTATTACATTATGCAGTACAAAAATATTATCTATTGTGCCCATGTTTTGTCTAAATCCTGCCTGAGCCTCAATGTAAACATTATACTTTTCCGCCCAAATCGTTAGACGGTCATTTAAAACTTTTGTAAATAATTTGCCTAATGTACTCAGTAAAGTAATACCCCTGTAGTTATTCGTATTATTAATATCACCTTTCTTATGCAATGGGACCACATAACCCTCTGACCATGTTTCTGGAAAGTAACCCATATCAAAATATTTATTAATTAACGTGCAAAGAGCTGTCGCGAACATGTCTATCTCACATCCATACTTAAAACATTCGTTAAGAAAATTATCTGGCCCACCCGATTTACCATTGTTTAGTTTTTTACAACATTTTTTTATTTCATGTGTGGTAATGATATTATTCAATTCTTCAAACATAATGTTTAATTCTCCTCCTAGATATCTCTCATTAAAATATAAAATGTCTTCATCTGGTTGAAAAAACACAGAATCGGGATCATTTACAGATTTAAAATAATTTAAAAAATCATCTGATGCCAAAGAACTAGAATTGCACATAACCGATCCTTGTAACATTTTCCAATATAACTTGGCATTATTTTTTCTGGCTAATTCCAGTTTATGTGTTTGTAATTTATCATAGTCACATTTTTTATTTCTAACGCATTTTTTATAATTTGATCTAGCTGCCACCAGGTCCCTCCTTGTTTCATCGCAAGGGTTATTTCTGTAATAATTAAGAGAAGTATAATAAGAATTCTTCAAATTTTTACACTCATGGTCAAAGTATACAGCATCCTTATTATAATTTTTATAACAAAAATTACTATGTAAATTTTGTTTAAATATTGGCTTACATACCCCATCTAATATATCTGTAAAAGCTTTAACATTTAAGTCTAAATGCTCATGTGAAATTGCCACAACAATGTTTTCACAAAGAAATTCAAAATGTGTAGTATTTTCTTCCGAGCTTAATACATTCATATTCAAATCTTTTTTACTATCATCCCATTTATATTTGTATAACAATTTAACAGGATCCCCTTTATTGTTGCCATCAACAGAATTATCCAATGTGTACATACTTAAACTAAACGAAATAACACAATGATCGGACACAATATTAGGGTCGTAAATGTCAAATGTTTTAAACTGTTTAAGAAGATCGGCTTTGCACAAAACATAATCGACAACGCTACACCCTTGTGAGTTTACACATGTGAATTTACCAATGCCTTTATCTGTACCACAGCGGCCATTTACTATCTTTAAACCTGTCGATATACAAAAATCTAGTAATATTTTACCATATTCATTTACTGTTTTATCTTGACTGTTTCTCTCAATTACATCATCCATTACATAATCATCTGGCAACATGTTTAAAATATGTTTATTCTCATATTCTGCATAATCTGGCTTAATCCCCACCCGTGCATTTAAATCCCCGCATAGTATAAAGTTACAATCATTACCATACTCCTGTTCGAAATAAATTAGTATATCCGATATATTTACACTGTTTGTAGTATCAATTGGCAGCATACCAGTCTCTTGTACGCGGAGCACACCAACATCACACACTAACATCACACCCGAATATCACACCCGAGCGTCATTAAATACAAAGTCACTACTTGTCACAGTAAACTCTGTCTAAATGAATTCATTTTTCATATGGTATAAACGTGTATTATACTGATTTTTGCATTACTGAGCATCCAGCTTCCTAACGGCTTTTAAGGATACCCATTTTGATTGATTTTTCGGAGCTTTAACTTGATTTTCTGCAAAACTCTACACTTCCTTGGCACCCCATGTTAATCAGAATTGAGTGCCACAGTGGGTGTGCGAATCGAAAGCCGACAACTTCTACACATTATACGGATTTCAATACTACTTCAGCAAATGTTCAATTTTAGGAACGTATTCGATGTTGGTGTTTCCAACCAGTTGGACCTTTTTCGAAGACATTTTGCACAGACACCTGCGGACCTCAGCAGCTTTTGTGTGGAAAGGAACACAGCAGCTACTTTTCAATTTATAAAATCACGCATTGTACGTATTATTGTATTTAAAACTGGTCTTCTCTTTCCAAGTTAGTTTGATATTCGATTGAATTTATTGATGTTAACTTCTTTATTAATATTGAATATTATTATATAATATAAACAGTATTGTCAAACTTATTTTAGGTCCACAACTTCTCGGAAAGACCGGTGAAAACAATAAGTTTTGTCTAGGGTTCAGTCCTAAAGGTGGCTATACGTGGCTAGGATGTAGTGTTTACAACAGAATACTATGCAGTACTTTTAAAGATAAGTTCTTACAAAACATATTCTGGTAACCTATTAAATATACATCCATAATTTATACGTTAACTGTAACAAACCTAAGTGGCAATGTATACAACAATTTAATTACAATAACGGACGAAATATACATGTACATATTTTGTTTTTGTTGTATTTTTGCACAAGATGGAAAACGGACCGCAGTAATACAAAATGAAAAGTTCAATGAATGGTCCAAAGCCAATAGTTACTGCTTGGAAGCAGAAAAATTACCAGCGACGTTGGAGAGCATCAAAAATGCCAACTTTACAAATTCTGACACCCAAAGTCACTGGACAAGTTACATACTGACCGCTTCAGTCATTATGGCAAATGATGAAGGTAAAGAAGATTTTGCACTAACGTGTGTATACCTTATCAATATTTATTGTTATACCTATATAATGATAGAGCGGTGTTCTGTGAACTGACCGACATTCAAGTTGTTGTGTTCAGTTCCAACAGCATAGTTATACAGCCTCGTGTGTGTAAACTGACACTACCTACGAGACTGATACAAGTTTGTACACACCTTACTAATGTAGTAATCTAATGTTATTCATTGAATTATATAATTGATACAGATTTGTAGAATCCTTCGAATTATTCCATACACATTATGCAATCAACAGTACGGTTGTGTTATATAATGACCTTTTCAAATAGAACTATAAACACGGTTAGAAAACTCACCAGACCATTTCATTTAGAGGTGTTTAGAAAATGTCCGGTGGTGACGTCCGAAGTGGTCCGGTGGAGTAAAATATATAAACAACTCGACTTCGATCATTTTGTATTATTTTCTCCTTTTAACGGTACCTTTTCATAAATCGGCGTATGTATTACCAGTAGGTTAACGAACAATCGTTCGAAGTGTCGTCAAATACTGTCAAAAAATGAAGATTATACAATTAATAAGATTGGGTATGTCGTTGGGTTTGTAACGGCGTCAACTTTTCGTTTTTGGTCTTTAACTTGAAAACGGATTAAGCTCTTGTAATCAAATATCATACATAGATATATAATACAAGACCGCGCTTGGGACTCATATGGGGTGGCTGGGGTCATGGTTAAAATAACTGTTACTAAATAAATTCCGCTCAATAAATAGGGAACGAATTGAAATATTTAGAACAAATACACAAAAACTGGTTCTGCTCAATAACATGTGAACACATTGATATATTCAAATGAAACTTCATACATATAAACTTATATCGAGACCTCACTTGAGATTGCATATGGTGTGTGTGGGTTCAAGGTCAAGGTCCAGCCCATAGGCAATCCCAAGCGAGGTCTCGATATAAGGTATCTATGCACTAGGTTTCATAAAAATAGCTCTATGCGTTCTCAACTTATTTAACAGAAACCGTTTTTGCTATTTTTAGTAACAGCGACCTTTACCTTGACCCCACCTACCCCACATGCTATCCATGCAAGGTCTGAATATAAAGTAACTATATATTAAGTTTCATTAAAATATCTCAATGCGTTCTCAAGTTATTGAGCTGAAAACATTTTTCTATTTTTAATTACAGCGACCTTGACCCCACCGAACCCATAGGCAATACCAAGCGAGGTCTGGCTAAAAGGTATATATGTATGATGTTTCATTACAATAGCTCAATCCGTTTTCGAGTTAGTGAGCGGAAACGAAAAGTGCTACGACCGCCCGCCCGCCCAACGACAAACGCAAATATAATAACCGATTTGTTTTCTTCTAACAACTTGGTTAAAAAGTTTCCGCTCAATACCTATAGAAGGAATTGAGATATTTTAATGAAACTTTATATGTAGATACCTTATATCTACTCCTCGCTTGCGATTTCATATGGGGTGGGTGGGGTCAAGATCACCATTACTAAAAATAGAAACAAGAGCACCGCATACGGGTGCTGGACGCTCAACTTTCTTGTATTAATAGTAATCTAAGCTTTTGTTTATAGAGTAGGCTCATCACTGTCATCAAGTATGTTGAATTTCAAGTCAATACCTCTTATAGATATTGAGAAATTTGACCTAAAGCAAAAATCCTAATAAAGGCAATAACTCCACCAAAATCCTTGATATAGTTACCTCATCGTATCTACAGAATGGTTTCATAACTATGATGAAGTATGTTGAGTTTCAAGTCGATACTTGTTATAGATATTGTGAAATTTGACCTTGTTGAAAAACGGTAATAACTCAAGAAAATCCTTTATAGACTTATCTTGTCTACATAATAAGTTAATCACTGTTTTAAAGTACTTTAATGTTTCATGTCAATACCTCATATAGGTACTGAGAAATTTGGCCTAAAAGGAAAATTGTAAGTTAAAAAAAGGGTAATAACTCCAACAAATTCCTGGAGCGAGAGTTACCTCCTCTTGTCTGCAGAATGGGGTCAGCACTATAGAAAAGAGCATTGAGTTTGAATTTAATGTCTTTGATAGTTATTGAAAAATTTTGTATTTACCAAAAAATTGTCAAAATATGCTAAGTTGTAAGTCCAAACCGGGGCAGATAACTTTGGAAATACAAATCACAGGGGTATCTTCGTCCCCTTTTGGTGGTGAACAAGTATTTAACGTTTCAAATGGATAGTTTTTGAGAAATGTACTCTGACAAAGAACTTAATCGAAAAACTTAACCAAAAAACTTCACGAAAAACTTAACGCTGACGCAGACGACAGGGCGAAGATAATAGCTCGATTTTTTTTCTTCAACAAGTCGAGCTAAAAACGGTGTCGGCTCAATAACGCAAAAAAAAAAAGCTTTCGTAATAAAACGTCACATATAGATGCATTATATCAAGACCTTGCACGGGATTGCCTATTGTTTGTGTGCGGTCAAGATCAAGAGTTGCCGCTTGGTATTACTTAGAAGATGGATGAGGTCATGGTCACCATTATTTAAAATATATCAAATGCTATCTGCTCAATAACTCAATAGTGGATTGAGCTATTGCTATACCGGTAAAACTGTTTCACTTACATTTACATACTTCTTTGAATGGTCAGTTTTCTTAAATGTCATAATTAGCAACTAAAAAATCAATTTCTTAACTTAAGTTGTACTTTAGTGCAATTCCTAGCCATAGTTGTAAGACCTTCACTTATTATCAAGAACTTTCTTGTGCTTATTTGGCTGACTGTTATGCATTTCTTTCGAAAAAAAATTCCGTGGAATTTCCAGGTTTTTTGTTTTAAGTTGAAATAATTGCAAAACATTGTATTCACTGACACGTTTTGCCGGTCTGTGTGTTCTTACTACTACTCTTTTTCACTAATCACACTTGGAGCAAAGATTCTAAATGCGGGCGTGATATGAATGCTTTGTGAGAATCTCGCAAACAAAATGTGCACACATTAAATCACTAACAGTCATGTTTACATTTATTTTAGGATTATTACATGAAATCGCGCATGCCCAGTACGCATACCTCTCATCGAATGGAAGAGTGGCTTTCACAGACAGTGGACAACGAAGCTCACTTTGCGAAGGTAACTATAACAAGAGCTGTCGAAGGACAGCGCGCACGACTTTTCTTGTACTTGTCAGAGTTACTGGCATTTTGTTTTAAACAAACTGTTGGATAGCAGGGGCCAATTAAACAAAGTTAATTCCGTTTTCGAGTAACTGATTAAAAATCTCGCAAGCCATTCCTAAGATACTAGCTTACCGAAAAACATTAACCTAGCCCGGAGGCCGACGCCAACGCCGACCCGGGCGAGTAGAATATCTTGCATTTTCTTCCATAAGTCGAGCTAAAGTGGTTAAATGATTCTAAGGAACACGATTTATGATTTGAATGTACACCCACTGACCACTGACCACTTGTTATGTCTCCACACCATTATGAACCACAGACGCTACGTACCACATGACTGTCACAACTGTAACTACCAAAATATCCAAATCGGACAATAACCACACATAACATACAACTAAGGAAGGTAAGTTGAGTTTGCGATATCGACTTTAAATATTATCAGTTAATTAATGTAGCCGATTTGCTCACTGACGTATTTTGGTTATTTATTCAATTCGTTCTCACTAAATGTGATAATGAATTTCCAAACGACATTATGCCTTATGTACTGCGTTGAAGATGCATATTCAGTTCTGTATTTACTGATATCAAAATTGTAAGGGTGAGAACATTTGTGAGTAACAGTATAACGAACAATTGTAATTTAGTTTTGTAAACATACTTTCATTCTCAAACATTTTTTAAACAAGTTATAGACTAAAATATGAAAACATGTATGATTTCTGTGTGCAATAAAGCAAATTTTCATGGAAATTAAAAACGTCAACTTTTACCACAACCGTTATATCTCTTATGTCCTGTAGTATGTATATTTCTTTCTTAGTAAATTATTTGAGTTATAAAATATTCATATAAAGTAACAATACATGTTTCCAGATACCACTACTATAGAACATGGCGCTGAGGTTACAACTCAAACGTCACCTACTTCGCTTAAGGAAGAGGCGAATCATATGCGGTCTAAAAGTAAATTTAAAAGCTATTAAGTAATTCTAGATAATATACAATTATATCTGATAATATTTTACTCGTTTGAAGTCATTAGATTGTATTTTGTATTTCATAATCTAATATCGATATATAGTGTTTCACTTTTCATTTCTTATTGTTACCACACTAATGTAATACTATTCTATTACAGACACTTCCGCTGTAACTATTGGTATCAGTGTTCCGGTCGGGATCGTTGTTATGTTGGCTGTGATCATTATTTTCGTCGTGCTCAACAGAAGGTTGGATATGTGTGTCTATTATCACATCCAAATCATCTCTATACATTTATATGTATATTTCCTTCATACACCCTTCAAAATATACATACACGAAATTACGCACAGAGATACATAATAAATGATCTATTTAATCGAACATGTAGAAAAATAATACTTTATAAAATTCCTTACACAACTAACATCTAGAAGAAATTGTAAATTGACACTCGCTCCTTATTTGTATCTTTTCGACCTGTCTTCGAGAAGTACGAGTTATGAGGACATGAGCACAAGTTTCTGACGACATTTTTTTTAAGAGAAACGGAATAGCAGATGTCGTAAGCAAACTCCTAAACTCGCAGCAAACTCGTATTATGTCGTAGAATGATACGACGAAACGCTACGACAAGGGAAGACATGTCTTCGGAATGTGTTCGGATGTGTTTGAGAGTGCGCGAGATTCCTTCGAAATGTCTTCGACACGTGTACGAGAATAAATTGTCGCCGAGAAGCGGCGAGAATTTTAAACGGTTTAAAATTTTCGCTGCTTCTTGGTGAGTTCTGGCGACAAAAGAAGAGATAAGTAGACATCACTGCGGCAAAGAACGACATGTGTACAAGATCTACACGACACCAGGCGAGTTGTGGCGAGTAAAACTTCGCCAAAACTCGTAGCTCAAATTCGCCACAGTGTGACAGGGCCTTAAAATAATATTTGCATGTGTTTTTAATGTCCAAATTATAACATTCATCACATTAACTTTAACTTAAATTGTGTTGTAAATTAATGTTGCTTTTTTATTCTAGTCTGGATATGAATTCCTAATTACAACTACCACTCTTAGTTCATTATACTGCACAATTAATTGCAGGGGAATGCTCTCGTGCTGTCCAAACAATAAGGCAGACAAAGCCTATGATAACAAACTTGAGGATAGGCCATCCAACCACAACCAGGAATCAAATAATGACAAAACGGAAGTCCACAACCACTTCGTGTTAGAGATATGTGTTCAAAGAACTCACAAGAAAGTCGATCATTCTGGACACTATAATTCCGGGCGTGATCTGAATGTAACGGATGAAGACAATTATAATGCAGTAAATTATACGGAGGGGCCATCTGAACGTGTGGTGGGCCACGGTGATTACGACTACACAAGTAATGGTTTAGCAACTAAGCTGGCAAATATTAATCCTGATAACGTGTATAACAAACTCAGGGTAGACCGCAACGGTGATTATGACCATCTGGAAAAACATGGACAGGACAATATCGTTGCCATAGCAACAAGTAACGAATACGACACAACATCAGCTTCATTGGCTGTCTACTCCAAAGGCGCTATAGGTGACACAAGTACTTACAATCATGTCAAACATTTTAGTAATACAGCACATAATAGAAGAAAGGATCTAAGTGACGCCATCAGCAACGACTATGACGTCACAAATCAGACGACATTAAGATTTGCCACGGAAGACATGTCAGGTTACGCACACGTTTCTAAAGACTGCTGATAACTGATGAAATATCATACATCTACGTTATGCTTTTTAGATGGAAAATGTATTATATGTGGCTAAGGGATTTAGTTATGACCTGTTTTTCTCACTAATAATCAGTAACAATGATCCTTATTGTAATATAAAAATAAATATAAGTATATATCAAGACAATATTATGATTTCCAACTTCTATTTGTCCTTTTAATACGGAACATGTAGTGATGTATTAAATAATCCTAGTGTTACTGATGTTGAATTGTTAAAAGTCCGTTGTACTTTGTTAAATAGTTCCTCATTTAAAGTAGTTTTTTATCCTCGTAAACACTACAATTGCTTCTTGCAAAATTAACGTCAGCTTTGCTGCGTCTTGAATTGTATTCACCTTTAATAAAATTGATGACATTAGTAAAAATACAAAAAGGATGTAAGGACCTTTATCAATAGAAATATTGTTACATGTATTTTACTGATCTCTTTTCATATAGCTAATGGTCTGTTTCAGTGTTTTTAATAAATGTAACCACAATGCTACTTGTTAATGTATCGTATTGCTTGGACGTTGTGATTCTACCTTTGCACCTTTACAGTGTGTATGTACGATCTTTGTTATCAATTATTTTCCAAATAAACATATGAAAGTGACAATATAACTTGATAGCAGACAGATAAACAAAAACCTGTCGAAGGAAACACTTAACTATTGAATAAATCAACACAAACGGTTGTCGGCGTTCGCATCGTTCATTAGTGTTCTTTAACCTAAATCAACTGTCGAGTCATTGTATTGTCATGTATTGGAGATTTTGTCTGTACAGTCGAACATTGATTTGTGCTTTAAAAGTAGGCAATTATGCGTTTAAAGACAATGATTCTTTTTTTTTTTTTTTTTTTTTTTTTTTTTTTTTGTTCCGTATATTTTATTTTCCTCGTCAATAGGTGTGTGGGGGTCGAGGGCATCCCCCTCCACACCGTACAAAAGTACATTAGATGCATGTATATACATACGTCATTTATAATGTGTAATGCTACCAAGTGCTCCACGAAAACCAATACCTATATATGTATAAACATTTTATTTTACAAACAACAACTTTATTATTAACAGTCACCTAATAGCACAGTAATTTTGTTCTAACAAAAAAGAGGTAAAAATATGCCCCATTTGTTATTATCACTTGAAGTATTAAAGTAATTTATTTCATTTAGTACATTATAGTGTAGAGCAAAATATGCCTTTGCCGTATTTGATGTAGGAATGGTTTTGTTCATTTTACAATTATAAATGAACATTTTAGTGAAAAGAAAAATTAAGTTCAAAGGGTCAATTTGATTTTTATGACCCAAAATAAAAGAAGACGGGTTAATAAGATCTGCGATACTTTCAAATTGGCCAAATAGTTCTGTTATTAATCTTTGAACATGATTACATTCCCAAAAGATATGCTCAATTGTTTCGCACATATTTTGACAAAAAGAGCAGTTGGCCGAATTTGTGTAATGGATTTTAAATAAGAACGAATTGGTACCTAGAATTCTGTGTATAATTCTATATTGTAACCACTGTAAATTTGAATCTTTGGTAATACAAAAAGGCATTTCAAAAATATGTTTCCAGTCTTCTATATTGATATCGTTAAAGGTGGTCGACCATTTCGATATACAGACTGGTAAGATTTTATTCTTTTTTAATACATCATACATAGGCCGAGTTCCTTTTGTGTTTTTTAAAATAGACTGTAACGATATTGGAACAAACGGTTTACAAAAAATAGATTCAAACGAGCTACAGGTTTTTAAATATTTTGTTAAAGTATTAACAATACCTATATAATTATTTATTACCAATCATAATATTCGGATTATAAAAAATTGGATTTTGTAGTATGTATTTTGTATTTAATTGTTCCGCTTTGCAGAACTCAACAAAGGATTTTAATGTGTCTTTCCAAAAATTGTTTTGTATTCTATTGATTAAGTTCTCAGGATAATGTAGACCACAGTTATATAATTTATCAAAGTCTATCATTGTTTGTGCAACACTAATCCATTTACCATTTCCGGTGACAATTCTACGAATCCAAGAACATTTTAAGGAGCTTATGAAAGAGCATAGATTTATCATATTTAGACCTCCCTCAGCATATTCCTTTGTGATAACATTTTTGTTAACTTTTGATCTACCATTCCAAACAAAGTTGAAAAATAGGTCATTTAACTCAGTTAATATTGTGTTTGACGGATTTGGAAGCGAAACAAACAGATGATTGAGTATTGGCAGAGCTATTGTTTTTATCACTTGTATTCGGCCAATAGGCGTTAGTATCCTTCTTGACCAGTTTTTTAATACTGTTTTAACTTTTGATAATTTCTCCGTAAAATTAAGTTCCAACATCTTTTTGAGATCAATATGAAATGTTAGGCCAAGCATATCAAAGGTTTGCTGGTTCCATTTTAACTTCCATCGTGTTTTAATGCTTTCAGAACTGAACTTGTGCTTTCCTATCCAAACTACTTTGGTTTTATCAAAGTTTACTTTTAAACCTGACAACATTGTAAAAAGTGACAATACATCAAGCGTTTCATTAAGAGATTCTGCGGAGCCATCCAGGAGTATAGAAGTGTCGTCAGCAAATTGAGACAACTTGTATTCAGTATTACCTATTTTAATTCCTTTAATTTTGGGGTTAGACCTAAGTTTAATGGATAATATTTCAGCGCATAATATAAATATATAACAACTGAGGGGATCGCCTTGTCGGCATCCACGTTGTATATGAAAAAAGTCTGAAAGTAAACCACACTGTGTCACAGCTGAAATTCCATCTTTATACAAAACATTAAACCATGTTATAATATCGGGACCAAAATTGAACCACGATAGTGTTTTGTTTATGAATGACCACGACAAAGAATCGAATGCCTTTTCGAAATCAATCAGTAGAAGGAGACCTGGAATGTCATTTTCATCAGTATAGTTTAATATGTCGTAAATAAGTCTCGTGTTTTCCCCTATAAATCTGCCCTTAATAAATCCAGTTTGATCGGTGTTTATTAATGTATCAATGTAACGTTTTAACCGTGTTGCAATACAACCAGAACCAATTTTGTAAACAGTATTAAGCAACGTAATTGGGCGCCAATTTCTTAAAAATTGCCTAGGCTTATCACCTTTTGGTATACAAGTTATTATTCCCTGAGTCTGGGTTACAGACAACGTACCACTTGTAAAAGCGTGATTTAAAGATCTACAAACAAAAGTGCCTAATTTCGGCCAAAAAGCTTTAAAAAAATCTATTGTAAAACCGGACGATCCGGGGCTTTTATTATTTGCCATGTTTTTCAAAACGGTCGATGCCTCGTTAAGTGAGATTGGCCCTTCTAATGTTTTAGATTGTTTTTTCGATAATTTCGGTATTTCCATACCCGTAATATAGTTATTAAGATCATAATCAATGTCGATACAATCTGTGTTTTGGTATAAGGTTTTATAAAATAAGGCCGTTTCTTTTAAAATGTCGCCTTGTTTATCAATAAGTATTCCTTCATCATTAATTAAACTATTTATAGTTTTTGTTGTATAGTTGTACTTTTCGAGATTACAGAATAGTTTAGAAGGTTTTTCGCCATACTGTATCCATTCCGCTCGCGATCTTATCATAGCCCCCTTTAATTTTTCATCTTGGATTTTTTTAAGTTCTTCCTTTAATTCAGACAAATTTTGTAAGTTATTCTCGGAGAAAGTTTCTTCTTGTTTTTCAATTTCAAGTTTTAAATGCATTTCGCGATTATTACGGGACTTTGATATGTATGAACTATACGAAATGGCTTTGCCTCTAATTTCCATTAATAAAGTGTCCAGAAATAGTTGATCGTCTAATGTGAATTGGATATCTTGGTCTAATACTGAATCGACATTATCGAGGTTGTATACAGGTAGCATATATTGTTTTTTAATTTCTTTTATTTTGTTATTTATTGTATTTATGTAGTTTATATCACGTAAAAGCTTATTATTATGTTTCCATAGCCCCTTGCCATGTGTAAAATTATTGAATTTAAAGGTTGTCATTACAATAGAATGATCCGATTGGTAGCTAGGAGTTATTTTGGCATCATGGACATATGGCAATAAAATTGTCGATACAAGAAAAAAGTCAAGACGGGCTTGCTGTATGGGATTGGTTCTTCGCCAAGTATATCGCCTAGTATCTGGATACATAATTCTGAAAGGATCAGCCGTGTCATACTCTTCAATATGTTTTAATACACACATTCTTGCATTTTTATTATTTATTGTTTTATAGTTATGATAATCTAAGACCGGGTCTAAGACTAAATTAAAATCACCACAAATAACATATGAATCATTTGCAAGTTCGTCTAGTATACGAAAAACGTTCATAAAGAAGTCTGGACTGTCAGAATTTGGCCCATAGATAGAGGCGACGGAGAGTCTGGTCTCGCCAACGTTTAGGTCTAAAATAATATAATTACCTAGCTCGTCGTAATGTACCGTATTTATTTTATATTCAAGCTTCTTCGAAAAAAGTATTGCGACACCCCGAGAATTGGAAGAGCCACAGCTAAACAAACATTCTGCGCCCCATTCTGAGTAGATAGATTTATATTGATCACCGACAATATGCGTATCCTGCAGACAGTAAATATCACACCCTATGTCTTTTAAATATTGAAATACTTGTAATCTTTTCTTTTTCCCCTGGATGCCTCTGCAGTTGACAGATAAAATTGTTAGATCACCCATAGATGAAAATAATAATGTAAACTTGTAATGGTATAATACAGAGCACTTGGAATAAACATTGTAATGCATCTATTGTTTTTGGTGCAGAAAGGAACATAAACAAGTAAATGATTGAACAAAATAACATCAAAAAAAAGAGAACATTTTGTTAGGCAGCTAACAGGGGTTTACTACATAATTTATAGCAGAAGGGCGGAAAAAAGCAGTGAATAGTGATTGATGAAGTATAAAGATACACACAAGTTTAGGATGAGAAGACAATAATTGAAACACTATGTTTTGGCATGTTATTTGGGAGTAACAAATAAAGTGGACATTAATATCCGGATTTTAATATAAGTTTAATGATTACGATCATAAAAATAAAGTATATAAATGTTGTAGCTACATTTAATGAATAGGATTTTAGAATTGCCATCGAACTAAAATGCTTATGTGTGTATTAAATATGTAAATACGCATTAAAAAAGGACTTTATCTATTATTTTAGATGCAAAATAATAGTACTCGTACACGCACAGAAACACGCATACAAACGCAAAAGAAGCTAGCACACAAACTTAAAAACAACATAACAAAAGCACACGCAACCTCAAAACCACAAAATAGTGCAACATCAAAAACAGTGCAGCCCATGTGATACATCTTTTTAAACAAAAGATGCGTCAAGGCCACTGTTAATAGCGGAGTAATTCCAAACAAATAGAGAGGCGCTTTTTACAACCGAAAAACGAAAGAGTAAAAAGACCTCTTCTTTGGAGTGAAAAGTATTGTTAATATAGTGCGTTTTAATCACTAACTGTCTACATACTACAAATATTTCTACACAATGATCACTTGATAAAGA
This sequence comes from Congeria kusceri, assembly GCA_027627225.1. NCBI lineage: Eukaryota > Metazoa > Mollusca > Bivalvia > Myida > Dreissenidae > Congeria > Congeria kusceri. The sequence continues at coordinate 3,159,920 of CM051030.1, forward strand.
AATAAGCATATTTAGTACACATAAATTTAAATGAAGTCACAATGTGATGAAAGATACTCGTTCAGCACGGGCAATTCGATCCTATATGCTATGAATGATTGAAAATCCTGCCGTATGACAAATAAACGTAATCAAACTTATTAAAAAGTGTTTAATAAAACAATGTCGAGATACAAGTTAGAGTGGGTTTAAATGAAAGTTTCTACATTAAACAACCATAAATCGATACAGGTAAAAAAAAAAAAAACAGTCGTTTTTACATATCGACGTTTGTATCGTTTTTTATATAAAAGTAATGATTCTGCCAGTAAAGGTGTTATCCTAATCTTGTCAGTATCGACACAATTTTAATCGAGCGAAATCCTCGCGCAGCACGTGGATTTCAACCTGGAATACGATATTTTTACAAATGATAGCTATTATAGTCTTAGAGTGCATCAACGTAGTAAAGTGTGCAAAAAAGGTAAATTACGTACTAGTAATTTATTCGAGTTTATGAAAGAACACTTGAAATACGTTAAAGAAAAAAGTGAAATAAACTCGTTTTCTAAACCGTTTCTCAAATAAAATGATTGTATAATTATGAACACCTACACATAATATTGTGCACGATCGCCTATTACTTTTTTGGCCATGGTAAGTCCAGCCAGTGTTGGTAGTCATCCCACTCGACGCGATGCACGACGTCTCTGGCGTCTTTATAAGAAATGAGCCCGTTTCTGGACCATACACTTATTACTTCGTCCGTCATTTTCCGTTTCACACTCATGAACACTTCTAGATTTAGTGGTGTGAGGTCCTCGCGTACAAAAATGCCTTGCGTACGGAACACTTTGCCCTGTCTTAACACACGATTTCGTGTCATGCGCGATTTAAACCGCACAATGACGTCTTTCTTGCCGTTTGGACCTCTCTTCAGTCGGTGGGCTATATCTACGTCTTCTGAGGTCAAATTCTCATTGGCAATGCTATTTAGTTTAGCAACAGCGATTTTGGTGGTTTCTTCTGCCGTTTCGAATGCGCCACCAGTTCCTGCGCTTACTTGCTCTAAGCCGCTAATGATAATGTTGTTGCTTCTGCTATACTGGTTTGACTCGTTTTCTGATCTTCTTGTATCATTCTCTTGAGTTTTAATTTCAGATTTCAATTTCAGATTTTCTTCAGACTGCAGATTGATTTCAGCTTTCAGGGTTTTTACTTCTTTCTTCAAGCTATCGGTTTCTAACTCCTTTTCGTAAATTCTCGATTCAAGTACTTCTATTTGTTTCGTAAATGATTTTAGCAAGCCCTCTTTGACTTTTTCAAACAGTGAATTTACGAGTTCCTTCAGCCTTTCTTCATCTCTTTCAACTATGTCTTTTACTTTTTCATTCATTTTGTTTACTGATCTGTCCACGTTTGACACTATATTTGATAATTTCGAGTTAATGTCCTTTAACTGTTTTCTAATGTCAGCAATTTCGTTTGATAGAAATTTATCATCGCCCGAATTCACTAATTTGGACGGTTTGGACTGATTGTCTGTAGGTTTCACAATATTATCAGACGAAGGGTTATCGAGTGGTAATTGAAGACCAGTGTTATCCGCCTCGATCTCACTTACGCTTCCAGTAGAGTTAATTTCCTTTTTACGCTTCTTGTCAGGTTTCTTGTCAGGTTTACTCATTGTCGGCAATTGGTGTGACGCTAATTTTATTTGAGAGGTATAGATTGAGCAAACGGCGTGACCTCTGAGGATGAATAATAGTATCTATCGGGGGGCGGTCAAGCTTGGATGAACATGCCGTCAAAGATGGCGACGCCCATATAAATTGTGGAATTTGTCGAACACATTCAATAGACAATATTTTCACAGTTCCCTGTCAACTGCCTATAAAGTAGAGAGCAGCAGTTTCACATACTCACAGTTAAGACCATAAACAGTAGTCCAATTCCTATTTTCAAAAGAAATCACCGCTTTAAACTCAAAATATTCACTTATTATTAGAACTGATAAAAAAAAACATGACCGCCATACTTGACCCGGAAGTTATTCTGACCCGGAAGTTATTCGACAATGATTCTTATTGAATTTTCTACCATTTTAATTCAAATTATGTGGTAATTAACTGTATCAGGTTGTTTTAATTAATGTCACTATGCATGTTGTAAGATCGTACATACACTCTTTAAAAAGCATGCTTTTTGCATTAAATTAATGTATCTGCCTAAGGATTTGTATATTCATTGTTTATAAATATTGTTTAAACATGTATAATTAATTGAAATATTACAAACGAAATCGAGTAACATCAAGTTATTAAAGGTTGAGGTGTGCGTTCAGAAGTAGCATATTTCATTTCTGACAGAAAGAAGAGTGATCTGTATCAAGGTTTGTATCATTAATTTGCAAGGCTAATATTATAGTGTTCTGGTGTTATTGTATTTGTGCTTATATGTATAATGTTAAAACATAAAAATGTTATTTTAATCAATAGCGTCTTCAGCAGAAATCATGGTCAAACTTCTCGATTACAGCAGTTTGCATTTAACAATTACAACATGACACACACATATGTTTGGTAACGTATCTTACACGCGAAAGTCTTCTAAATCGTTGTGCTGTACACTTCTAGACACTTACGGTGCGTTCTAAGTATGGGCGTGTTTTAAAGTCGATATGCTCCCTCATTTGTTCTCTACATCGATATGATTGTATATCTCAATATCAATTACTAATTTCCTGCAGCACTTATAATCGTATTGTAGGACGTACGGACTTAAATTTAAATTTGAGAGGAAATGAGAAGTGTTTGTCCGCCCATCTTTTCCAAATATACAACAGACAAGGGTCAAATATCATTTAACTTTTCAACTGAATACTTGAGTTTGGAATATGTCTATTTAATATAAACTTAATAGTTTATATTAAATCCAGATTTAAAAGCAAAAAAGCTGCCCATTAAACATGGACGTTTTTCGACTGCGGCGATAGTCAGAGTCTTTAGTACAGCAAATCGAAAGAAAGTATCACTTTTGACATTGCAATTGCACAGTGGCCCCCTCTACCTCTCTACTTTCAATCTACCTCTCTACTTTCAATATCGTGGAACAGGGTAGATCACTGATAGCACGGCAATCAGAACTGCGAAACAAATCCTTGCTACGAGTATCAGTGTATTGGTCCACTAAATACTATCAATAAATTAATTAAGAGATTGCTATTGACAGAGGACAAGAAATAGATCCTTATGGAACAGGGGATATCACTGATAGCACGGCAATCAGAACTGCGAAACATTTCCTTGCTACGAGTATCAGTGTATTGGTCCACTAAATACTATAAATTTAATCAGAGATTGCTATTGACAGAGGACAAGAAATAGATCCGATTTAATCAATTGCGAACAATCAACATACCCTTTTATTCCAACTTTACAAGTACATAACCTATACTGCTTATTATAAATGTTTCCTTGTGTGTGTTTTGCAAGCCGCAGTCTTTCAGCGTTCAACGCTTTCATTCTTTTAAAGACAGGTAAACCATTACCGACACAACACGCTAACACGTAAGTCAATATTCTGGTCACGCGAGGTATACTTAAGATGAAAGTGATAATAATTAATAATAATTATAATATAATAATAATAAATAATAATTAAATTAAACGTTTAATAGTTCATGGCTAGATTACAAACATAGTAACTTCGTGGTGCATTTTGAAATGACCCATATTGTGTATCATCTCTTCTTGTTCAAAATATTTCAAAGCACTTGCATGACGTTTAACCACTAAATCACCGTCAAGCATTTCAGGAAATAACACTAGATGTAAAATATGTTTACCATATGTGCTGTATAAGATAATTTTAAATAATAATAAAGTACTCAAAGGGCCTATGTCAACGAAAATGTGGTTTCCTATTGCGCTAAAGAGTATATTATATCAAATCTATATAAGCCCTACTACGACTGTTGCATTTAATAATAAAAATTATTATAATACACACATATATTTGATAATAACAAATTAGCGAAAAATATGAAAACATTAAATTCCCAAGTGGGTATCGAACTCCCGACTTTGGAGCCATAAGAAGAAATTACAGTAGACAGCGCTTAAACTCACTGCGCCATTCTGCTTGGTAATGAATCGTCTGTAAACTATGGTCATACAAAATACAATTCGGACGTCAAAATGAAAACATTTAAAGGGCCAAACAAACACGACCCTTATTATAACTTGATTGTATGTCAGACTGCGTACACTCTTTCCCCATTATATATACCTTGCTTTAACCGTTAGTATTAATATCTTAATTTCAGATTTTTTTTTTAATTTGCCCATTGAGGTCCTTTTCGATGACATAGTCCCCTTAAGTTTTGTACAACGTATATCCGTCGAGCCACTTATGCAGTTCAACTGACGGGAGTGATTCAATAAAGATGCGATTTCTACTTAGGTTATATTTATTAGAAAGCTGTAATATCTGCAACAATACAGAAACATTGCAATAAGTTCACAGAACGGTGTCTTACAATGTTAGTGCACAAAATGTTTGGAGTTATGGTGTTATTTACTACAATCGAAGGTAATTTATATTTGATTTCTTTTTCATTTTTTCAAATTGTATGAACAATAATGATTAACTATATCAATTGCAATATAAACTAGACCAATACCCATAAGCATGTTTTAAACTGTAACCAATAAGCAAATGATTAATAAGTTAATACATGTAATACAAACTACGACTCTAACAAACACGTTTTTAGAATCTGGTCAATAATGGAAAAGCTTGTTTTAAAAATGGAAAAATGTTTTATCACCCAAAAAAGAACAATTAAACAACAAAAAAATAACTGAAGCTCCAAATGATTATGTCTTAAGTCCTGTGAGGAGTAACTAGTTTACCGTGAGAAGCAGTTTTCTGTTTCAGCTAGCTACATTGTCGGAAAGCAAAAAACTGCATGGAAAACTGCGAAATGTGTACTGGCAGAACCTCATATAGCCTATGTGAACAACAGCTTTCACGTTAACGAATCGCTTGATAATGTCAACTCCGAAGTTTGGATGGGCTATGTCTTAACAAAAGTGCCGTTCGAATTTGTTGGTAATTGCGAACAAGTTTTTTTTTCAAGTATTAACTCAAAAATGAACGTCGTAGATACATGATACGAGTAGATCTCAAAATATTGCATATCATCATTTTGAAAATTGCATTATTAATTAAAAATATATATTACTTTTTCTGACATTTTAAGCTGTTCTCGTTTTATGTTTCCTTCTCTAACAAATATTTTAAGCACCTCTGATGTTGTTGTTGTTGCTGTTATTGTTAGTAGGATTCCATTTAATTGCATCAGATGCATATGATTGGCATCTGCTGAAATGTACAATGTCGGTTTTATGTGCAACAATACTAAACTTCGTGTTCATTGTTATCTGATTCAAAGGTTGCTCAGAAGTTAAGAGCCTTCGATTACACTCGGTGAAAAGTATCGGTGACTGCTATTTCGTCTGTGGAGGTGGGATCGTCGGGGTTCAGGATCATAATAGTGTAAATATATATTTTAGTAAAGTAACCTCAATATATTTGATAATTTAATCAGTGTAGGATCACAATAGTTTCAAAAATAGCCATAAATCCATTGCAACCATTCAAATAAAAATGTGCACTCATCAATAAAAAAATTTAATCCGTGTCACTACTTCGAAATTTAATTGATTTCCCAAATATTTCAAGCCAGTTTATGATTGTTATAGCATCACTATTAGACACTATCTTAAAATAAACACACGTTGCTTGAGTTTGAGTTGATTGTATAATCTCCAAAACGATGCTTAGACGATTCTTTTCCGACTGCAATAACATAGTTGTAAACTCAAGATAATTGTTAGCACTACCCACATTATGATCTTGTTTCTTTAGCTGTGTTTCTAAAATTAAGCAAAGCATTTGTGGCTATTAATATGCCTTACTTATGACATACTGATTAATCGTTTACCGTTATATTGAGTGCAGTTGGTGCAGTAATGAAAGTATTAAGTATTAAGTAAAGATCTCCCTACCTTTCGACACCCAAAACTCTGTACCAAGCATTTTATTTAAATTATATTAAATGTTCGCATTGTATTGTTTATGTATATAACAGTTTGTATGGTGCCGGTGTGTAAACGAAGTTACACCACAATGCATCGGTAATACAGACACAGCTTGCAACGGAAGTTGTTATGAAGTATACCAAAAACTGAACGGTAACAATAGTTTATAACTTTTTTAGAGCATAATATCTCTATATACTTAAGTAAATAACAATACACTTCGTAAACATTTAACTCTTTTAATGACGATATTGTAAATCTGTTGTTTCTATATGCGTAGCATTAAGTGTAGCAAAGATAATCATAAATACAAAAATAAAAATATGTATCATATGTCCTGGTATGCACAGCAAAACTTGCTTAGGTTCGGGCTTCTGAACATATACTGCTTCAATGCATTTTCGTAAACTATTCTGAAGTGATATGTAAAGATCGTTAATGAATATCTAAAATGCATGTTCTTCATTGAGAAAAAAAGAATTCATTGTCTAAATAAGATGTTCAAACAATACAGACAGTGATTCAGACTTGCATCACTCGGATGAAGATCTTTCAGAAGACAGTTCTGATTTTTTGCAACCGTGCGATGGGTTGTTCTCAAACAGCTCTAACACTTTACATACAGGTACATACAGAAATTAAATACAATACAATTAAGTGCCACCTGCATTGAATGAATTCCATATGTAGGTTTCTAATTTGTTAATAAACGTTGACATTCGTTTTGATTTAGTAATAGCACGCCGATATATGTATTTCTATTTCTTGTTTTCTTTGCCTTTGTAGCTCACCTGAGCACAACGTGCGCATGGTGAGCTTTTATGATCACCTTTTGTCCGTCGTGCGTCGTCCGTCGTGTGTCAACATTTCATTCAAACAACATCTCCTCATAAACCCCTGTGCAGATTGTCACCAAACTTTACAGGAATGATTCTTGGATGGCCCTCTTTAAAAATTATTCGAATCGTTCCGATTTGCTGCATATGTATTTCACCAGAACTAAACATAGATTTAAACAGTGAAAACTTAAAAAATCTTCCTCTCTAAAACCGTAAGACTGAGAGCTTTCATATTTGATAGGTGACATCCTCTAATGGTGGTCTACAAAGTTTGTTCAAATTATGCCCCTGGGTCAAAACTGGCCTTCACCCCGGGGGTCACATGGTTTATATAGACTTAAATAGCAAAACGACTTTACAAATCTTCTCCTCTGATACGGCAAGGCCCAAAGGTTTAATATTTGGTATGGAAAATCGTATAGTGGTCCTCTACAAAGATTGTTCAAATTATGCCCCTGGGGTAGAAAGTGGCCATGCCCAAGGAGGTCAAATGGTCTATATAGAAATATATAAAAAAATGACTTTAAAAATCTTCTCTGAATCCGCAAGGCCCAGAGGTTTAAAATATGGAATGTAACCTGGTAAAGTGGACCACTACAAAGAATGTTAAATTTATGCCCCTGGTTTATACAGACTTTTAAATAGCAAAATTATTTCAAAAATCTTCTCTTCTCAAATCGCAAAGCCCAGTGGTTTCATATTTGGTATGTGGCATCCTCTAGTGGCCCTCTACAAAGATTGTTCAAATGATGCCCCTGGGGTCAAAACTGCTCACGCCCCGGGGGTCACATTGTTTTATAGACTTATATAGCACAAGGACTTTTAAAATCTTGTTCTCTGAAACCGCAAGGCCCAGAGGTTTCATATTTGGTATGCATAGTAGTCGTCTACAAAGATTGTTCAAATGATACCTCTGGGGTCAAAACTGGCTATGCCCCGGGGGTCTCATGGTTTATATAGACTTAAATAGATAAATGACTTTGAAAATCTCTGAAACCGCAAGGCCCAGAAGTTTGGTATTTGGTTGGTAACACTGTATAGGGTCCTCTACAAAGATTGTTCAAATGATCAAAACTGGCCACGACCCTTTGTTTATACAGACTTAAATAGCAAAATTACTTCAAAAATCTTCTCCTCTGAACCGCAAGGCCCAGTAATTTCATATTTGGTACTTGGCATCCTCTAGTAATCCTTTGCAAAGATTATTCAAATAATGCCCCTGGAGTCAAAACTGGCCACGCCCCGGGGGTCACATTTTTTATGTAGACTTAAATAGCAAAATGACTTTTAAAATCTTCTCCTCTGAAACCGCAAGGCCCAGAGGTTTCATATTTGGTATGTAACATTGCATAGTGGTCCTCTACAAAGATTGTTCAAATGATGCCCCTGGGGTCAAAACTGGCCAGGCCCCGAGAGTCACATTGTATAGAGACTTAAATCGCTAAACGACTTTGAAAATCTTCTTCTCTGAAAACGCAAGGCCCAGAGGTTTAGTATGTAGTTGGTAACATTGTATAATTGTTCAAATGATGCCCCTGGGGTCAAAACTAGCCACGCTCCGGGGTTCACATGGTTTACATTGACTTAAATGGATAAATGACTTTGAAAATCTTCTTCTCTAAAACCGCGATGCCAAGAGGTTTCATATTTGGTATGTGACATTGCATAGTGGTCCTCTACAAAGATTGTTCAAATGATGCCCCTGGGGTCAAAACTGGCCAGGCCCCGAGAGTCACATTGTATAGAGACTTAAATCGCTAAACGACTTTGAAAATCTTCTTCTCTGAAAACGCAAGGCCCAGAGGTTTAGTATGTAGTTGGTAACATTGTATAGGGGTCCTCTACACATATTGGTCGAATGACGCCCCTGGGGTCAAAACTTGCCAGGCCCTGGGGGTCACATGGATTATATACACTTATAATAGCAAAATGACTTTAAAAATCATCTCCTCTGAAACCGTAAAGCCGTGAGGTTTCATATTTGGCATGTAACATGGTACAGTAGTCCTCTACAAAGATTGTTCAAATGATGCTCCTGAGGTCAAAACTGGCCACGCCCCGGGGGTCACATGGTTTATATAGACTTAAATAGCTAAATAACTTTGACAATCGCCTTCTCTGAAACCGCAAGGCCCAGAGGTTTGGTATTTGGTTGGTAACATTGTATAGGATTTCTCGACAAAGATTGTTCAAATGATGCCCCTGGGGTCAAACCTGGCTATGCCGCAGGGGTCACAATTTTTATATAGACTTAAATAGCAAAATTACTTCACATATCTTCCTACTCTGAAACCGCAAGGTCCAGTCGTTTCATATTTGGTATGTGACATCCTCCAGTGGTCCTCTACAAAGATTGTTCAAATGATGCCTCTGGGGTCAAAACTGGCCACGCCCCGGAGGTCACATTGTTTATGTAGACTTAAATTGCAAAAATGACGTAAAAAATATTTCTCCTATGAAACAGTGAAGCCTAGCGGTTTTATATTTGGTATGTAATATTGTATAGTGGTCCTCTACAAAGATTGTTCAAATGGCGGTCACATGGTTTATATAGACTTAAATAGCAAAATGACTTAAAATCTTATCCTCTGAAACCGCAAGACCCCAAGGTTTAATATAATATATTTAACATTGTAAAGTGATATTATACAAAGAGTATATAAATTATGCCCCTGGGATCAATCCTGGTCACGCCCTGGGGGTCATATGTTTTCTTTAAACTTACTAGTACATATTATATGGCAAGTGGACTTAAAAAATCTTCTCCTCTGAAACTGCAAAGCCCAAAGGTTTCATATTTGAATATAACATTGCATAGTGGTCTTCTACAAAGAATGTTCAAATAATGACCCTGGGGTAAAAAGTGGCTACGCCACAGGGGTCACATGGTTAATATAGACTTAAATAGCAAAATGACTAAAAATCTTCTTCTCTGAAACTACAATGCCCAGAGGTGTTGTATTCGGTATATATATTGTATAGTGATATTCAAGGATTGTTTAAATTATGCCCCTGGGGTCAAACCTGGCCATGAGGGTCACATGGTTTCTATAGTCTTATATATGGCATGTGGACTTTAAAAATCTTCTTCTCTGAAACTGCAAGGCTTAAAGGTTTTGTATTTGATATGTAACATCGTATAGTGGTCCTCTATGGTCCTCAAATTTTGCCTCTTGGGTAAAAAGAGGCCACTCCCCGGGGGTCACATGGTTTATACTAAAATGACAAACTGACTTTCAAAAGTTTCTTCTCTGAGACCGGAAGGCCCAGAGGTTTGTAATTGGTATGTAACGTCTTATACTGGTCCTCTACAAGTTATACCACTGGGGATAATCCTAGCCCACCCGTGAGGTCACATGGTTTGTATAGAATTATATGGCAAGTGGACTTAACGGATCTTTTCTGAAACTGCTAGGCCTAGATATTTCATATTTTGTTATAACATTGTATAGTGGTCCTCTACAAATATTGTTTAAATGATGCCCCTGGAGCAAAAAGAAGCCACACCCCGGGGTCACATGGTTTCTAAAGACTTATATGGAAAGTGGGCTTTAAAAATCTCCTCCTCTAAAACCGCAAGGCCCAGAGGTTTTATATTTTGCATGAAAATTTTATGGTGATCCTCTCCAAATATTGTTTAAATTATGCCCCTAGAGCAGAAAGTGCCCACTCCCTGTGGGTCAAATGTTTTATATAGACTATAAAAATCTTTTCCTAAAACTGCAAGATCCACATCTTTATACTCAGGTAAGTGGTTTAGTGCCATTTGGCCCTCTTGTGATAAGCCATTATGATGCCTTAAACTCAGGTGAGCGATCTAGGGCCATCTTGGCCTCTTGTTTATTATTTCATAACTGAAATATGAAATGACGACTTCATTATTACATATTTATAAATTTAGAAGACGACACTGACGTTGCAGTAAATAAAAATACTTCTGTACCGAAATGTTTTAAGAAGTTAGTGCCAGTGTGTATACACAGCGACAAAGAAGATTGGCACTGGACATGCATTATTAGAAATACAACTTTAATTAGGACATCACAGATCGGTGAGTACAGCTTATGTTTCTACTCCGCAAGAACCTGCTAAAGGCAAAAATTGCTACTGAGCAATACGAGTCAATACTCGTATGCAATATCAACAAATGAAAAAAGTTGGATTTGAAATTTCACATTCATTAAATCGTCTTAATCCACAGTAAGCATAAATCACCTAAAAATCTAATAATTAACTGTGCACCATTGACGCTATTACTGATTATAGTAGATTTAACAACTTTCTTAAGCCGAAGAAAATAAGATCAACCATATGCAATGTTTATCAACATTAACTTTGTTAATATTCATATTGCAGATAAATACCCGGAAGATAACACGCGCCAATATGCATTTATTCACAAAACAACGGAACTATATTTCACAACTGAAGGACAAAAAAAAGCCCTTTGTGAAGATGGTAGTCTCAAAACGATAACATTTTACTTATGTTAGACAATATTAAGTTATATATCACATTGACATATACTAAAATAAGTATAGTATAATACACTAAATTACAATGAAAAGAAAAGGAACTGAAAATAATGTATATTTATTATAAATTATATAGTTTTATTTTGTGCAAATGGGCAGACTGTTTACGTATATCTATCTTTACATTACAAACAACATTACTTGCCACGTTTCAAAGATGACTTGTGACAAGGAACGATATACGTCGTCTACCAATAAAACTAAAACGCCTTATTTTTTTACAGTCAATTCATAACTATACAATAATAAATGATATTATGTATAAAATACTATTATGTTTCAAGTGATATTATGTTTGCAATAATATTTGTGTACTGGGTGTGAAGGCTGGGTTGAAATGAAAACATACATTGAACTATATTCATTATTAGCTCCTCCAACAATAATTGTACTTATAATATACTTTCAATTAACAAAATTGCTTCGAAGTAAGAATTACTTTTAAGATTGGTGGTCATATTTACGTATGCAACTTGCAACCGGAACACTGTGTATTTATTTGCACAAGCCTTTAACAAACTCCTTATTATTCTCCACAGATACCCCAACCACAGTAACGACTACTCAGAGCATTTCAGTTTCGACCATCAACGCAAACATAGAAAGACACAGCAATGGTGGAGACGGTTCGTAGTACGAATACCTTTTTAGCGATGATGAATGAACCGATTGCAATTTGACGTTTGGCACGATGTTGTAAGCTATTCGAATAGCTAGCTATTCGATAAAATGGCAAGATCGTGGTAATTTATAATTAAGGTCATTTCGGCACAATTTTCCTGAAAACTGGCAATATAAACAATGCAGAGTATTTGCTGTTTGCCAACTGTCGTCTTAAATCCGAAGGTGAAGGAAAATAATTATTATTAATCACGTGATCTAGAAGATGCAATTTTAAATTGTTCATATTGTTTGATTATCAAATTACGAAACAATGCATTCGATACATCGATTAATTTTACATTTATTCTCAGTTTTTGTCATTGAATATTGTGTCATGTTTTACTTTTTTTTTGAGGAAAATGTTACACATTTTGGATTTCATTTCAGATACTGTAGCTATTCGAATAGGTATTGGTGTTCTAGCTGGGATTGTGTTTACAGTCTGTGGAATAATAATCGTAATCAAACGGAGGTATCATCATACTAAACTATTTGATGATCACAAATTAGGTGCAAAATATATATTTCTTAAGTTGAAAACGTGATTATTTGTAATTATTCAGACACTTGTGTATAAGGGTAGAACTAGCAACCGAGTGTATAGATCGTTTCGCGATCAGTCAGTTGATCGGAAGGTGAAATACGGCAAGTTTATATTTGTTTCTTCTTTCATTTTGTTGCTAGACGAAACATCATCTCAGAACAGTTGAATTTTGTCTTTATGCAATCAATATGGTTAAAATACGTCGTGAGCGCTTCGATATGTACGAACAGACTTCCCTCAAGCTGTTGGCTGATTTTAAGTACATATATAACGGTTGCGAATTCTCTCACTGAAAATACATGTGAAATATCCAATTATATAGTCATGTTGCAAACGCGGGTAAGGCATATTGCATATTTTTAATAAAGCATGTTCATGTTGTAATAACAAATGCTTTCAGATGGATATTGTCACGCTGTCTGAAAAAGAAAACAGGCGGCTTGGCGGAAGCTGAGCAATCGTTTGAAGTACGACATAATAACGAAGAAAAGGCTGATAAACGAGTTAGTAACCATAATAACTTCGTGTTAAAAAGGTCTAACCAGCCATCTGAGTATGCAATTGCCGCTGACCATTATGACGAACCCAGTGCCGCACATGCAGCCAATGTAGATGAGGGCAAATATAGTGAAACTGGTTATACACAGAAACCTTATGAAAGTGTCAATTTAGATGGCTACGATGACCAATACTCTGATCAGAGGTTAATGGCTTCTCAGAAAAGCATGGTTTCTGACAATGTATATAATAAACTTCAGATCAACAGGCAATCTGACTGTGATGAACAATACTCTGATGAGAGGGTAATGGCTCCTCAAAGAAGCATAACCACTGATAATGTATATAATAAACTTACGATTAACAGGCATTAATAGCGACTATGACCATGTACAGATGCAAAACACGTGCCTAGACTTGGCCCAAGAAACAGGTAATATTTACGCCACCACATCAGTTGAAATGACGTCGGCTGCACACGCCGGAAGTGCATCCACAAAAGAGTAAAAGAACTACCATAGACAATATTAATCTTAGACGAGTTACAACAAAATCGATGCTTCTAAGCGACGATATTTTAAAATGAATTTTGGTGACTTTACCAAATATAAACCATATGCAGCTCAAGCTGCATCGGTTAGGCCATCCCAATTTATTATATGTTTAGCGTCTTTGGGCTGGTAGGTTTTGGGATGCCTGAACGAAAAAAACACAATTTTGACAATGTGAAAAAGCGGAATTCGTATTAAAAAAATTGGAAGAAAACTGACTTTTAGGTGTTTTAACAACTATTTATGTAACATAATATGCAACTAGTCAATTTACACAGTTACAATACTGTGTAAAAGTAGGTTCCCAATATGAAGATGATATATAAGATTTTTGCGAGTAAACATTTGCTTTAGTTTGGACCACTGCCATGAATAAGTTGTGAAAGAAACACATGTTGTTTTCAACTTGTTGTTTGTTTTTTCCTGCCTGGTTGGTAGGTTTAAAAAAGACATGGGGAGGCTAACCATAGAATCAAATTTGTATGGTCTTACTAAAGACAACACAGAAACAAGCATAGGCTAAGATGACAACATTTATCCAATAACTTCTATATTATTTCTTTACATATACATGATGTAAGATGAAGTATGATCCTGTACGAACATTATTCTATTACTAGTTTGAATGTTTGATTTCATATGCTTACTGTACGTTTGGTTTATTAATCTAATATTAGTGTTTTGTCATTTAAGCTTGCTTTTCGAATGAAATAAACTATTTTTTCTGTAAATACTGTGGACATTGACAACGCTTTTAATAAGTTCAAGTAACATTTTCATGAACCTCAAGTACGGAGTTTGTATCGAAAGCAAAGACATTATATCGACGAGGCTCAGCAGAGAACAATCACAGTCATACGTACAGATTACGGATGCTACAATTTAAATAAACTGAACAAATGCCTGGATGTATTTCGATGAAAAATGTTTACTGTGCGTTCTCGCTTGCTACAGTTGTCCTTATTTCCATAACTGAAATTGCTATAACAATCGAATAATAAACAATGTGTTAAGATACCATTGAAGCCGCTGACGTTATCCGTAAGGCGCATATTGACGTTGACGCTAACCGTACGGCGCATATTGACGTTGACGTTATCCGTACGGCGCAAATTGACGTTGAAGCTATCCGTACGGTGCATATTGACGTTGACGTTAACGGCGCATATTCAATAGTTTCCATTGCTAATGTCACGTTTGCATACATGATATTTGTATGACGTTTCATGCCTACATAACATAAGAAATGATATCCGAAACCTCATGAAAATCGTTTCTTCATCGCACGCTATTAATCATACCATATATTTTTTCGCGTAACTCCAGGACATATCTCGCACAGAACATTGTCATTCTATGAGTCATAAATTAATCTGTAGACACCGTGCATGTATTTGTTGCCATGGTATAAATACCTGCTCGATAGTAAAGATATATATAAAAAACCATCAGTATGGTAAGGTTTTTAAACTGTCTACATGCATGAATGTATTACCATAGCAACCATTACAGACACAGCCCACCGCAGGTCAAATAATAAATACGTTTTCATAATTCTGCGTGTTATTACGGGTTGTTTTGGCGCTGAGCTCATACAATGAAACGGTATTTATGTGAAACCTAAGTTGTAACTGATTTACTTCCCTTGATTGTCAAATACCATTTAAAAGTTAATCTTATAGCGATAGCGACATTTGCCGGGTTTCGATTTCAAATACATTTTACGCATCAAGATTAATTACAATTAAGAAACTATAAAGGAACATCTACTGTATCAGGCTTATTTGAAATAGGGAGAAACTTCCTTTATATACCTAAGGTGGGCGGCATTTGGTACTATGCACTTCAGTTATCGGGAGGCAATCTACAAAGCTGGAGCCAGACAGGCTACAATTACCTTGGTGTACAGTGGTAGTAGTTTACTACTAGCTGTTGTTAATACCGGTTAATCCGCGTACTTATGAAAATGGATAGTTAACAGATCCTGCATTCAGGTTGTTGAGTCTGTTAAATCCAGCTAGCTAGGCTAGAGCGTCTAGTTATATTTATGTTTCTCAGGTAGATGGCTGAGGTGGGATGAGTTATGGATACTAGGATTTTGTAAGTTTAACTAACTACCAAAAGCCCGGGTATGCCTTCTATATGAGATTGGCGTAGTAGGACTAATTGTGTAGCTAGGCGTTTATAGTTTAGATGCACAGTTGGTTTATGTACCATTGTTATTGTGAGCCGGGCAGGCTTTACCAAATATGCTTACTATCATTCAGTGAATCAGCCAGACTGTTGGTAGATTCACTTAGTCTATAAATAATAAGGTTTCATTAAATTTTAAATGTATCCTTTTGTTTGGTTTATATTACCCTACCCATAGGGCCTTAACACCTCATACACAGATGCGTGCGCTCACAATAAGAGAAGGTTTATCGACTTTGCAATATATCTATTGATCAGATTTACATATTATCTAATCCTTTTTCGAGCTATTTTATCTTATAACATAACAAAATCCATAAATTGATAGTAAACCTAATCAAATTATTCACAGTTTATCGCACTGGTTTTCATTAAATTTAAGTATAAAACCATCAATATTTAACTTCTGAAAAATGTTTTTATTAAACGGAACATAAATTCAAGCAATTTTATTTTTAATTTAACAAAAGTTTTCGTGGCCGATCCTCTGTTTTGATGACATAGTATCAGTAGTATGACATCGGCACGTTAAATTAAAACTAACAATCAAACAACACAGAATTAAATGAATCAACTGGTCGTTGACAAGGTTGTAAACGTTTATAGGATGTATGTGTCAATACACCATATTTACATGTACTCGCATTCAAAGGCGTGAAGCCGTACCGAAACAGTTGTTTACCTTTTGTTAATATTCATATTGTTGTTGGTATTAAATACGTGAATTAAAACACGTGGGGTTGTTTACATGGCGAAAAGCATGACTTCCTCGTGCATAATAACATTATGAAAACGAGCAAAATAAATGCATGGGCTATGAAATATAAGCTACGTGTCATGGGCATTTTACAAGCTATCAATAACACGAGATAGTCCTATAATTTTATTGAGCATATTAATTAAATGAAAATAGACCCTATTCCGTTTTATAAAATAAGAGTAGTTTTGAATCATAATAAAAATACTACAAATATACTTTTTAGTGGATCACATATATAGTTTAAAAATACAGAGGGTTTAATATGTACGTTATATTTATAGATTCACAAAAATTACTGAAAAAGCAGTTCCAATTTCGTTCGTTCCTATTATGGAACAAAGATATCGGGTTTATTTTATAGTCATCTTTGTAGGAAAATCTACATCTCAATAGATTTACAGCATAAAAACATTATAAGACCACCTAATTTAAACTACGGCCTTGGTTATTTATTTAATACGTAAATTAGGAAGTACAGTATTTGCTTAAGCTACAAGTAAACATACACTTTTTTTAAGTTTACCATTAGGAAAAACGCATACTATTTTAATTATTAATTGTATGATTATTTCATGTCGTATTTGTAGAAAAATGTCTGTAATAATATGGTATACCACACAACCCACACATTATACTTTTATTCTGAAACACTATCTCGTTATCGTGAAGCGGTTACGTGTCCCTGCATATATTACATTCTCGATCGGTGGCTTTGTATTCAAATATGATTTGTTTTGCACGTCTGTTTCATACGTTGTCGAAATATTCCCCAAATTCAGAACAACAATATGTGAAACCAAATAATTATGTGGGCACTTTCACAAAACAGCACGAACAAATGGTGATGCTTGGTGTGTTTGCTGTTTCGATTCAATTTCACTTTGATTAAACATGAGCCGTTCATAGGCATTGTATAACATGTATATAGTCTTTTCTGTGCAAAGACTATATACATATAAGAGCTAAAGAGTCTGGCAACAGATTCCATTCTCAAAAAATCTCTCACCCAATAAGTTTTAATGTGTAATAACCCATTAAAACTTATTTTGTGAGAAATATAACCTCAAAGAATTATATATTTTTGCTCGTAAATTACTATTGATTGCTATCAATATATATTGAACGGCTCGAACGGTAGCATGTGGCCATTTTATATACATAGGATTTTATATGTTATTTTATATTTATTTACTTGTATTGTTGAGCCATGCCAACTTAACGTGTTCGTTTTCTTTTCGTTTGTTAATTTGTGCCGCTTATAAGTAACATGAAACATATTAGTTTTTACAATTAATTTCAACATCTTGTAAAGCCCACGTCGCGTAATTTGTGTACTTTTAACAATGTCTAAACCGGTACATCTCAATCTAAATCAAATACCCACAAAGTATATAAAGATTTGCTTTATGAAATACACCCAACAGTATCCGATTTAAACGAATTACCTTTGCCCACCGAAGCGTTCAGTCGGTATTTTCAAACAGAACACAGGCGGATACATCGATTAAAGTGTCCAAACCATTTTACCAAACATCGGATGATCCTGTGTCCAATCACACCAACACTGGCATGCAGAACACAGACGGATACATCGATTACCGAGTCCAAACAAAACCATTTAAAAAAAACATCAGATGCGCATGTGTCCAATCACACCGTGGCCTGCATAACACGCTGCTCTAAGGACACTAATGAATATAATGCCGTTGTAGACAACGATACTTTATTACTGAGTCAAAACAGAACTATTTTTACCGAACACCGAACACCGATGGCTCCGATGTGAAACCATACCTATTCTGATCTTCAGAACAGGAATGGTGGCTCTAAGGTTAACTTCGTCCTAGTAGAAATAAATAAGAATGGTATAGTCAGAAAATCCGACTCAGCAAATACATACTTTAAGCTAGAGACGGTCAATTTAAGCAAATAAATGCTGCAAAATCTTTATCAAACGCTTATAGGTCATACACATTTAATTCTATAGCGTCCCCATGATTATAAGAAACCTACCAACCAGGCAGGAAAAAACAAACAACAACTCGATAAAAAAATATTTCTTTCACAATTTATTCATGGCAATGGTACAATCTAAAGCAAATGTTTACTTGCACATGTTATATATCATCTTCATATTGGGAACCTACTGTAATACATATTTTAACTATACTGACTACTTGCATTTTACAAATATTAGTACAAACACCTTTTTTTTCTTTTTCTTCCATATTTTTCTACTTATACGCTTTTCGACTCGTTTTCACATTGTCAACTGATGGGTTTTTTTGTTCAGGAGTCCGAAAACCTACCAGCCCGAAGACGCTTAACATAGAATCAGCTATAGAGAATATTGTTTCAACGAAGGACTGTGGAAACGAAAAATTCCTATGCGTAAATAATATCTGCTTTCATATATTTACACGACTGCCTCATTTTAAAAAATATGTAAATATGTTTTAATGTTTAGTAATTTTAACTTCGTTATGCTAATTGCAATTCTTCAGTGAAGGCATATTTAGAATAATTAATATGTGCAAGATAGTTTATAATATATTAAGATCAAACTCTTTTATGTACAAAATGAAATTATTGAATAATAACGTCTTGTCTCCATTTTGAAGAAACAAACTGTCATCATTTCTGGCATTGTGAGTAAGTAAGCTATTTGATAAAGACAATTAAGTAAATTCTTGTATGAGGATGAAAAATTACGAAAAAAAAAGAGTTTAAAACAGTTAAGGTAACTAACCAAAACCAAAGAACCGATATATCTTGTATTGAAATCAAACGATATATATTCTGGTGTAGAACAAATACGGTAATTGCAAATTACAACGGTCTCATAAATAATCTAACATTATCGTATAACACTTAAACCACGTTTAAACTTTCAGAAATCGAAATAAAAGGTGGTAATTAATTGAAAATCATGTGAGCCAAACATGCAACGTGATAATGAATGGAATACCATTTTTTAAGTGTGATTGACAATAAGAATAAAGAAATATAAATTCAATTAAAAGTTAAGTATTTTGATGTATATTACATTGTGATGGAATGTACGGTATATTGTATATATTTTCTATGTTATTGGTTTGCCATACAATTTTAACCTGTCCAACAGAAACTGATGATATATAGTTAGTACAATGCAATTTCAATATAAAACAAACCCATAAAGAATGTATGTACATAATTATGCTCCGTTATAGTGATAACATTGTATTCTACTGCTTTCTACTATGAACGTATATATGTTTAAATCAAGGTTACACGCGGAAAAAAATGAATCTATACAATCTTCGCCAATATTTTGTTATGTGCAATCAACACTTTATTGCAAATATGAGTATCGTAAATATAGTAAATTACCTTTTACTTTATGTTTTAATTTATAGAACGTTGTCCTCCCTCAACTAAGCTAACCGAGCCAGAGCATTTCTTGACTGCCACTGGCACGTGGTTCTGGCAATAAAACACATTCTTAATTTAGTGACAGGCAAACACAGTCATAATGAAAATGCATTCCAAATCAATCATTGTATTAATGGCCAAATTATCCTTAAAATCAATAAATGAACACGTTTCAAATATAAATTATGCAAGAAATTTCAGACGTGTTAACAGGAGAGAAACCTGTATTAACAGTCTACTGTCCTTTATTTAAAGTGTTTATGTACTATCTTTCAACAGATATAGTGGCATAACTACAATTAACAAAATAAAGTTAATTAACAAATAGTTCTATTTAAAATGGAATACAAGTTAAGAACAAGCATACCTTTTAAACGCACAATAAGCTAGTTATTAATCACCAACTAGTTTTCGTGTGTACAAACGGAAGCGCAAGTACATGTATATACGTTGACTTGATAGATGGTTTTCGTTACACAGCACTAAACAATGATGCAAAAGTCGACACTAGCGCTTGTTGATTTAATTAATATTGAAGTGTTTCCTTCGTAGTTCTTTTGCTCTCATGTTTGCTTTCAAGTTTTTTTGCCAATTTTATCTGCTCATTTTGAAAATAATTGATACGAAAGATCGTACATACACACTTCAAGATAAGTAATCGATTTACAATATAACGCAGCACAGTACGCACAACACAAAACAAACACAAAACTTACTAAAGCTGGTGTCATCATCTTGGAACGGTCAATGTAATCAAACGGCACAAACTGCCAGAGCTGACAAACCTTAGGCCCTTGTATCGTAAGGATTGTTCCCATGAACAAAGTTGCCCGTAAATCTTCAAAAACTTGGTGGATAGCACTATTGATTATCATTGTATTAAACTAATATTAGCCTTATACATAAAAGTGTTACAGTGTTACTCGAATTGAGCTCCAATTCAAATATTACATGAGAACATTTTTAAATTATTAAGATATAAGCAGATACTAAACTCGTAAAATGATTAACCATTACAGCTAAAAATCCCATTTTTACATCAGCTTTCACTGAACATATATGTTAGTCCGTAATATCTCGAATAAACACTGAAAAGACGATTTAATTATGCTGCAAGTTTTAACTAATCTTAAAGTACATGTGTTACAGTAACGGCCACCTTACATCTTTAGGAAGACTTTGAAATACATGCAAATGTTATCAAACGTTCCACTGGACATAACACATTATATCGTAGATAGGCTTTGTGGAAGCTTGGTATTGCAGGGAGTACCAAATAAACGGGACTCATTACTATATAAACAAGTGAAACTCCATCTGCATCAGCAGGAGAAAACTCTTATTAGTAGTACAATGTCCTTTATTAACGGCAAGTGACCAATTGCCAAAGCAAAACAGAACAATACCATAACAAGTAACAAACACAAAACACAAATATGAATGAAACTGGAGTCACCGCCATGGAACGGTCAAGCAATGCATTCGGAGTACAACCGGTTTCATGCGCTAGTTACAATTTGAGTTTCGAGAAGAAGGCGCTGGGTCCATGACTTTTTAACTTGGTTTTAACTGATAACGCTTACTCTCATTTTATGCATATAATTAGTTTCTAATTTGTTAATTAAAATCAATGTAACCTAGGTGAAATTGTTTGCTATATAGATCGCGTGTGTTCAAAAGCATGAATCCGTAAAAGGCAGGGCTTCGTAAGAATTTCGTTGCGGTTGGACGAGCTTTAGAAATTTGCTTTATAAAAGCTTCGCCTTGCATAGTGTGCTGGGGACAGAAACACAAGATAATTTGAAGTAAAGGTTTTTGGAAAAATGTCTTTTTTTATTGTATAAAACATGTACATGTAGACTATCTGGATTTGTTTTTGTGTATAAACCGCTCAAAACTGCAATTATATACACTGCAATACAAGAAAAGTATTTTCTTTCATATACCAAATCATGGCAAATATCACGCGGTTTAATATTCTACCTGTTTAATCAGAAAGATAACATGTTGTTGTACGGTAATGATACCACTTTCATAACAAAACACGCATGATTGGCCCACCGTAAATATCAGACACATGGTAAACAGCTTGATATTCACATACATTAAGCTTTCAGAAGGGGATTGCCCATGGTGATGACGATATATCACATGGGGTTCTTACCCAAGGTAGGTGAATGGGCCAGGCTGTTTTGGGGCTGTTCTTGTTTAATGCAAACTTGGGAAGAAATAAGAGGTTATTATCAAGTTCTACGTTTGTCTCGTCAGTGTTGGCTCCTTGTAAGGTCAATTACCTCGCGCTATAAACGAAAGGTCCTGGACTCAAAACCTTGCTGCATTATTTCCCTACCATGAATCATAGAATAAACATTTTCTGACTTAAGACATCCCAACACAATAAATTGAAACCATAAAATATCCGTCGTGCATTTACATTTGTATATAAAATCACACGAATTAATTTTTTCTTAGTTACTCGAGTACTCGTATTGTTTATCTTACTTCACTGACAGGCAAGCAGATTACCTAAATGTAATTTTACTTTGCCGTTTAATGAAGATTTTATTTCTGTACGTTTCTCATGATTAAAATGTGTTCAGTGAAGATTGTATTGATTAAAAGGAAGCGTAGGTTGTTTTAACAATAAATGAAAATGTTCGAATCATCAGTCTATACACTGTACTCAAACGATACGTTTGCCTGTTGACAAATTCCGTAACATTGTAAAACATCATATTGTACTAGAATGCCGAAACACCTTAACATTGTAAAACATTATATTAACAGCCCTCGTACTATGAATACATCCTGTAAGATAGTAAAACATCATATTCTACTTTGCCGAAATTCCTTAACGTTGAAAACCTCATATTGTACTATGCCGAAAAACCTTAACATGGTAAAACATCTTATTATATTATACCAAAATACTTGAACACTGTAAAATGCCTAAATTCTTTTAGATTGTACAACATCATATTCTACTATGCAGAAAGTGGAGCAGTTATTTGTATGATGAAATAATCCCAATAATAACCGAAATAAACATACCCAGGTATATACTGTGCCCAACATGGACGTTCAGTCATGACAATCGTCAATTGCCAACCTACTGCTTGTGACACCGCAAACAACACTTTCAGGTTTCACATTTTAAATATACGAGTTTACTCGTAATGGCAGTTTTAAGAATTTAAACTAGCATTTAAAATGGCGATTTATGAGCGAATATTTGTGTTCATGATATGTATGTATTTGTGATAACCGAAGGTAAGTTAGTTTATAGACCTCTATTTATATTTGTATAAAAGGAAATGTTATTTCAGTCGTTGAGAATTCAAAATATAAGAAACAATAGGTATGTCTTTGTTTTACCATAGCTGATCACATATTGTACATACTTGTATTTAACAAACACCCATCGATCAGATTTTGTGCTTGATAAACACACATGCCCCCGGTTAGTGCTAGATAGCCCATTTCTTAGTCCAAATTAGGTCAAGGTCAAGGTCAAAGTGAGGTTGGGTGATATGGGCAGATTGGGAATGGTCATAAGTAACAACTGTGTAAATATCCAAGTGTTGTAGTAAGCGGTGTTGGTGCTAGACGAAACGGTAAATTCTAGCTAACCAAGAAATGGCACTTTTGATTTATTATTTTGAATTATTATGTCCAAATTAGGTCAAGGTCAAAGTGAATATGCAAGTATCCAAGTGTTGATGCTAGACGACACGGTAAAATCTAGTTAACCAATAAACAGCCCGTTTGAATTATTCTTAGTGCAAATTAGGTCAAGGTCAAGGTCAAAGTGAGGTTGGGTGATACGTGTTGATAAGGAACGGTCATGAGTAAACACTGTGTAAGTACCCAAGTGTTGTAGTAAGCAGTGTTGGTTCTAGACGAAACAGTAAAATCTAGTTAACCAAGAAATGGCACTTTTGAATAATTATAAGTCCAAATAAGGTCAATGTCAAGGTCACAGTAAGGTTGGGTGATATGGCTGGATTGGGGATGGTCATAAGCATCAAACAAGATCAAGCATGTTAATATAATTCAACAATATGTTGTATCATGATAGTGAGCTTTTCGCTTATAAATCTAGCACAAACCAAAGCTCCTACAACTACCTCGCCTACAAAAAGTTCAGTATCTCCGGTGAAGCCATCCACATCCACAACAAGGAATCAGACGACACTACCGTTGACCACAAAACCTGGGACAACCAAAACAAACACTTCGCTTTTACCAGTCACAAAACAGCCGCAAGCAACCACATCAACTTCCTCTCTCCTTCCTACAACAACCTCGTCCAAAGAGCCAACAACTACATCTTCGACAACTGACACAACAAGCTCTAAACCTGACGCTGCGTTCGAAGATTCGAAGAAGGTGAGAAAAAAAAAGTTATTTAATTAAAAGCGTATTTTTTTAACTGGACCACAATTAATGTTTTATCTTATCACTAACTAGTTTAGTTCCACAGTTTCTACAAATCGTCACAATTAAAGGAAGCTGTTCACAGATTGACGAATTTACAATTTTCAAGCGCTTTGTCACATATATTCTTAAAATAAAGGTAAAGTGTATATAAATGAGCTAAATAATACTACTGACATAAAATATACTGTAAATACCGTTTCGTTAATGAGTAACCAACAGTGGAAATTGATACAATTATAAAGCTTTTCTTACGCAAAACGATTGATTAATTTGTTTCTGTTGTTTTCGTTGAAATTGTTGAAAACAATTGAATCACTTACATTATAAGAGATAATATACATTTTTACAGTCTTAAATGTCAGCTGAGGCCCGAAAAATGGGTTAAAGCCAAAGCATTTTAAGGGCCTTTGTGGACGTTAATGACCGGAAAAGGTGTACTGTCGCTATTAAAGCATATTAACATACATATAGAGCAATACAATCGAATCAAATTGGTAATTTACTATAAAATCATATTTTTATACTATAGAGTAGCCCAAAATTGCGCACCTGTTTGTTTATTGATTTTAAAATTGTATTACTAGGGCAACGTTCAGCCGAGCTAGAATCGCGCAATTTAGTCGCCATTTTGTTTCAATGTTTGCCTCGGTACAAATTTTAAAACTGCATTTAACATGGATTTCAGAATGCATTACGTGTATAACAAATAATACACATATCATGATATCATAATACTGTTTGCGTGCAAGCGTTTAATAATGGACAACAGTAACGAGGAGCCCGGTTAAATCATAATTAAAACACTAAGCCGGTCGTTATTGGCGCGTGACTTTACTAAATAATACACATATAATGCGATAACCGACAGCTTTTTGTTCGTTGACACATCACTATAACTGACTGAAACGGAACTTGTTATGCTATACAAAAAATAAAACAGCATTCCTATTGAATGGAAACAATTATTACAGCAAAGCCACATCGAATATTTCGCTCCGGAATACATGTCCACCACCATCACATAATCGACCAAATTATGTAAACTAGTATATGGAAAACTAGTATTAAAAGAAAAACCAAAAGATTTTAAACAAATAAATAAATGGAAATTATTACTAAATTTGGAAGAAATGAATTCAAAATTAATTTTCACTCAACCTTTAAAATTATCTATTGATACTAAATTGAGAAGCTTTCAATACAAATAGTTAATGCACATTATTCCGAACAACTACATTTTGCATAAATGCAAAATAAAATCTTCAAGTTTGTGCGATTTTTGTTCAATGTATCCTGATTTAAATATCCACATGTTTTGGGAATGTCAATACGTACACCAGAAAACGAATAAAATAAGAAGAAACAATTTCACACGGACAAAATAAGTATGAACTTTTCCTGTCACGCTGTATTCATTTTATTTCATTCTAATATTTTTTACGAACCCATCCATGTTAAACTTAGCAAAAACTGTTCTTGTCTTGATTATACAAGGGCACATTATTCAAAGACATTTTTTCTTTTTTTTCTTTATGTTGTATAGATAAAATTTCTTTGTAAAACACACTTTGTACTCTGAACTGATATGATGTAATATGTATATTGTGGTTTGAAAACAAATAAAATTGAAATGATCAATAAAAAAATAATAATAAATAAAATCACGAACATGTATATATATCGGAATTGTCGAGAGATGAGCGCGCTAGAATTTTGATCGAAGGTCTCAGGTTCAAACCCCCTTGGGAGCAACATTTTTTGACGATTTTCTTGTTAAAACATATAAGCTCTTTAGGCTTTAATTTGTCCAAAATGATGTTTAATGGCATATTAAAAAGAAAAATACAAAATCTGTGAACAAGTCCCTTTAAATCGGAGATTTCTACTGAACTCCTATACTAAAATACCTCTTAAATGTAACACTATTATTAAAACACAATATTATTAAATTGTATTCATTGCCAGGATCTAAGTCTGAAGTAATTGCAGCAGGAGCCTCAGTAGCAGTCGCACTTGTGATTGCAGCTGTTGTGATTGTTCTTGTCCTCAGAAGCAAGTAAGTTGATTAATGCGAATCGTAACACTTCAATAGTCTACAAACGACCATACGATACTTTTCACAAGTGAATTGAATAAGTCAAATTGTGGTACATATATTGTCTATGTACCACCGTACGATAGTGTACGCATGTTACGAATTTCATAATCTTATTTCATTGGCCATTTTCAGAACCATTTTCAAACACGATTTACGACATGGTTGTATATTCATTACTGAGTCAAGTACTTTGTTGTTCATGTTGTTTATTTTTAATATTGTTGCCTTCATGGTTTAGGTGTTTCACCACATATATTTTTATAGAGAAAAGGTGTGCTTTGCATCTTCAAAGAGTTCAAGTTTTGAAAACATAGACGACAGTCGACACGTATCCTTGGCGAGGGTGGAATCCAAACCGAATGCATATTACCAAACACCGGGGGCTCCTGTGTTCCATCAAACCTACAGTGACCTGCAGAACACAGTCGGGTATCCCACGGAAACTGAAGAGTATTATGCCGTAGTAGACAACGGTATTTCCACTACGGATTCCGAACAAAACGATTTCTACCAAACACCGGGTTCTCCTGCGTCAAACCATACCTACTCTGTTCTGCAGAAGAGTAAAGGTGGTTCTAAGGTTTATGACGCCCCAGCTGACAAAGGAACTTCCATTCGAAATAATAATGGAACAGTCGGAAGCCCTGTCTCGGCAAATGCGTACTTCATACTAGAGAAAAAAGGCTTTGAGCAACCAAACGCTGCCAAATTTCCTTCATCAGACGTCCATAACTACTTTGTTTTAGGGAAACAGCAACCAGCAGTGGATAATGCTTCAATGAACGACAGGCTTCCATATTTTGTTCCGCAAAAACAAAATAGTGTCCAACCTGTTCACGAAAAGCCTTCAAATGATGCTAATCCCTACTTCATATTAGAGAAAGAGGTAGCTGCTATTGATAAATCAACGCCATTTAATACACTGAATGTGGTTGGAAGGGAGAGTGATGATGGCGATAGATACGACTGACGAATACTTGTGGATCGATGATTAACGTGATGTTGACAACAACTATTACGATTGCACTAAGGAGGCATTCAGGGATTCGAAAGTTGAAGTCTCAGACAACATATACAACAAACTTAACTCTGAGGGCGATGAATATGATCACTTGCGCGTCGGAAACAGCAGCGTAAGAGCTGCGGAAAACGAGTATGACGTGACGTCTACCGTTGTTTAGAAATGACTCAAAGGTTAAAAGAAACGCATGTGCATACAAACTGACTGCTTTCAAATAATCACAAAACTGCCTTAATTTTACAATACATGTATGCAAATATTATTGTATTTGACTACACTGTGTTTGACTGTATTTGAATGTTGCGTATATATTTCGGCGCTCGCATTTTATATTTAATGTTTATATTGTAGATTGTATTTTCCTCGTCCATGTTTCTTCTATACTGTGTCTTTATGAGTAAAAATCATTTCATATTAATTCTTTACATACTGGTACTGCTTCTCTTTTGAATGAGGGAGCCACATGGCAACTTATCCCCATGTATGAGTCAGTATTCATCAAAATTAAATTTAAATGATAAAACAACAACATTTGAGCTCATAAATGCAAAATAAACCAATCACAGAACTAAACTCACGGATGATTGTAGGTCGCCAGCAAACGATTTCAACCGTACGACAATTGGTATATATATGATTGTTCAACTGAGCTATCTGGAAATCTGGCCCCGTGTTCATTAATGATTAACTATAGGATCAAGACCAAACTTAGCTGATCATGATCTTCTAGCTCAACTATAAAATAATTTCTACTAGATAAAATGACACAAATGTTTGTTAAGCTTTGATGACAATATTCCGCTCAGATAGAAAATCTGCGCTGAGAGGAGTTCATTATTATTAAAATTGATCCAGAAATTTAGTAAACGCCATTTTTGGAGTCAGATCCTAAAACATCTGGCTCAAGTTCATCGTGAACCTGAAAATCAGGCTCAACTTCTTTTGTGAACATGGGGCCTGCACAATAACTTCATTAATGAGATTATTAACAAGAGCTGTCGGAGGACAGCGCGCTCGACTTTTCTTGTGCTTGTCAGAGTTACTGGCATTTTTTTTTATAAAACAAGAAATATGGAAATTCAACGAAAACTATTTTTTTCTAACGAAATGCATTAAAGTCAGCACATCAATACACTTTTTAGTTAAAATTGCCTTTGACCTATATCCCACCCACACCATATGCAATCCCAAGCGAGGCCTCGATATAAGGTATCTATGTATTAAGTGTCATTAAAAGATCTCAATGCATTCTCAAGTTATTGATGGAAACTGTTTTTCTATTTTTAGTAACAGTGACCTTGACCTTGACCCCACCCATCCAATACGCAATCCCAAGCGAGGTCTCTATGTATAAAACTTCATTAAAATATTTCAATGCATTCTCAAGTTATTAAGCAGAAACCGTTTTTCTATTTTAGTAACAGTGACCTTGACCATGACCCTATATGCAATCCCAAGAGAGGTCTCGATATAAGTTATCTATTTTTAGCAACAGTGACCTTGACCCCACCCACCCCATATGCAATCCTAAGCGATGTCTCGCTATAAGGTATCTTTATTTGCAGTTTCATTACAATAGCTTAATCCGTTCTTGAGTAAGAGAGTGGAATCGGAAAAGTGTAAAAAGACCCCTAATTTTGACTTTCAAACGAGAGTTACCAAACTTGACCTATATATTCATTTTAATGTGCGGAATAAATGTTTAAAGTTTGAATGAAATCCCTCATGAAATTCCGGATAAACTAGCTTACCGAAAAACTTTAACCTAGGTCAGACGCCGACGCCGAAGCCGGGGCAAGTAGAATAGCTTGCCTTTTCTTCGAAACTGCGAACCAAAAACGATATGTTGATTGCAAGATATGCTTCATGTCTGAATAAGTCACCAGCTCCAGCATAGTTGATCATGTTATTCGAATTTCATCTCGCAGTACATGCATAGGCCAGTATTCTAATATTCAGTAACAATTTTACAACAGCATACATGTATATATCTAATGAATATATGTATAGTGCAATATTTAAACATGTTTACTGAAGAAGACGGACTGAACTTTACGTACAGTTGCATCTTGATATTCACAAAGATAGTTGAATCACCATTTAAATAATTTGTATATATCTCTTTATACAACGTGATGAAACATTCGTCAAGGAGCACTTTGCAAATAATAAAATCTGGTTCAGTAACATCAATGTGTGAAAAATGTTCAACTTGGGGTTTGGTTCAGTGAGACAAAGCATTTTTACGCAAGACGATAGAGACTAGGATATGGAGCGAATTACTTTGTAAATGTCGAGCTTTTTACTTGACCAGACGGGCTTGTTCTCTGTAATGTTTACACTGCGCTGTTGACTGAAACACAAATACTAACTCTAACTCACATACTGTGTGAAATACTAGCGCTCCATAACTCTTATTTTGTGAACGACTAGCTCTCCATAACTCCTTTTTATGTAAAAGACTATCGCTCCATCACTCTTATTTTATGAAAGACTAGCGCTCCAAAACTCTTATTTTGTGGTAGATTTGCGCTTCAAGACTAGCAATCCAACACTCTAATTTTATGGACGTAATTTTATGGACGACTTGCGCTCAAAAGCTCTTAATTTGTGTATGGCTAGTGCTCAACACTCTAATTTGGTGAAAGACTAGCGCTCTAAAATTCTAATTTTGTGAAAGCCTAGCGCTCATTCGCTCAAAAACTCATATTTCATGAAAGACTAGCGAAATCTTACATTATTTCTTAATCAAACAAGAAGAACTCTGAACCCAGATAATCACTCCTTCAACTTGCAATATATAGATAAAGACATCAAAAGCCACGTTGTGATTGAGACAGCCAATGATCGACAATAGCAAGCTACCATACTTGAGAAGAAAATATTTAAAACTAAACCTAAATAAACTCATATACAACTACTTCTTACGGACACAAATATCCTCTTAAATTATACATACATGTATTGCGTGTTAAACTTTTGGCAACAATCAGTCAGCAAATCTTCGAACACATCAGCCTTTCTGTTGGTGCAATTTAAGTTTTGTTGATAAACACGAGCGACAGGAAATGACAAGAAATTACAAATCTCGATATAACATATCCTTGTTCCTGTAATGAATATTACGCCCAACACAATAATGCAATTTCCATAAAATATGCTGCTTAATAATTTATAAGGACATTCTTCAAATTTTGTCTTGTTTTTATTTTAAGGAATGAATTTTGAAAGATAAAAGACAACGTTGGGGATAAATATTTCAATAATAAATTAATACTCATTATAATGAGATGCATAAAGCACACATGTGTTTAACAAATCAAACTACACATAGCGAAGCAAGACAAGAAAACATTTGAGCTTTGAAAAACGCAGTATTATATTTTACTGATAACTTGTGATGGCATTTACTTTTCCATTTCTTTTACCATTTTTGTTAACATTCATTTATTAGTCTAACTGCATCTTGATTGTACAATTTACATATATTCATACCTCATCCAAACTGCCATAAAGACGTTACTTTGAAAATTATGTTGACTCACTGCCAGACATCTAGATATTCTCGGTTTGTATCAATAGGTGAGTATTTTATCATTAATATCTATTGAAATATTATATAATAAGAAATTCAAATATCAAGAAATATAATGTGCATTTATTTTTTGTATAATTCCTTGCTAAAGCGTACATTGTGTCCATCTAATCTATGATTTATACCCTGTAAACATGGCGTAATAGGTCTACTCGGGACTTGGCCCTCTGGATATATTGCTAGATTAACTTGACACTTTTTGTATAATGATTTAACAATACATCGTAATAATACTAGTGTTATATTGCATAGGTGTTCAACAGTAAAGGAGTAAAGAACAGT
The DNA here is from genome assembly GCA_027627225.1 of Congeria kusceri. Classification (NCBI taxonomy): domain Eukaryota; kingdom Metazoa; phylum Mollusca; class Bivalvia; order Myida; family Dreissenidae; genus Congeria; species Congeria kusceri. The sequence continues at coordinate 3,191,439 of CM051030.1, forward strand.
AACTCACAGAACACGTTGACGTAATAGGTCATCAAAGCTTTGTGATCGGCCAATAAGCATACGCGATATTATAATTAACGCACATCGAACATGCTGAAAATGGCGAGGAATTACATGCACTGACGCATTCACTCGAAGAAGTCGACTAGGAATACTTGACTTTTTCTCAAATATATTAGACATTCAGGGCGTTAAGACTACATATTCTAATAATGACTATTTATGCAATTTCACGCTATACACTAAATATGGCAGTGGACGACTTTAAGAAAGCAGAATCCAGTTAAGTAGGTTACATGCTGTTGTTATGTTATTAAATTGTCGATTTAAAAATACAATCACTTTTGAAATATCTTATTACATTTAAAAATGCATTGCTATTCGCCCTAGTCATGTTGAAACAAATCAGAGCAACAGATAAGGCGCGTTTTTGCGTAAATACATAATTATGAAACCCCTTTAAGCAATAAATTGTATCTTTGATTAGTAACTCAATTAAAATACGCAATACGCAATAAACGGCAAACTCAGTGCGTAAAGAGATTGATTGACATGGGTACGAAATGACCAAAATATATGTACGAAACAGCCAAAAATGTTACGATTTACAAAATACACAGAGACAAACATTGACATGAATTAAACTATCAATGTAAATGTTTGGTGGCATGGATTTATATTGTGTCCAAATCGGGTGAACTAACGAGACTTTGACTTGAAAACTATTTACCAAACAAAGTTCAAATTATTTTTCGAATTTATCCCGAGTGTGTTGAGGACAATAATGTAGACTTAGTGTTGTGAAAATAAAAAAATTTGTGTTAATTAAAGAAAAACTCACACCGTTTGCGTTTTAAGTTTGTGTTACAAAAGTTGGAGATCGTCTTTATCTAAGATTCAATTATTTTATTATAATGGGGAAACATAATTACAAGTACTCAATTATTAAAAATATGATGGGGTAATACCCAATTCCGACAGAATCCTTATCTGTTGCACTGTAAATGATAAAAAAATATGCTTAAACTACCTGCGAAATTGTTTAATCAGATCAATATTCAAATTATATACAAAAGGGACTTCACGTTCTCATATGGTTAGATTGGTGGTGATATCTAGGGAGGCAACCGAACTATAACTTTCATTTTAGAAATAGTTAACGAGTACAAATACCTAGGTGTATATTTCAGTAGCAGCGGATCGTTTTTTATATATATAAAAAAACAACAAATTACATATTGCGTCACAAGCCACAAAGGCTATGTTTAGTTTATTAAGAAATTAAAATCAACTTAATCTTTCGATTGATCTCAAATTAGATTTATTCACAAAATGTTAAAACCTATTTTGCTCTACGGTAGCGACATATGGAGTACAGGAAATGTAGATATTATAGAACGAGTGCAATTAAAAATACCTCAAATATGTTCTTAAGTTTAAAAAATCAACCTCTAACTATATGGTTTACGGTGAATCTAGGACAAAACCGACTGTTTTAGATATAGAAATGAAAACGATAACATTTTGGTCAGCAATCATCAAGGCTGATAACTCAAATAAAGTATCCTGAATCAAGTATGTCTTAAACCAACTTCCAATGATAATACTTTAGCCAAACAATTCCCATGGTTTGCAAAACATAAACAAATAATTATTAAATGTGGTATGATGAATGTCTGGGATATACAGGAAGAAATAAATGAAATACGGCTTAAACTCGAAATAAAACAAAAACTTGAAGACATTTTTCTTACCAAATGGTATTCCCTAATCGAAAACTCGTCCAGATGTTCATTTTATTAATTAATTAAACCCGCTTTTGGACTTGAAAACTACCTGACAAAACTACCGAAATCTTGTTTGCATTACATGTCAAAATTCCGTACAAGAAATCACAGACTACCAATTGAAGTCGGAAATTGGAACGGCATCCCGCTCAACGAACGATATTGTAACTTTTGCGAAAACAAACTTGGTGACGAGTACCATTATCTGTTTGATTGTCGCAAATTTGTCACTAAGCGTCTTGTATATTTAAAACGTTACTACTACACGCATCCAAATACATTAAAATTAAACAAACTCTTCCAAACAAAAAATACAACGGAACTTATAAATCTTATTAAATTTATAAAAGATATTTTAACAAACTATAACGTGTGATATTATTATATTAAATGGTAGAAAACTATGTGTACACACGCTATGCTCTTGAAATTTGTCCAACGCTAGTGAAACACTATTATTTTCTAACATGTATATGGTATTTACCGTGCAAAGAGCTAAAGAGTCTGGCAACACATTCCCTTCTCAAAAAAATCTCTCACAAAATAAGTTTTAATGGGTTATTTAACCGCAACGAAATATATATTTTTGCCCGTAAATCACTATTGATTGTATCAATATATACCGAATGGCTCGAACTGTACATTTTGCCATTTTATATACATAGGATTTTATATGTTATTTTATAATTATATACTTGTATTCTGGAGCCATGTCAATTTAACGTGCACGTTTTCTTTTCGTTTGTTAATTTGTGCAGCTTATAAGTAACATGAAACATATTAGTTTTTACAATTGATGTGAATATCTTGTAAAGCCCAGTCGCGTAATTTGTATACTTTTAACAATGTCTAAACGGGTACATTTAAATCTAAATACCCACAAAGTAGAGTAAGAGTTGCTTGATGATATACACCCAACAGTATCCGATTTATACGTATGACCTTTGCCCACCGAAGCGTTCAATCTTTACATTCTTGACTTGTCGACCACTTCTCACTAGGATGTCACTACACCACAAACCAAACGTTCGGGTTGCAGATTTCACAATTCATTTCGATATGTTAACATAATCACCGGCTTAAGGCTTTAAACGAGTCTGTACATTAGCAATCATGGCAACTGATACAAGACGGATATTAGTGATCGGATTATGTTTTAATGTATGTTTATCGTTAATTGAGGGTAAGTTAAATTATTTTTGCTTTACCATATCGATAACTGTAACATTAAAAGTTCTAGAAATATAGCCTAAGGACATAATTAAAACAAGGATGATTATAATATTAACATATACGTAGATAACAACATATAATGACTGATATTAGAGAACAAGAATAGCTATACATATATGGTTGTCTAGATAAGCAACTATTTTAAATGTTTATTCGAAAGAAATGTTCATTAATGTTATCATATATACGAGTATGTATGTCGCTTTAAAGAAATTTTGTTTGTAAATGTTATTAGATTCATCATGTTTATTGTACTAATTTTGCTTAAATATAAGCGTGATGGTTACAATGACTGTGATATTATGACATGTGTGAGACCTTCAAAAAGTCTGAGAAATGTTAGGTATTAGATGTCAACAAAATGTTGTTAGATATAAGATAAGATGATGGGATATAACTGTGTCAGTTCTAACCACTTTGTTTGTGTGTCTTACGGGTAATATAAACAGAAAAACAGGTACAAAATAATGCGTTGATACTAGTAAAATTTAACATACGTATAAATAACATTTTAAATGTTTAATGTTAGCATGCTTATGCCAAATTTTGAATGTGATCTTGGTCACTTGCAATTTAAATGCTGTAGAAAAATCACGCAAAGAAGTAAATTGTGCTATTCTGTTGAAGACTAAGCGGTTGATGGCAAAGGAAAATCATACTTTTAAATTACATACAATGATAACAAAACAGGAGTAAAACAGATAGAATTAATACAAATATATTACAAAATGTTTCTTCTTATATTTGTTCCCGACTATCTTACTTGTTTAAATTAAAAATGTATTGCGAATGTTTCACTATGTATTTTTTTCCACATTGACAAGGCACCTGTTTATCAAGTTTAAATTACTTCTGTACGGGTCAACTTTGTAACAAAGGGTCTAGCAGTCATCTAATGGTGTGAACACGTGTTGTTTTAACAGGCTTCATACGTTTCATTGTTTGTATTGTACTGTTAATCTCAATAACTTTATCAGCTGGACAAGTCAAGTTTTAAACATAATCAAGCCCCACAGCAATTTGTACTTTTGTGTTTTTGCATTCTTTAAATTTAATTTCCAAAGGTATTCGACCTTTTGTATGCAATGTTTATATGTAGAAAAATGTGAAGAAAAAAACACATTACACAACTGTTAATGTTTAGTTAAAGTAGACACCATGGCAATCGATATTTTGTGAAGTTCAAATGAAAAAAACATATTCAAAACAATTCTGGTTTTTCGAGGTTTACAATAAATGTTGACCAGGATTTCCACTGAAAACGTATTTATTACACATTAAATGTATAATTACAAAAACAAAAAACAAAAAACTAACTTTTTTCTAGTTATTTTGTAAAATGACACATTTTCTCTATGTTTAATAAGCTAAGAAATGCTTGAATAATAATGCTAATTTTTAAGATTATTTGTTTTACCGATTGATTGGTGGATTAAGAACTATATTGTGTAATTTTCTACAAACTAAAACCTAATAAACATTAAACTGTACAACAAATATATTATGATGGGCGAATCGTTATACATTTGGGGCGAATCGATATACATATGGGGCGAGTCGTTATTAAACATGAGGCGAGTCATTATGGGGCAAGTCGTTACAGATTCTTATGTGTAACTTATGTTCTCAATTATTTACTTCCCTTGATTGTAAAATACTATTTAAAACATAATCTTTCAATCAGATAGAGACAAATGCTGGGTTTTTATTGCAAATACGTTTTACGCATCAACATTAATAACAATTAAGTAACTATAAAGGAACATCTACTGTATCGGGCTTATTTGAAAGGCACATCCTGTATATACCTAAGGTTGGCTGTAGTTGGTACCATGCCTTTCAGTGATCGGGAGGCAATCTACAAAGCTGGAGCCAGACAGGCTGCGATTACCTTGGTGTACAATCGTAGTTTACTACTAGCTGTTGTGAATACCCGGTTAATCCGCGTACTTATGAATATGGATAGTTAAAAGATCCTGCATTCAGATTGTTGAGTCTGTTAAATCTTTCTAGCTATGCTAGAGCGTCTAGCTTATTTTTTATGTTGCTCAGGTAAATGGCTGAGGTGGGGTGAGTTATGGATACTAGGATTTAGTAAGTTTAACTAACTACCAAACGCCCTGGTATGCCTTCTATATGGGATTGGCGTAGTAGGACTAGTTTTGTAGCTAAGCTTTTATAGTTTATATACACAGCAGTTGGTTTAGGTACCATTGTTATTTTGTGAACCAGGCAGGCTTTACCAAAAATGCTTATTATCATTCAGTGAGTCAGCCAGAGTGTTGGTAGATTCATTTAATATATATATAATAGTCTTTCATTCACTTTTAAATGTGTCCTTTCGTTTGGTTCATATTACCCTACCCATAGGGCCTTAACACATCAGAGATGCGTGCGCTCACAATAAGATAATGCTTGTCACCTTAGCACATATATATATCGATCAGATTTTAAAGTATTATCTAATCCTTTTTCCAGCCATTTTATCTAAGAACATAACAAAATCCATTCACTAATATTAAACCTTATCAAAATTAATCAGAGTAAATCGCACTATTTTTAATTAAAGTTTAGGACAACACTGTTAATATTGAACTATTAAACTGTTTTTATTTAACGGAACATAAATTCCAGCAAATTTGTATTCAATTAAAACCTTCCCGAACCTCCGTTTTGAGGACAAAGTATGACATCCGCATGTGAAATTAAAACTAACAAACAAACGCAGCAATAAATGAATCAACTGGTTGTTGACAAGGTTGTGAAGGTTTATAGAATGTACGTGAGGCTACACCTTATTTACATGTACACGCATGCAAAGGCGCTGAAGCAGTACCGAAACAGTTGTTTACAATTTTATTACCATAATATTCATATCGTTCTTGGTTTAAAATTCGAGATTTATAACACGTGGGTTTGTTTACATGCCCTAGAGCATAACTTCCTTGTACAAATTAACATTGTAACAAGAGCTGTCAGAGGACAGCGCGCTCGACTATTCGAAGTATTTCAGTTGGCATACATTTTGGATAGTGGAAGGGGGAATTTGTTTAAATACAAAACTTTTAAGTGAAGCCTTGTATAGTTTATACATTTCTGAAACAAAAACTTTAACCACAAAATCTACGTAAAAGGTGTGCATAACTCTGTCAAAATACAAAACAGTGTCATGGGTAATGTTGTCCCTGATACTGGAGTTGATGACAAAGGTTAGTTGAAAGTTTCAAGTGAATAACTTAAGTAGTTTTGAAGTTATAAGACTTTTAATTAAAAAAAATAACTAATTCAGGCGCGGACGCCAACAACGGGGGTAGTAGGATAGCTAATGTATTCTTCGAATAGTCGAGCTAAAAACGATCTGAATAAATTACGGTCCCTCCTTACAATATACGATACGTGACATGGGCACTTAACAAGCTATGAATAACACGAGACAATTTTATTGTGCCTGTTTATTAAATGGAAATAGACACTATTCCGTTTTATAAAATAAGAGTATATTTGAATAATAATAAAAAGTCTACAAGTAGACCGTGTTAGTGGATTTTACATAGTTTAAATATACAGAGGGTTTAGTAAGTACGTTTAATTAAAAGGTCGACAAATATACTGAAAAAGAAGTTCAATTTCTTTCATACCTATTTTTAGAACAAAGATATCGGGTTTATTTTGTAGGAAAACCTACATCTAAATAGATTACAGCAAAAAACATTATAAGACCACCTCATTTAATCTACGGCCTTGGTTATTTATTTAATACGTATTTTAAGAAGTACAGACTTCGCTTAAGCTACCAGCAAAAATACACTTTTTTCCATTAGGAAATAAGCATACTACTTTAATTATTAATTGTATGATTATTTCATGTCGTATTTGTACAAAAATGTCTGTAATAACATGATATACCACACAACCCACATATTATACTTTGATTCTGAAACACTATCTCGTTATAGTGCAGCGGTTACGTGTCCCTGCATAGCTTACGTTCTCGATCGGTGCTTGTGTATTAAAACATGACTTGTTTGCACTTTTGTTTCATACGTCGTCAAAATATTCCCCAGACATCAATATGTTCAACCAAATAATTATGTGGGCACGCGCACTTTCTCAAAAAAGCACGAACAAATGGTAATGCTTGGTGTGTTTTGCTGTTTTGATTCAATTTCAGTTTGATTACTGAGTCCAAACCAAACCATTTTACCAAACATCGGATGATCCTGTGTCCAATCACACCAACACTGGCCCGCAGGACACAGGCGGGTACATCAATTACTGAGTCCAAACAAAACCATTTTACCAAACATCGGATGATTCTGTGTCTAATCACACCAACACTGGCCCGCAGGACACATGCGGATACATCGATTACTGAGTCCAAACAAAACCATTTTTACCAAACATTAGATGCGCATGTGTCAAATCACACCTTCAGTGGCCTGCAAAACACGTTGCTCTAAGGACACTAATAAATATAATGCCGTTGTAGAACAGAACAAAACAGAATGTTTATTTATGACTAAAGCATATACAGCTCATCGTCAAATACATACACGCCATTAGGCAAACATAATTGCGCATGCGTCATAATAACAAAAAAGAACATGTCCAAGTACAAACATGCAATTACAATTTATGACTTTTTTACAAATATATGACTGCGTGAGAATGCCAGGATTTTATAAGAGGGCTCGCTCTGTTTTAACAAAAGTTTAGTGAATGTTTTTAAAATCTGAAAATTGATTGGAAAAATTTTATGCTTTCAGATATTTATACAAACAGTCAATTTGGGAACAAAAAGTATACTCTCATAAATCTATATATTATCGGATCTAAGTTTAAAGGCGTATCAATACAGATTTTCTGGTCTCATTCAGTAATTGTAAAAATTTAAACATACTTGGTCTTCTTTTGTAAACGTCAGGTATAAGTGTATTTCTCAAATTGACATATAAAGGACATATTAGAACAAAATGGTACTCGTCTTCAATTTCATTCAGAGTACACAATTTACATATTCTCTCATGTATTGGAATGTGTTGGTGCCTACCAGTTTCTATGAAAAGAACATGCGAGGACAATCTCAATTTTTCTATTATGTTTGTAAATTTTGAATTTTCCATTTTATCTAAATACATGGATCTTTCGAAAATGGGTTTCAATTCCTTATAAAGAAATAATGATGAACTTTCATTTGCATAACTTCGCCATTTTGAAATGAACACATCTTGTAATCTATTGCGAAAAATTGTAATAAAATTGTTAACATTAACAGATTCAGGATATAACTAAACATCATTAAAACCTGATTCTTGCAAAAGTTTCCGAACGTTTGATGTCCATGACTTGGAGTGAGGGTTATCACATGCCTCTTTACACTGTCTACGAATAATATTGCTTAAAATACAGTTGGACGATTTTTCATTAAACAATTTTACGAAATATTTAACTATTCGTAAATATCGACATATATACATCGGGTATCTACCTACTTCGGCATACAAAGCATTTGAGTTTGTAGACGCTTTCACATTTAAAAGCCATTTACAAAATTTGCGTTGCACTCGCTCAATATTTTCCGCCTTACTAAATCCCCACGCCTCGCTTCCATAATTAAGAATCGAGGCAACATAGGCATCAAACAGATTAAACATGATTTTAACAGGCACATTCAAAGATTTCGTAACAGTAAATAAGGAGTTCATCGCCCGTAGCGCTTTGGCTGATAAAGTATTTGTGGCTTGTATATAAGCGCCGCTGCTTGACATTACTACTCCTAGATAATTAAAAATTTTCACGATTTCAATTGGATTATTGTTATACACCCAACTATATCCATTTTGTAATCTGCCTTTATGAAAGATAACAATTTTTGTCTTGTCGATATTTACGGTTATATTCCACTTGTTGCAATACTCTTGCAAATTGTTCAGTGAAGATTGTAATCCCTCTGCGGATTCGGAGATTAATACTGCGTCGTCGGCGAATAATAGAAGGTAAATTGATAACTGATCAATAGTAATGCCCGCATTTATATCAGCTTGTAAGTGCAACTCAATGTCGTTTAAGAATAATGAAAACATAATCGGCGAACATATCTCTCCTTGTAATAAACTGATCTCGGATTCAAAAAAATCGGAGGTACTATTCATATGTTTAACACCCAATTTAATCTGATTATATAAAGATCGAAATACGGACAATAATTTGCCATCGATACCAGACTGTATGAGCTTATACCAGAGATACATACGATCCGTCAAGTCATACGCCTTTAAATAATCGACAAAACAGCAAAATAGTTTTTGTTTATTATTTATATGACTTTCAATCAATGATTGGAGGACAAATATTGCGTCGACTGTACTATAGCCCGGTTTGAAACCGAACTGCGCGTCAGTTAAAATTTCATTTGCAGTAGCCCAATTTTGTAAGCGTTCGTTTAGGATACTAGTAAATAGCTTGGCAAAACAACTCACAAGGGTTATGCCTCGATAGTTGTTTGGTAATGACGGATCGCCTTTTTTATAAAGAGGAATAATCAGGCCCGTTGACCAGCTGCGTGGGAATTTCCCGGACCTGAGAATATGATTAAATAACAGTTCCAATGCGTGGCCTATTACATGGACACTCTCTTTAAAATATTCGTATATAACATTGTCCGAAGAACACGCCTTATTATTACCCAATCGTTTCGTAGCCATAACAATTTCGTCAAATGATATGTATCTATCGAGCTCCGGGTAAGAACTGCCTGGGAGACAACGATACTTTATTACTGAGTCAAAACAGAACTATTTTACCAAACACCGATGGCTCCGATGTGAAACCATACATATTTTGATCTTCAGAACAGGAATGGTTGCTCTAAGGCTAATTTAGTCCTAGTAGAAATAAATAACAATGGAACAGTTAGAAAATCTAACTCAGCAAATGCATACTTAAAGCTAGAGACGGTCAAATTAAGCAACCAAATGCTGCAAAACCTTTATCAAACGCTTATAAATACCTTAGACCATACACATTTGATTCTATATTTAGCGCCCCTATGATTTTTCGAAACCTACCAACCAGGCAAGAAAAACAATCAACAACTCGAGAAAAAAACATATTTCTTCCACAACTTATTCATGGCAGTGGTACAATCTAAAGCAAATGTTTACTTGCAAATCTTATAGCTCATCTTCATATTGGGAACCTACTGTAATACAGTATTTTAACTGTGCAAATTGACTACTTGTATGCTATGTTTCACAAATATTAGTACAAACACCTTTTTTTTCTTTTTCTTCCATATTTTTCTACTTATACGCTTTTCGACTCCTTTTCACATTGTCAAAACTGATGGTTTTTTTTGTTCAGGACTCCGAAAACCTACCAGCCCGAAGACGCTTAACATAGAATCAGCCATAGAGAATATTGTTTCAACGAAGGACTGTGGAAACGAAAAATTCCTATGGTGTAAATAATATCTGCTTTCATATATTTACACGACTGCCTCATTTTAAAATATATGTAAATATGTTTTAATGTTTAGTAATTTTAACTTCGTTATGCTAATTGCAATTCTTCAGTGAAGGCATATTTAGAATAATTAATATGTGCAAGATAGTTTATAATATATTAAGATCAATGTCTTTTATATGCACAATGAAATTATTGAATAATAACGTTTGTCTCCATTTTGAAGAAACAAACTGTCATCATTTCTGGCATTGTGAGTAAGTAAGCTATTTGATAAAGAAAATTAAGTAAATTCTTGTATGTATGAGGATGAAAAATTACGAAATAAAAGAGTTTAAAACAGTTAAGGTAACTAACCAAAACCAAAGAATCGATATATCTTGTATTGAAATCAAACGATATATATTTTGGTGTAGAACAAATACGGTAATTGCAAATTACAACGGTCTTATAAATAATCTAACCTTATCGTATAACACTTAAACCACGTTTAAACTTTCAGAAATCGAAATAAAAGGTGGTAATTAATTGAAAATCATGTGGGCCAAACATGCAACGCGATAATGAATTGAATACCATTTTTTAAGTGTGATTGACAATAAGAATAAAGAAAAATAAATTCAATTAAAAGTTAAGTATTTTGATGTATATTACATTGTGATGGAATGTACGGTATATTGTATATATTTTCTATGTTATTGGTTTGCCATAAAATTGTAACCTGTCCAACAGAACCTGATGATATATAGTTAGTACAATGCAATTTCAATATAAAACAAACCCATAAAGAATGTATGTACATAATTATGCTCCGTTATAGTGATAACATTGTATTCTACTGCTTTCTACTATGAACGTATATATGTTTAAATCAAGGTTACACGCGGAAAAAAATGAATCTATACAATCTTCGCCAATACTTCTGCAATATTTTGTTATGTGCAATCAACACTTTATTGCAAATATGAGAATCGTAAATATAGTAAACGACCTTTTACTTTATGTTTTAATTCATAGAACGTTGTCCTCCCTCAACTAAGCTAACCGAGCCAGAGCTTTTCTTGACTGCCACTGGCACGTGCTTCTGGCAATAAAACACATTCTTAATTTAGTGACAGGCAAACTCAGTCACAATGCAAATGCATTCCAAATCAATCATTGTATTAATGGCCAAATTATCCTCAAAATCAATAAATGAACACGTTTCAAATATAAATTATGCAAGAAATTTCAGACGTGTTAACAGGAGAGAAACCTGTATTAACATTCTACTGTCCTTTATTTAAAGTGTTTATGTACTATCTTTCAACAGATATAGTGGCATAACTACAATTAACAAAATAAAGTTAATTAACAAATAGTTCTATTTAAAATGGAATACAAGTTAAGAACAAGCATACCTTTTAAACGCACAAATAGCTAGTTATTTATCACCAACTAGTTTTCGTCTGTACAAACGGAAACTCAAATACATGTATATACGTTGACTCGATAGATGGTTTTCGTTACACAGCACTAAAAAACGATGCAAAAGTCGACACTAGCACTTGTTGATTTAATTAATATTGAAGTGTTTCCTTCGTAGTTCTTTTGCTCTCATGTTTGCTTTTAAGTTTTATTGTCAATTTTATCTGCTCATTTTGAAAATAATTGATACGAAAGATCGTACATACACACTTCAAGATAAGTAATCGATTTACAATATAACGCAGCACAGTACGCACAACACAAAACAAACACAAAACTTACTAAAGCTGGTGTCATCATCTTGGAACGGTCAATGTAATCAAACGGCACAAACCGCCAGAGCAGACAAACCTTAGGCCCTTGTATCGTAAGGATTGTCCCCATGAACAAAGTTGCCCGTAAATCTTCAAAAAATTGGTGGATAGCACTATTGATTATCATTGTATTAAACTAATATTAGCCTTATACATAAAAGTGTTACAGTGTTACTCGAATTGAGCTCCAATTCAAATATTACATGAGAACATTTTTAAATTATTAAGATATAAGCAGATAATAAACTCGTAAAATGATTAACCATTACAGCTAAAAATCCCATTTTTACATCAGCTTTCACTGAACATACATGTTAGTCCGTAATATCTCGAATAAACACTGAAAAGACGATTTAATTATGCTGCAAGTTTTAACTAATCTTAAAGTACATGTGTTACAGTAACGGCCACCTTACATCTTTAGAAAGACTTTGAAATACATGCAAATGTTATCAAACGTTCCACTGGACATAACACATTATATCATAAATAGGCTTTGTGGAAGCTTGGTATTGCAGGGAGTACCAAATAAAAGGGACTCGTTACTATATAAACAAGTGAAACTCCATCTGCATCCGCAGGAGAAAACTCTTATTAGTAGTACAATGTCCTTTATTAACGGCAAGTGACCAATTGCCAAAACTAAACAGAACAATACCATAACAAGTAACAAACACAAAACACAAATATGAATGAAACTGGAGTCACCGCCATGAAACGGTAAAGCAATGCATTCGGGGTACAACCGGTTTCATGCGCTCCAAACTAGTTACAATTTGAGTTTCGAGAAGAAGGCACTGGGTCCATGACATTTGAACTTGGTTTTAAATGATAACGCTTACCCTCATTTTATGCCTATAATTAGTTTCTAATTTATTAATTAAAATCAATGTAACCTATGTGAAATTGTTTGCTATATAGATCGCGTGTGTTCAAAAGCATGAATCCGTAAAAGGCAGGGCTTCGTAAGAATTTCGTTGCGGTTGGACGAGCTTTAGAAATTTGCTTTATAAAAGCTTCGCCTTGCATAGTGTGCTAGGGACAGAAACACAAGATAATTTGAAGTAAAGGTTTTTGGAAAAATGTCTTTTTTTATTGTATAAAACATGTACATGTAGACTATCTGGATTTGGTTTTGTGTATAAACCGCTCAAAACTGCAATTATATACACTGCAATACAAGAAAAGTATTTTCATTCATATATCAAATCATGGCAAATATCACGCGGTTTAATATTCTACCTGTTTAATCAGAAAGATAACATGTTGTTGTACGGTAATGATACTACTTTCATAACAAAACACGCATGATTGGCCCACCGTAAATATCAGACACATGGTAAACAGCTTGATGTTCACATACGTTAAGCTTTCAGAAGGGGATTGCCCATGGTGATGACGATATATCACATGGGGTTCTTACCCAAGGGTAGGTGAATGGGCCAGGCTGTTTCGGGGCTGTTCTTTTGTTTAATGCAAACTTGGGAAGAAATAAGAGGTTATTATCAAGTTCTACGTTTGTCTCGTCAGTGTTGGCTCCTTGTACGGTCAATTACCTCGCGCTGTAAACGAAAGGTCCTGGACTCAAAACCTTGCTGCATTATTCCCTACCATGAATCATAGAATAAAAATTTTCTGACTTAATACATCCCAACACAATAAGTTGAAACCATAACATATCCGTCGTGCATTTACATTTGTATATAAAATCACACGAATTAATTTTTTCTTAGTTACTCGATTACTCGTATTGTTTATCTTACTTCACTGACAGGCAAGCAGATTACCTAAATGTAAGTTTACTTTGCCGTTTAATGAAGATTTTATTTCTGTACGTTTTTCATGATTAAAATTTGTTCAGTGAAGATTGTATTGATTAAAAGGAAGCGTAGGTTGTTTTAACAATAAATGAAAATGTTCGAATCATCAGTCTATACACTGTACTCAAACGATACGTTTGCCTGTTGACAAATTCCGTAACATTGTAAAACATCATATTGTACTAGAATGCCGAAACACCTTAACATTGTAAAACATTATATTAATAGCCCTCGTACTATGAATACATCCTGTAAGATAGTAAAACATCATATTCTACTTTGCCGAAATTCCTTAACGTTCAAAACCTCATATTGTACTATGCCGAAACCCCTAAACATGGTAAAACATCTTATTATATTATACCAAAATACTTGAACATTGTAAAATGCCTAAATTCTTTTAGATTGTAAAACATCATATTCTACCATGCAGAAAGTGGAGCAGTTATTTGTATGATGAAATAATCCCAATAATAACCAAAATAAACATACCCCGGTATATACTGTGCCCAACATGGACGTTCAGTCATGACAATCGTCAATTGCCGACCTACTGCTTGTGACACCGCAAACAACACTTTCAGGTTTCACATTTTAAATATACGAGTTTACTCGTAATGGCAGTTTTAAGAATTTAAACTAGCATTTAAAATGGCGATTTATGAGCGACTATTTGTGTTCAGGATATGTATGTATTTATGTGTGATAACCGAAGGTAAGTTAGTTTATAGACCTCTATTTATATTTTTATAAAAGGAAATGTTATTTCAGTCGTTGGGACAACCAAAACAAACACTTCGCTTTTACCAGTCACTACACTGCCGCAAACAACCACATCAACTTCCTCGCTCCCCCCTACAACAACCTCGTCCAAAGAGCCAACAACTACATCTTTGACAACTGACACAACAAGCTCTCAACCTGACGCTGCGTTCGAAGATTCTTTACAAGGTGAGAAAAAAAAAGTTATTTAATTAAAAGCGTATTTTCTTAACTGGACCGCAATTAATGTTTTATCTTATCACTAACTAGTTTAGTTCCACGGTTTCTACAAATCGGCACAATTAAAGGAACCTGTTCACAGATTGACGAATTTACAATTTTCAAGCGCTTTGTCACATATATTCTTAAAATAAAGGTACAGTGTATATAAATGAGCTAAATAATACTACTGACATAAAATATACTGTAAATACCGTTTCGTTAATGAGTAATCAACAGTTGAAATTGATACAATTATAAAGCTTTTCTTACGCAAAACGATTGATTAATTTGTTTCTGTTGTTTTCGTTGAAATTGTTGAAAACAATTGAATCACTTACATTATAAGAGATAATATACATTTTTACGGTCTTAAATGTCAGCTGAGGCCCGAAAAATGGGTTAAAGCCAAAGCATTTTAAGGGCCTTTGTGGACGTTAATGACCGGAAAAGGTGTACTGTCGCTATTAAAGCATAATAACATACATATAGAGCAATACAATCGAATCAAATTGGTAATTTACTATAAAATCATATTTTTATACTAAAGTGTAGCCCAAAATTGCGCACCTGTTTGTTTATTGATTTTAAAATTGTATTACCAGGGCAACGTTCAGCCGAGCTAGAATCGCGCAATTTAGTCGCCATTTTGTTTCAATGTTTGCCTCGGTACAAATGTTAAAACTGCATTTAACATGGATTTCAGAATGCATTACGTGTATAACAAATAATACACATATCATGATATCATAATACTGTTTTGCGTGCAAGCGTTTAATAATGGACAACAGTAACGAGGAGCCCGGTTAAATCATAATTAAAACACTAAGCCGGTCGTTATTGGCGCCTGACTTTACTAAATAATACACATATAATGCGATAACCGACAGCTTTTTGTTCGTTGACACATCACTATAACTGACTGAAACGGAACTTGTTATGCTATACAAAAAATAAAACAGCATTCCTATTGAATGGAAACAATTATTACAGCAAAGCCACATCAAATATTTCGCTCCAGAATACATGTTCACCACCATCACATAATCAACCAAATTATGTAAACTAGTATATGGAAAACTAGTATTAAAAGAAAAACCAAAAGATTTTAAACAAATAAATAAATGGAAATTATTACTAAATTTGGAAGAAATGATTTCAAAATTAATTTTCACTCAACCTTTAAAATTATCTATTGATACTAAATTGAGAAGCTTTCAATACAAATAGTTAATGCACATTATTCCGAACAACTACTTTTTGCATAAATGCAAAATAAAGTCTTCAAGTTTGTGCGATTTTTGTTCAATGTATCCTGATTCAAATATCCACATGTTTTGGGAATGTCAGTACGTACAAATATTTTGGACATGCCTACAAAGATTGATACAGGACATGTTGGGCATGGGAGATACGCTAGATTTGAATTATGCTAATATGTCATTTTGTAATATTGAAACTGTTACTAAAATGAATTCATACTGCATTAACTTTATAATTTTGTTTGCAAAATTATATATTTTTAAATGTAAAAATGAAAACAGTGTGCCACAAATAAATATGTTTCAAAATGTCACCAGAAAACGAATAAAATAAGAAGAAACAATTTCACACGGACAAAATAAGTATGAACTTTTCCTGTGACGCTGTATTCATTTTATTTCATTCTAATATTTTTTACGAACCCATCCATGTTAAACTTAGCAAAAACTGTTCTTGTCTTGATTATACAAGGGCACATTATTCAAAGACATTTTTTCTTTTTTTTCTTTATGTTGTATAGATAAAATTTCTTTGTAAAACACACTTTGTACTCTGAACTGATATAATGTAATATGTATATTGTGGTTTGAAAACAAATAAAATTGAAATGATCAATAAAAAAATAATAATAAATAAAATCACGAACATGTATATATATCGGAATTGTCGAGAGATGAGCGCGCTAGAATTTTGATCGAAGGTCTCAGGTTCAAACCCCCTTGGGAGCAACATTTTTTGACGATTTTCTTGTTAAAACATATAAGCTCTTTAGATGCTTTAATTTGTCCAAAAAGATGTTTAATGGCATATTAAAAAGAAAAATACAAAATCTGTGAACAAGTCCCTTTAAATCGGAGATTTCTACTGAACTCCTATACTAAAATACCTCTTAAATGTAACACTATTATTAAAACACAATATTATTAAATTGTATTCATTGCCAGGATCTAAGTCTGAAGTAATTGCAGCAGGAGTCTCAGTAGCAGTCGCACTTGTGATTGCAGCTGTTGTGATTGTTCTTGTCCTCAGAAGCAAGTAAGTTGATTAATGCGAATCGTAACACTTCAATAGTCTACAAACGACCATACGATACTTTTCACAAGTGAATTGAATAAGTCAAATTGTGGTACATAAATTGTCTATGTACCACCGTACGATAGTGTACGCATGTTACGAATTTCATAATCTTATTTCATTGGCCATTTTCAGAACCATTTTCAAACACGATTTACGACATGGTTGTATATTCATTACTGAGTCAAGTACTTTGTTGTTCATGTTGTTTATTTTTAATATTGTTGCCTTTATGGTTTAGGTGTTTCACCACATATATTTTTATAGAGAAAAGGTGTGCTTTGCATCTTCAAAGAGTTCAAGTTTTGAAAACATAGACGACAGTCGACACGTATCCTTGGCGAGGGTGGAATCCAAACCGAATGCCTATTACCAAACACCGGGGGCTCCTGTGTTCCATCAAACCTACAGTGACCTGCAGAACACAGGCGGGAACCCCACGGCCACTGAAGAGTATTATTCCGTAGTAGACAACGGTATTTCCACTACGGATTCCGAACAAAACGATTTCTACCAAACACCGGGTTCTCCTGCGTCAAACCATACCTACTCTGCTCTGCAGAAGAGTAACGGTGGTTCTAAGGTTTATGACGCCCCAGCTGACAAAGGAACTTCCATTCGAAATAATAATGGAACAGTCGGAAGCCCTGTCTCGGCAAATGCGTACTTCATACTAGAGAAAGAAGGCTTTGAGCAACCAAACGCTGACAAATTTCCTTCATCAGACGTCCATAACTACTTTGTTTTAGGAAAACAGCAACCAGCAGTGGATAATGCTTCAATGAACGACAGGCTTCCATATTTTGTTCTGCAAAAGCAAAATGGTGTCCAACCGGTTCACGAAAAGCCTTCAAATGATGCTAATCCCTACTTCATATTAGAGAAAGAGGTAGCTGCTATTGATAAATCAACGCCATTTAATACACTGAATGTGGTTGGAACGGAGAGTGATGATGGCGATATGTACCAAGAGATAGATACGACTGACGAATACGTGTGGATCGATTATTCACGTGATGTTGACAACAACGATTACGATTGCACTAAGGAGGCATTCAGGGATTCGAAAGTTGAAGTCTCAGACAACATATACAACAAACTTAACTCTGAGGGCGAGGAATATGATCACTTGCGCGTCGGAAACAGCAGCGTAAGAGCTGCGGAAAACGAGTATGACGTGACGTCTACCGTTGTTTAGAAATGACTCAAAGGTTAAAAGAAACGCATGTGCATACAAACTGACTGCTTTCAAATAATCACAAAACTGCCTTAATTTTACAATACATGTATGCAAATATTATTGTATTTGACTACACTGTGTTTGACTGTATTTGAATGTTGCGTATATATTTCGGCGCTCGCATTTTATATTTAATGTTTATATTGTAGATTGTATTTTCCTCGTCCATGTTTCTTCTATACTGTGTCTTTATGAGTAAAAATCATTTCATATTAATTCTTTACATACTGGTACTGCTTCTCTTTTCCCCATGTATGAGTCAGTATTCATCAAATAAAATTAAAATGATAAAACAACAACATTCGAGCTCAAACATGCAAAATAAACCAATCACAGAACTAAACTCACGGATGATTCTAGGTCGCCAGCAAACGATTTCAACCGTACGACAATTGGTATATATATGATTGTTCAACTGAGCTATCTGGTTAATGATTAACTATAGGATCAAGACCAAACTTAGCTGATCTTGATCTTCTAGCTCAACTATAAAATAATTTCTACTAGATAAAATGACACAAATGTTTGTTAAGCTTTGATGACAATATTCCGCTCAGATAGAAAATCTGCGCTGAGAGGAGTTCATTATTATTAAAATTGATCCAGAAATTTAGTAAACGCCATTTTTGGAGTCAGATCCTAAAACATCTGGCTCAAGTTCATCTTGAACCTAAAAATCAGGCTCAACTTCTTGTGTGAACATGGGGCCTGCACAATACCTTCATTAATGAGATTATTAACAAGAGCTGTCGGAGGACAGCGCGCTCGCCTTTTCTTGTGCTTGTCAGAGTTACAGGCATTTTGTTTTTAAACAAGAAATATGGAAATTCAACGAAAACTATTTTGTTCTAACGAAATGCATTAAAGTCAGCACATCAATACACTTTTTAGTTACAATTGCCTATTGACTATTGACCTTTACCCCACCCACACCATATGCAATCCCAAGCGAGGTCTCGATATAAGGTATCTATGTATTAAGTGTCATTAAAAGATCTCAATGCATGCTCAAGTTATTGATGGAAACAGTTTTTCTATATTTCGTAACAGTGACCTTGACCTTGATATAAATATATTTTTACAATGTTTCAAACAGCGTATAAAAGACTGTAAAACCCAAGACTGGCACGACGACATTAATACATCCTCGCGCTGTGACACTTATAAACAATTTAAGTCAGTCTTAACCCCTGAGAAATATTTAACTGTAGACATATCTTTTAAGTTACGACGAGCGTTTGCCCAAGTTCAAACCACACATTGAACATAGAACTAGGACGACATTTTAACGTACGACGAGAAAGTAGAATTTGTCTAGTCTGTTTAACACAAACCAACACATTCGTCTTGGAGAACGAGTCTCACGCGTTCTTTGATTGCCCTCAGTATAATGATCTACGAAACAGTTACCTATATAACTGCATTGTCATCATGAAAAAAGTGGCTTATTTGAATTGTATTGAAATGGTTATATATATTATATTCAGGGCCTCATATATGCATCGTATAGTCATTACAAAACGAGAGCAGTGTATGTTGAATGCAAATGTACTGTTTTACTATATATCTCGATCTATGCATAATAGATATCTATAAAGTGGCACATTGGCCTATTTGAACTGTATTTATTGCACTGTTATAATTATGCCGTACTCTAATTCGGAGCTCTAATTTTGAAAACAGAACTATCGGAAGTGATAGGAATCTGATTATGTTGTATTCTGGGTCCGACATATAAATGTTATTACCAGTATGAAAACACAATGGCATATCTGAATGGATTTGACACCATAATATATGTAATAAATGTTGGATTCTGGGCCGGATAAATACATGGTATTCTGTGCCAGATATTTAAATTTCATCACTATTATGAACACAAGGTGGTATATTTCAATATGTATTGTAGCTGTTATATATGTTGTATTCTGGGCCGGAGGCCTATATTTACATGTGTACAATAAATTCTGGAAATTCTGGTTCCGTGGCAGTCTGTACGGGTAATTCAACTAATGAAACGATGCAGTTAGGGAGATGTAAATACAAATAAAAATATACCGAGTGTAAATGTTAAGGCGTAAAATAAATATGTTTGTTTCAGGTTACATGCCCAAATAAATTAGGGTAGGTAGGCAGGGATATATTTGTTTATTATTTTTTCTTTGGTAAATGGACAGCTTGAAGATTCTAAACCTAAATGAATGTTAAAACATATCGGTAATATCCTTAAACATGGCTTTGAAGTGGATGCTATCAAAACAATACACTTATTTATCCAAAACATATATTTATTTGTAAAAGGTAAATAAAACAAAAGCAAAATCTGAAAACCCCAATTAAATGGTCTAGGTTCTGAGCATATTT
Source organism: Congeria kusceri (assembly GCA_027627225.1). Classification (NCBI taxonomy): domain Eukaryota; kingdom Metazoa; phylum Mollusca; class Bivalvia; order Myida; family Dreissenidae; genus Congeria; species Congeria kusceri. Next base: position 3,212,446 of record CM051030.1, read on the forward strand.
TTAGGGTAGGTCAGGTAACCTGAAACAAACATATTTTTTTACGCCTAAGTAAAATCAATATTTAAGGTATTTTATATAGTGAAAACAATTTGTGTTAATTGTATACAAAAGGTTAATAAATTAAAAAAACGCTACCTTAATACAAATTATGTTTACTATATTTAAGTTAAATATTTTGTATGCATATATTAAGTTCATATTGTCAATATATGTTCAAGCATATTAATATTAACGACATATATATACGGCATGATTTGTATTATATTTTTGTATTTGTTTGCTTTTGAGGGATTATATTATGAAGATTAGAATATTACAGCAAACTGACATGTATTTTTATTGCACCCTAGTTGTGTATTTGTTTATATCTCAAACGATCTATGTGTTACGTGTTGAACTAGTATAACACATTTTTGTCCAGCATACCAACCCGTACTTTGAGTATTTTAGTCGGAAAATATATGTGTTAATTTCTCATCGTTATAAAATGGATTATTGTTTTTAGACAGCATGTGCGCAAGTTTAGAAGTTCCAAAAGCCGAGTACCATCTTTCATCAGAGGACGTCACATGCTAAAGTAGTCCGACAGGCTGTCAGCTGGCAAAACCGGAATATCTATACAACTATACCACAGGGTAAATATTTGCAAAAGATAACTTCACAATGCAACAAGACATCCCTGAAGAAGGTGTTTGGATTGGATATTTCAAGGACTTTACAGAGTTGGAGTATATAGGTATATGTTCGTCGATTATGTATACTAATAGAAAAAGACTGGACATGTTTTTTATCCCATCATCACGCCTGCATCGACGAAATAATACCCCGTGGGATAAAGTTAGCTTTATTCCACCTTGTTGAATACAGCAAACACGCGCATTATAATGACGTCATTTCGTTTATTTTTGTGACTTAATTTGGTGTTATTCAGTGATTTTCGTTCGTTTATTTTCAAAATATAAACTGAACATAATGGGATAAATAGAATACCAGGTAAGTGTTGAATACATATAAGTTTATTTGCTCGGCACAAAAACCTAAACCACCCGCCAAGGTCTTAATAAACGTATAGATCTGCATTAAACACTTGCCTAGTATTCTATATTTATCCCATCATCTCGCCTGCATTGCCAAATAACACCCCGTGGGATAAACTTAGATGTATTCCACCTTGCTGAATACAGCAAACACGCGCATTATAATGACGTCATGTTGTTTATTTTCGTGAAGTCATTTGATGTTTTTCGTGTTGTTCAGCGATTTTCTATCATTTTTAAACTAAAGAAATATAGTCATCAGATGATGTGATAACTAGAATAGCAGGTAAGTGTTGAATACAGATAAGTTTATTTGCGTGGCACGAAAACCCTAACCACGGGCTCGTGGTTTAGGTTTTCTAAGCCTCGCTAAATAAACTTATCTGTATCAACACTAGCATAGTATTCTATATTTATTGCGAATTTTAATATGTTCTAAGATTTAAATATGGCTGAATTTGATATCAAAATTTAGGATATACATTGAACTAATCAATAATAGTAGTGCCCTTACAAATTAACCAACATTTAAAAGCTAGCGTCATCCAAACGAAACATAAGTGATTTTAAAAGTTGCAAAGACGACCACGATACTTGTTTTTGATGTTTTTAAAGATTTAAAACCACCGTTTAGTTTTTAAATAATTGATAATTGATCAATTTTTACAAGCATTATAATTATTGATTAGTTCAAATTATAACCTAAATTTTGATACCAAATTCATCTATATTTATATCTCAAAACATATAAAATTATGCATTGAAAACATTACCAGTTTCTTTTTTCTATTATTATAATTTGGAACAAATTTAATCTGCAATAATTCGAAGGTTTAAATATTGTTTCATATTATACTAAATTACATACCAGAAATGTCGGCTAATATTTTCATGAATTTGTAATCATTAATGGAAATTATTATTATTATTAAATTTCCAATGCACATCATATTTCATACACATAATATGCACATGTTCGATAATGATGTTACGTGTTAATCTGTAAATGATTAATTCAGTTAGAAAAAAAAACCTTCGAAATTTATACGTTATAAGCTTCGTTAAATTCACTCTCTAAGTACCGAATAAAAGAGAAGTGACACAAATATAGAAAAGAAGTAGCGACACTACATGAAAAGTCAACGTAAACAAACAGACACACATTGGATAGTCTACATTTGAAAACAGAAATATTATTTCTTATTATATACCTACTTATATCATCCAATAAGCTGTCGTCGTTTGTGCCACGTGACCGTCCAATATTTCACTATATTGGACGCGCGTGCGTTCAATATAGTCCGTATTAAACGACCCGAATATAAACATACGATACTCCAAAACTGAACGAATATATGCAACTTTCAGTTTTACCTTGATCAATGGTGACTCCTAACCACTTCTCCGAAAACGTGTTTTAAAATCCAGCAACGATCAATTCAATTACTTTTTATATATCCACGAAGATGTTTTCTTGTAAACCGTGCGTACCAGAAACACAGCTGAAATGCATTGGACTTGCCAATTGGGTCGTCCAATATGGTATGTCAGCTGTCCAAATACCACCGTATTGCACAGAACGATGTTAAATAACTAATATTATTAAACATTTTAAAAAGACGAATGTTAATAAATTAATGCGTTGTTGCGTCACCATATTTGTAGAACACATACTTTTGTAAAAACCAATCTATTTTTTCAATAAGTTCGCGGATAGGTGTGGTATTCTTCAAAAATGAGCACTGTGAACATTATGGGTTTAGCTGAATGCAATCACCATTGCAAAGGAACTTTTGGATTATTTAAGAACTGGAAGAAGGAGGTAACAATACAATAATTGTTGCATGTATTTCATGTGTAAAACAAGAAAAACAAAAATTGTCACGCGAGTGACGGATATACCCAACACAATATGGCCTTGAAACAAAACTATGGCATCCATATGAAAGAAATGGACACAAAGAGAATTCTTAAATTTGTGAATGTCTAACGGTGTATTTGGCAAATTTTAATTTCAGTAGGAGCCATAACTCTGTGAACATTTAGTGGTTTATAAACAAAGTCGAACTTGACCTATATTTTATGATGTTACACCTATGTACCAAATATAATTTAAGTATGTGGAGCCATTCCTGAGTTATTGTCCGGAAACCGTGTTTAGGGACTTTAAGTCAAAAAGGGGCCAAACTCTGTCAAAATTTAGCGGTTTGTACCCAAAGTCGACCTGTATTCTATGATGTTACACATTTGTAGCAAAAATGATTTGAATATGTTCAGCCATTCTTGATTTAACATCCGGAAACCATGAACACCAACAGACCGACAGACCGGCAGACCGACGGACCGATAAGCTCACTCCAATAACCACCCCCGTAAAATTCGTTTGTAGGGGCATAACAAAGCTGATACGCTTATAATAGGGCGCCGTATACAGCGCTTCTGGAAAGCTTCTGGAAAACACTAGCAGATCATTGGCAACGAAGGTCCAAAACATAGCAGGTCAATCTGAACGCAGGTCAAAAACATAGCTGGCCATTGGGAACGAAGTTCCAAAACATAGCAGGCCATTGGGAACGAAGGTCCAAAACAGTCTAATCACGTTAGCGCACTGTACAATAAAAGCTTGAAGCATAAACACAGTAATAGTTCAGAAGGAATCAAGACTTAATTCTCAATTGCTAAACTACGTAACAACGGCTATTGTAAAGAAATGGACTTATCCATTTTACAGTATGCGGGGTGTACAGATTATTCTGACGTTACAGCTGCTGCAGTGGCTGTTTTTGTTGCTCTAACAGTAGTGGTAGTAGAAGTAGTAGTAGAAGAAGTAGTAGTAGTAGAAGATGCAGCAGTAGTAGTAGATGTAGTAGTAGTAGTAGTAGTAGTAGTAGTAGATGTAGATGTAGATGTAGTAGTAGTAGTAGTAGTAGTAGTAGTAGTAGTAGTAGTAGATGTAGTAGTAGTAGTAGTAGTAGTAGATGTAGTAGATGTAGTAGATGTAGTAGAAGTAGTAGTAGTAGTAGTAGATGTAGTAGTAGTAGATGTAGTATTAGTAGATGAAGTAGTAGTAGTAGATGTAGTAGTAGTAGTAGTAGTAGTAGTAGATGTAGTAGTAGTTGTAGTAGTAGAGGAAGTAGTAGTGTAGAAGTAGATGTAGTAGTAGTAGTAGTAGTAGTAGTAGATGTAGCAGTAGTAGTAGTAGTAGTAGATGTAGTAGTAGTAGTAGTAGTAGATGTAGTAGTAGTAGTAGTAGTAGATGCAGTAGTAGTAGTAGTAGTAGATGTAGTAGTAGTAGTAGTAGTAGATGTCGAAGATGTAGTAGTAGTAGATGCAGTAGTAGTAGTAGTAGTAGATGTAGTAGATGTAGTAGTAGTAGATGTAGTAGATGTAGTAGTAGTAGATGTAGTAGATGTAGTAGTAGTAGATGTAGTAGATGTAGTAGTAGTAGATGTAGTAGAAGTAGATGTAGTAGTAGTAGATGTAGTAGATGTAGTAGTAGTAGATGTAGTAGATGTAGTAGTAGTAGATGTAGTAGTAGTAGTAGTAGTAGATGTAGTAGATGTAGTAGATGTAGTAGATGTAGTAGTAGTAGATGAAGTAGATGTAGTAGTAGTAGATGTAGTAGATGTAGTAGTAGTAGATGTAGTAGATGTAGTAGTAGTAGATGTAGTAGATGTAGTAGTAGTAGTAGTAGTAGATGTAGTAGTAGTAGATGTAGTAGTAGTAGATGTAGCAGATGTAGTAGTAGTAGTAGTAGTAGTAGTAGTAGTAGTAGTAGTAGATTTAGTAGATGTAGTAGTAGTAGTAGTAGTAGTAGTACTAGTAGTAGTAGTAGTAGTAGTAGTAGTAGTAGTAGTAGATGTAGTAGATGTAGTAGTAGTAGTAGTAGTAGTAGTAGTAGTAGTAGTAGTAGTAGTAGTAGTAGTAGATGTAGTAGTAGTAGTAGATGTAGTAGTAGTAGATGTAGTAGTAGTAGTAGATGTAGTAGTAGTAGTAGTAGATGTAGTAGTAGTAGTAGATGTAGTAGAATTGATGTAGCAGATGTAGTAGTAGTAGATGTGGTAGATGTAGTAGTAGTATATGTAGTAGATGTAGTAGTAGTAGATGTAGTAGATGTAGTAGTAGTAGTAGTAGTAGATGTAGTAGTAGTAGATGTAGTAGTAGTAGATGTAGCAGATGTAGTAGTAGTAGTAGTAGTAGTAGTAGATTTAGTAGATGTAGTAGTAGTAGTAGTAGTAGTAGTACTAGTAGTAGTAGTAGTAGTAGTAGTAGTAGTAGTAGTAGATGTAGTAGATGTAGTAGTAGTAGTAGTAGTAGTAGTAGTAGTAGTAGTAGTAGATGTAGTAGTAGTAGTAGATGTAGTAGTAGTAGATGTAGTAGTAGTAGTAGATGTAGTAGTAGTAGTAGATGTAGTAGTAGTAGTAGATGTAGTAGAATTGATGTAGCAGATGTAGTAGTAGTAGATGTAGTAGATGTAGTAGTAGTATATGTAGTAGATGTAGTAGTAGTCGATGTAGTAGATGTAGTAGATGTAGTAGTAGTAGATGTAGTAGATGTAGTAGATGTAGTAGATGTAGTAGATGTAGTAGTAGTAGATGTAGTAATAGTAGTAGATGTAGTATTAGTAGATGTAGTAGTAGTAGTAGTATATGTAGTAATAGTAGTAGTAGTAGATGTAGTAGTAGTAGTAGTAGTAGTAGTAGATGTAGTAGTAGTAGATGTAGTAGTAATAGATGAAGTAGATGTAGTAGATGTAGTCGATGTAGTAGTAGTAGATATAGTAGTAGTAGATGTAGTAGTAGTAGATGTAGTAGTAGTAGATGTAGTATTAGTAGATGTAGTATATGTAGTAGATGTAGTCGATGTAGTAGTAGTAGATGTAGTAGTAGTAGATGTAGTAGATGTAGTAGTAGTAGATGTAGTAGATGTAGTAGTAGTAGATTTAGTAGATGTAGTTGTAGTAGATGTAGTAGATGTAGTAGTAGTAGATGTAGTAGTAGTAGATGTAGTATTAGTAGATGTAGTAGTAGTAGCAGTATATGTAGTAATAGTAGTAGTAGTAGATGTAGTAGTAGTAGTAGTAGTAGATGTAGTAGATTTAGTAGCAGTAGATGTAGTAGATGTAGTACTAGTATATGTAGTAGAAGTAGTTGTAGTAGATGTAGTAGATGTAGTAGTACTAGATGTAGTAGATGTAGTAGTAGTAGTAGATGTAGTAGATGTAGTAGTAGTAGATGTAGTAGTAGTAGTAGATGTAGTAGTAGTAGTAGATGTAGTAGAATTGATGTAGTAGATGTAGTAGATGTAGTAGATGTAGTAGTAGTAGATGTAGTAGATGTAGTAGTAGTAGATGTAGTAGTAGTAGATGTAGTAGATGTAGTAGATGTAGTAGATGTAGTAGTAGTAGATGTAGTAGATGTAGTAGTAGTATATGTAGAAGATGTAGTAGTAGTCGATGTAGTAGATGTAGATGAAGTAGATGTAGTAGATGTAGTAGTAGTAGATGTAGTAGTAGTAGATGTAGTAGTAGTAGATGTAGTAGATGTAGTAGTAGTAGATTTAGTAGATGTAGTTGTAGTAGATGTTGTAGATGTAGTAGTAGTAGTAGTAGTAGTAGTAGTAGTAGTAGTAGATGTAGTTGTAGTAGATGTAGTAGTAGTAGATGTAGTAGATGTAGTAGTAGTAGATGTAGTAGTAGTAGTAGTATTAGTAGATGTAGTAGATGTAGTAGTAGTAGTAGTAGTAGTAGTAGTAGTAGATGTAGTTGTAGTAGATGTAGTAGTAGTAGATGTAGTAGTAGTAGATGTAGTTGTAGTAGTAGTAGTAGATTTAGTAGTGGTAGTAGTAGTAGATGTAGTAGTAGTAGTAGTAGTAGTAGATGTAGTAGTAGTAGATGTAGTATTAGTAGATGTAGTAGTAGTAGTAGTAGTAGATGTAGTAGATGTAGTAGTAGTAGTAGATGTAGTAGATGTAGTACTAGTAGATGTAGTAGAAGTAGTAGTAGTAGATGTAGTAGATGTAGTAGTACTAGATGTAGTAGATGTAGTAGTATTAGTAGATGTAGTTGTAGTAGTATATGTAGTAGTAGTAGTCGATGTAGTAGTAGTAGTAGATGTAGTAGATGTAGTAGTAGTAGATGTAGTAGTAGTAGTAGTAGTAGATGTAGTAGTAGATGTAGTAGATGTAGTAGTAGTAGATGTAGTAGATGTAGTAGTAGTCGATGTAGTAGATAGTAGATAGTAGTCGATTGTAGTCGATAGTAGTAGTAGTAGCAGTAGTAGTAGTAGTAGTAGTATTAGTAGTAGTAGTAGTAGTAGTAGTAGTAGATGTAGTAGTAGTAGTAGTAGTAGTAGTAGTAGTAGTAGATGTAGTAGTAGTAGTAGTAGTAGATGTAGTAGATAGTAGATAGTAGTCGATTGTAGTAGTAGTAGATGTAGTAGTAGTAGTAGTAGTAGATGTAGTAGTAGTAGATGTAGTAGATGTAGTAGTAGTAGATGTAGTAGATGTAGTAGATGTAGTAGATGTAGTAGTAGTAGGAGTAGATGTAGTAGTAGTAGATGTAATAGATGTAGTAGTAGTCGATGTAGTAGTAGTAGTAGTAGTAGATGTAGTAGTAGTCGATATAGTAGATGTAGTAGTAGTCTATGTAGTAGATGTAGTAGTAGTAGATGTAGTAGTAGTAGATATAGTAGTAGTAGTAGTAGATGTAGTAGTAGTAGATGTAGTAGTAGTAGATGTAGTAGTAGTAGTAGATGTAGTAGTAGTAGTAGTAGTAGATGTAGCAGTAGTAGATATAGTAGTAGTAGATGTAGTAGTAGTAGATGTAGTAGTAGTAGTAGTAGTAGATGTAGTAGTAGTAGATGTAGTAGTAGTAGATGTAGTAGTAGTAGATGTAGTAGTAGTAGTAGTAGATGTAGTAGTAGTAGATGTAGTAGATGTAGTAGTAGTAGTAGTAGTAGATGTAGTAGTAGTCGATGTAGTAGATGTAGTAGTAGTAGATGTAGTAGTAGTAGATGTAGTAGATGTAGTAGTAGTAGATGTAGTAGTAGTAGTAGATGTAGTAGTAGTAGTAGATGTAATAGTAGTAGTCGATGTAGTAGTAGTAGTAGATGTAGTAGATGTAGTAGTAGTAGATGTAGTAGTAGTAGTAGTAGTAGATGTAGTAGTAGATGTAGTAGATGTAGTAGTAGTAGATGTAGTAGATGTAGTAGTAGTCTATGTAGTAGATAGTAGATAGTAGTCGATTGTAGTCGATAGTAGTAGTAGTAGTAGTAGTAGTAGTAGTAGTAGTAGTAGTAGTAGTATTAGTAGTAGTAGTAGTAGCAGTAGTAGTAGTAGTAGTAGTAGTAGTAGTAGTAGTAGTAGTAGTAGTAGTAGTAGTGTTGTGCAATTGTAATAACGGAAATGTATTCTTGTCACTTGTAAAATATTATAGTGCATACTGCAAGATGTTTGTGTTGCTTGCAGATTGAATGCGGCCGCGTCCTTTATGTAAACTATGAACTGCTCGTTCATAAAAGTTGTAAACCATGTACGGGACTCATCTGTGATAGATACATAGTATCAGCAGTTTATAAACCATATTCAGTCAATTTTTTCCGATAAAATGAATTTCAAACGAAAATAAGAACATGCTAACATTGTTTGTTGTTTGAAAAAAAAGAAATGAGCTGTCCAGCCGATTAAACTTACAAATTTTCTTATGCAATGATTTTATTCAAGGTCATAACCTAGTAAACCGATCGGTTCTATGTGTGATGCTCCGGATTGCAAAACAAAAGTATGGTGCAAAAAAGGTAGCAAACATTTTCATTTGATACTGTAACCATACTGGTATGTTCACTTGACAGGTCATTCTGTTTTGTTCTAAAACATGGTATCAACATTGTATTAAGTATGACCATAAATGGCATATACTAACGTAGAATACCGAATTGAACTTGATAACAAATTTAGCACTGCTCGAAAGTTTGCTCCATGGGGCGAGGCGAATGATTACTGCGCCAGAAAGTCCTCAGTCCCGTCATCCGCCTTAAGCTTTCGCTGCAAGGATGAACAGGTGTTCACTAGTATTCTTCGCGAGTCGACTCTACATCAAGGAAACGGTTTGTGTGTCTCAAACACTATTGTAAGACTTTTCGTTACAACAATCTTTAGTGAAATAAAAAAACACACACAAGATAATGTAGACAAGAGGGAATATAGGCGCCACTGTAAAGCATCAGAGACTTAATTTGATCACTTTATTATTGGATCTTTACAAAATACACAAAGAGATTATTTTAGTCATTGTAAAACAATAATGGTATCATCATACCGTATCATGTTTGTAATTTATCACATTATCTAGTTATTTGGAATTTCGTTATTGTAGCATTGAAGTGCGGTGTTGTTTCCTTTACAATGTGTGTATGCATAAATGATGCAATAATACTTGCAACAATAGTGGATCACATAAAAGACATGCAACATTTTTATCGCATAAAACATTAGTGAGTTTCTTAATCGTATTACTATATATCATGATATAATTGTATTGTTAACGTCTTCCTTCTCACATACAACAACACCGAACAAAGAGTCAACAACTATTTCGTTCTCACTTACAACCCCGACCAAAACTTCTTCGTTCTCATCATCGACAACTGACACTACGCCAACCAGCGGTGAATCGGACGCTGCCTTCGAAAATGTGTCACAAGGTTGGAACTGAATAAAATAGTATACCCAAAGATATGTAATTATTTTTTTGAGTATTTAATAATGCGTCAAGCGAAATTTTTCATTGCATCGTTTAGGTCTACAAATATTTATCAATTTAAGCGAAAATTTCTACTCAGCCCCCGTCTTAATTACCACTTAAATAAAATACTACCGACAAAAAGAATAGAATCGTAAAATTTGTTTCTTTGCCAGGATCTACGTCTGTAACAGCAAGCTTTCCATCGGTATTTTGGAACACACGTGTATCGCATAGCGTAATCAATTCAGCGGCTTGTTTGTATGTCATAATAGCCGAGTAGTTAGCGCGACAGACTTGATCGCGGAGGACGTGGATCACGACCTGGGGAAGGCAACGTTTTCTTTTTTTTTTCTTTATAATATATGTGTTTTGGTTAGTCTAAATGTTTTTGTTTTTGCAGATAATACATTAAGTGATTAGTCCCTTTAAGTTAAAAAGGTGCAATAAAATTATTTAAGCACGACAGTACGATACCGTACACGTGTGTGTATTTTATGTTCTTTCTTTCTTTTAAGCACGATTCTTTACAAACTTATATATTTATTGTTTAGTAAAGCGGAACTGTTTCTCGTAAAGTTGTATTTTTTGCGTGTAAAATCGTTGTCTTCAAGGTGCAGATGTTTAACAGCAAACATATGTTTTATAGGGGGAAATCTTGCTTCTCATCTACAAACTCAAGACTCAAAAACACAGGCGACAATCACCACGTATCATTGATGAGGGTGGAGATTTTCAAACCGAATGACCACCATCTACCATCGGATGCGTACGTGTCAAACCAACACTGGCCCGCAGGACACAGGCGGATACATCGATTACTGAGTCCAAACAAAAACATTTTTACCAAACATCAGATGCGCATGTGTCAAATCACACCTTCAGTGGCTTGCATAACACGTTGCTCTAAGGACACTAACGAATATAAGGCCGTTGTAGACAACGATACTTTATTACTGAGTCAAAACATAACTATTTTTACCAAACACCGATGGCTCCGATGTGAAACCATACCTATACCTAATGGTGGCTCTATGGTTAATTTCGTCCTAGCACAATGGAACAGTCAGAAAATCTGACTCAGCAAATACATACATTAAGCTAGAGACGGTCAATTAAAGCAACCAAATGCTTGAAAACCTTTTGTCAAACGCGTATAACTACCTTAGGCCGTACCAATGATTCTATATTTAGCGTCCTCTAGAGTTTTCGAAACCTACCAACCAGGCAGGAAAAACAAACAACAACTCGAGAAATACTTTTTTTGTTCACAACTTATTCATGGCAATGGTACAATCTAAAGCAAATGTTTACTTGTAAATGTTAAAGATCATCTTCATATTGGGAACCTACTGTAATACAGTATTTTAACTGTGTAAATTGACTGATTGCATGCTATGTTTTACCAATATTGGTACAGACACATTTTTTTCGTTTTCTTCTATATTTTAATACGCTTTTCGACTCGATTTTACATTGTCAAAACTGATGTTTGTTTCGTTCAGGCGTCCGAAAAACTACCAGCCTGAGGACGCTAAACATAGAATCAAATTGGTATGACCTTATTTTAAAGAAACCAGCTATAAAAAAAAATGTGTAAATGTTTAGTATTTTAACTTTGGTATGCTATTTGCAATTCTTCAGTGAAGGCATGATTAGAATAATGAATATGTACAATATAATATATTAGGATCAAACTCTTTAATGTACCAAATGAAACTATTGAATAATAACGTTTTGTCTCCATTTTGAAGAAACATTTTTTTTCTGGAATTATGAGTAAGTAAGCTATTGAAATAGAAAATAAAGTAAATTCTTGTATGTATAGGATGCCAAATTTACGAAAAAATTGAGTATAAAACATTTTTAGGTAACTAACCAAAACCAAAGAAGTATCGATATATTAGGTCTTGAAATCAAACGATATACATTTGGGTGTAGTAAAAATACGGTAATTCCGAATAAAAACGGTATTATAAATAATCTAACCTTATCGTATAACACTTATACCACCTTTAAACTTACAGAAATCGAAACAAAAAGGTTTTTATTAGTAAAGAATCATGTGAGCCGAACATGCAACGTGATAATGAATTAAATACCAGTTTTTAAGTTTGATTGACAATAAGAATAAAGATATATAAATTCAATAACATGTTACGTATTTTGATGTAAATAACATTATGATGGAATATATGGTGTAGTGTATATATTTAATGTGTTATTTTTTTGTGCTATAAAAATTGTAACCTGCACATAAAGAAACTGATAATATATAGTTACTAAAATCCAATTTCAATACAGACCAAACCCATAACAAATGTATGCACATATTTGTTGTAGTGATAGCATTGTTTTGTACTGCTTGCTCCTGTGCATGTATATATGTTCAAATAAAGGTTACAAACGGAAAAGATGAATCTATACAATCTTCGCGCATACGTCTGCAATCTTTTGTTAAGTGCAATCAATACTTTATTGCAAATATGAGAATCGTAAATATAGAACGCCACATTTTACTTTATGTTTTAATTCATAGAACGTTCCAACAGAACTAACCGAGCCAGAGCTCTACTTGACCAACACTGGCACGTGCTCCTGGCAATTAAACACATTCTAAATTGAGTGATAGTCAACCTCAGTCATACTGCAAATGCATTCAAAATCAATCATTTTAATATTGGCCTCATTATCCTAAAAATCAATAAATAAACACGTTTCAAATATAAATTATACAAGAAACTCCAGACGTGTTTACAGGAAAGAATCTTGATTATCATTATACGGTCCTTTATTTAAAGTGTGTTCGTACGACCTTTCAACAGATATAGTGGCATAAAATACAATTAACAAAATTAAGTTAATTAACATGTAGTTCTATTTAAAATAAAATAAAAGTTACATACCTTTTAAACGCACAATAAGCTAGTTTTTAATCACCACATAGTTTTCGTCTGTACAAACGGAAGCGCAAATACATGTATATACGTTGACTTGACAGTTGGTTTAGGTTACACAACACTAAAAAACGATGCAAAAGTCGACACTAGTACTTATTGATTTAATTGATATTGAAGTTTCTATCGTCGTTTTTGTTTTGTTTTCCTGTTTGCTTCAAAGTTTTATTGTCAATTTCATCAGCTCATTCTGAAAATAATTGATATGAAAGATCGTAAATACACACTTTAAGATAAGTAACCGATTGACAATAAAACGCAACACAGTACGCGCAACACAAAACAAACACAAAACTTACTAAAGCTGGTGTCACAATCTTGGAACGGTCAATGTAATCAAACGGCACAAACCGCCAGAGCAGACAAACCTTAGACCCCTGTATCTAAGGATTGTTCCCATGAAAAAAGTTGCCAGTAAATCTTCCAATGAAAAAAGTTGCCCGTAAATCTTCAAACACTTGGTGTGAAAGCACTATAAATTATCATTGTATTAAACTAATATTAGCCTTATACATAAAAAATAGTGTTACTCGAATTTCAGCTCCAATTCAAATATTACATGAGAACATGAAATTATTAAGATATAAGCAGATACTAAACTCGTAAAATGTTTCACCATTACAGCTAAAACGAACATTTTTACATCAGCTTTCACTGAACATACACGTTAGTCCGTAATGTCTCGGCAGGCATTAATTCTTAGTTACATAATTACTCGTAGTGTTTATCTTTCTTCACTGACATTAAGCAGTTTACATACATGTAATTTTAATTTGCCGTTTCATGATGATTTAAAATATGTACCTGTCTCATAATGTAAGTTTTTACAGTAAGGATTCTGCTGATTAAACGGAACCGTATAAAAATTAAATGCAATGGCAGAAACCATTAGTATATACTTAAATGATAGGTTTGCCTCTTTAAAAAAGCCTGAAGATTGTAAAACATCACATTATACTATGCGGAAAGTAAAGCAGTATTTGCATTACGAAATACACCGATTAGCACATATACGTTGCCCACTGAAGTTTTGAATACCACAATCTTCAACAATTGAGACCTACTACTGGCGACACTACAAACAAAACTTCCTTGTTTAAACGTTTCTCATTTCATTTCAAATATACGGGTTTACTCGTAATCGCAGGTTAAGGAATTTAAACTAGGATGTAATTATATATTTAAAATGGCGATTTATGAACGAATATTTGTGTTCGGAATATGTATTTGCTTATGCTTGATAACCGATGGTTAGTGATTATATATTTATATGCTTTTAAACATACAATTGTTGTTCTTTTATTTATTGGGACTACAGAATACATAAAACGAAAACTAAATAACTATTATAGCATTTACTTGGGAGAAACAGAGAAATCAGTTAAAGTATTCAAAGCTAACGTATTTTATGTTAAATTAGGACGTACGGAGTACATACAGTTCGCATATTACTCGACATATTTGTTTGAGAGAGAACAATTATATACCAGATAATATTCATTTGTTAAAGAGAAATAAAAAATACAGAATATTTGCTTTTTGAGCTTTACCAATGCGGGTTTTTAACTTTTCTTTTTTTATTCCTTTTGCTCAGCGTATTTATTTGTTTGTCTTACTGATTTTCATCTGATTTATAGCGCCTCGAATGTGTGAGTGTGTGTTTATTATAATTTATAAATTCATTCTGCCAAGTGCAGTTGTGTTTATTATTTCAGTTTATTGTTCATTGTATGTTCCCTGGGTGTAATGGGTCTATGTTTCTTCTTTGAGAGGCGTCTCGAGTTTCAGTTGTAATACCTCTTTTAACAATCTGGAGTTCTGGTTAGATATAAATATTCCTCAAAGAATCATGCCACTTTATCGCTTCGGACATATTTATTAGTCATACTATTTTGCTCCTGAAAACAAAATCGACAGTGTTAATTTCCTGTGTGTATAAACGATGAGCGCCTCGGATGCACGTGACCTTATTATTCCGCCAGTACTTTTTTCCCCATACGCGTCTCGTAATTGGGAGTGTTTAATATGACAGCTTATCACATGATCATTCGTAAATCATACTTCTTTTCCCTTCAGTTACGTGTGTCGTGTGCGTGTGCGATCGTATTCAGTAAAATGACTTAAAGTGTAATATTTCAATAAAGCAACTCGATTAATTTGTGTTGTATAGTTAAACCTCGAAAAACGAAGCTGTGTAAAGTGTCTTTATTCCTTCAGTACAACGGCTTAAACTAGTGCTAGTAAATTGCAATACCTTTATTCCTCCAATTAAGCGGCTACCTTTATTCCTCCAATTAAGATTATGTCTACAGTTTATTACCTTTATTACCTAAGTGAACGTCTCGAGCGAGGCTGTAGTATAATTTATACCTTCATTCCTCCGGTTAGGCGGCTCAAACGAGTATGTGTAAAGTTAAATTACTTTTGTTCCACCGGTTTAGCGGCTCAAGCGAGTATGTTTGTAAAGTGAAATACCTTTATTCTTCAGGTTAAGCAGCTCAAATGAGTATGTGTAAAGTTTAATACCTTTATTTCTTCTCAGGCGATGCTGTTTAACGTGGATTACTTTTATTCATCAAGTTAAGCGTCTCAAACGAGGCTGTGTGAATTTGTTGGGTTCATTTCTCAAGGGTGGTTAATTTACTTTAATACCGTTATATGTCGACCATTCGAAGAATAGGTGAGCTTTCCTACTACCCCCGGCGTCGGCGTGTATTTTGTATCTTCACAACTACATAAGTTATTCACTTGAAACTTGGAACTAACCTTAGTCATCAACTCCATTATCTGGGGCAACATTCTCCATGACTCCGTATTGTATTTTGACAGAGTTATGCCCCCTTTTCACATAGATTTTCCGTTTAAAGTTTATATTCAAAAGTTTGGTAACTTCAAAACTGCGTAAGCTATTCACCTGAAACTTAGAAGTACCTTTGTCATCAACTCTAATAACTCTGTTTTGTATTTTGACAGAGTTCTGCACATTTTTACATAGATTTTGTGTTAAAGATTTTGTTCCAAACATGTATAAACTATACAAGGCTTCACTTAAAAGTTTTGTATTTTAACAAATTAATGCCCCTTCCACTATCCAAAATATATACCAACTGAAATACTTGGAATATTCGAGCGCGCTGTCCTCTGACAGCTCTTTTTTCCTCCTTTCCGGTATTTCTGGGACTCAGGTGGGCAAATGATGGTTTGTGCTGTGACGACTTGGCAAATATATATTACAGAATATTGAAATTATATATCCATTTAAAACATTCAATTTAGAATAAAGTTATTTTTCCGTGGCTACAGTTGTCCTACAACATTCAAAATAGTGTTGCCAACCACTTCGAGGGTATTTATATAAATATTATATTTGTGTTTATAAGCTCCATAATAATAATGTTATCTATATATACTGTATGCTATTTATTATACATATTCTTGATTAGTATTACGATTTTGAGGTAAAATTTCCCTTTAAGGACATAAACATATATATTCAGATGATTGGAGCATTACAACATAATAATCATATTTACATCCATTGCACGAAAAATGGGTAATTGTGCTATAGAACGCATTATTTTGTGTGGTGTTTTATACTAGTGTTAAGTATAACGATAATAACAAATTTTGTCGAAAATACTAACTTAGAATTTGAGTCATTTTCGTCAGAAAAAAATATAAATGTTTAATTTATTTTCCTTATGAAATGGATTATCATTTTAGATAGTAAGTGTGCAGGTGTAGGAGTTCCAAGTGCAGCATATCATATGTCATCAGAGAAACAAACATGGGACAATATTTCTAAAGACTGCAAGCTGGCGCAACCAGTCTATGTATATAACTATACCACAGGGAACATATCTTTAAAAGATAACATCCCAATCCAACCGGACATTCCTCAAGAAGGTGTTTGGGTTGGATATTTGAAGGCTTTCACAAAATTCGAGTATATAGGTAAACGTTTCATCTACAGTATTACTTCATTTTTGAAAAGAAACCATGGTTGAAATTTTGTTTCATTTTATAAATTATCTACGAAAGAATGTCGGGTTTTGCTTTCAACAAGTGGTAACAATCAATGTAAATAATTTACGTTTCAGTGTACAACATAATTATACAATTATATACTATACATATATTTTGGAAAATGAGGTTACATGTTAAAATGTCGTAAATATATAATACAAATTGATACAAAATAGTAAACACATCGTTACATATTACATTATGTCCCCCAAACATCCAATAAACGAGAAATGAAACATTACTTTCAATGAAGTGTTATCTCGGCATACTTGTAGTTAACATAATTTTTGACGAATGTATTCTCTTTTATCAATTAGGTTGTGGCAATGCGACGTATTTTTCAGGAATGGTGACAGTTACGGGTTTGGCTGAATGTCGTCATTATTGTTACGGAACTTTTGGATTGATAGAGGAATCGGAAACGGTAATACTGCAAACTTAGTAATATATGTTCAATAATAATAAATATCATATTAGCATCGAACGTTTTTTACAGTACATAGTTATGTGTACAAAGAGAGCGATACAATGTTAGTGCCAAACACCTGGAAAGGGCTATAAGAAAAGAATAGATACAACGTACGCTGATCTTTGAGGTGCTCAAATCCAGAAGTGACGCTTTATGTTTTTCGTTTCGACTTTTCAATAATTCCCCAGATTTTATGGTAATTTCTCTTTTGTTTAATAAATATGTAAACCATACAAAAAGTTGTATCTGCATATTGTATACTCCCTTACTAATAGAGTAGTAGTAGTAGTAGTAGTAGTAGTAGTAGTAGTAGTAGTAGTAGTAGTGTAGTAGTGTAGTAGTTTGTGCAAATGATAACGGAACCACACATTTCGTCGCACATGTTAAGTTCAAATACTTTGGATTTAAACTGCACGTGTTTGCAGATTGAATGCCGATGTGTCCGCAATACAAGTAATTGGCTAAAAAACACAGCTTGTACATCTTGGAGAGGATTCGTTTACGGTCATAACAACACCAACAAGATTATATCTGCCATTTATACACCATTCAGAGGTATTTGTTAAGGAAATTACGATAAAAGTTGAATTTCAACACATTTTGAAAAACAAACGAACACACAACTTTCCATTTTCTAAAAAACTATCCTATTTAAATGAAACCTTTAATATTGATACACTTAATAAATGAATTGTTCTGTTTTCTCTGTGACCAATTGTAGTCAACAGTATGGTTAATCAACACATAGTACATTTATACATTCCGCGCCATTAGCGCATCATA
Source organism: Congeria kusceri (assembly GCA_027627225.1). Lineage (NCBI taxonomy): Eukaryota > Metazoa > Mollusca > Bivalvia > Myida > Dreissenidae > Congeria > Congeria kusceri. The sequence continues at coordinate 3,230,458 of CM051030.1, forward strand.
CAACATAATGCCGAAACCATGGCTTTCCATACCTAATCAGGGGAAGTCGCAGGATTTCTGGTTAGGGGGCGTCAATTTGTTATTATTTGAATGTTCTAACCCATTTAATATTGCATGTTGTTACGACAATAACTAGCTAACAGGGTAAATTTTACGTTTTCAGGAATATGAATATAACGTTACTATAATTTATCCACTCAAATAAGTTCAATGTGCGTCAAGGGAGGAACATATGTTAACGGAGATTTTTGTTCAATGTTCCATTAATGGCACACATTTTTTCATGTTTTATAAGAAAAGTATAGCATATTCAAGGGAGGTTGCGTACACAAATTTAGCACCAGTTTCCAACGATTTTATATTGTTCACGGCACCACTGGTCAGCGAAATGGCAATTTATCTTAAAACTATGTGTTTGAAACAACATTATCCTCAATATACATTGTTTTACTTCATAGATTTATCTTTCACCGGTAGCGCATCGCCCTCCTCCCCCGCATGATCCGCTAGTGCCAAGTCGCATTTATACAGATGTTCACTACACCACATCTTGACTCTAGTTCTTGTATTATAAATTCACGGATAATGCAATAGTGCACACGTGATTGTTTTATTGAATCTATTTTAAAACATTTTGCATCTGCTTTCATGTACGCCATCCGAAAAACTACATAAATATGACATAATAAAAAATTTGTTAAATACTTTAAAGCACGTTTGTAATTGATTTAACTGATTTTAAGGTGTGCGTTATTTTGCTGTAAATATTAGAATATTTTGATATAACATTTTCAAAAATGTAAGGTATATTATCTAGTTTTCAGAATAATAGCGTCTAGACATTTCTTGATTGCTTATTGTATTTGTTAATCACATATTTATATACATGTGTTTCATTTCAGAAGAGGACTACAAGTCAATTATCAGCAACACAGACAAAACGACGAATCTTTGTAGGACATCAAGAAGAGTTTTTAAGTTATCAGCTACTTTCCAATGGTCTAAGTGTGAAGATACAACGATGCGGAAGAAAGTATGGTGCACAACATATGGTACTAATCTTTTTTGTTTAAAAATTGAACTACAATGCTTAATTTAACTTCGCACATAATTCACATAAAACCGTTCAATTAATAGTTTTTACATACAAAAGTAATAGGATATATCCACGCATGTTTTAAACGTTATTAAATATAATGTATCATTGAAGTATTCTGAAACGACATTCGCATCACTGGACTCCCCTTTCTGTTGTCTGTCCATACACCTACAGGCCCTTCCAACTAGACGTTCTTTTATTTCGGTTTCCTCAAAACTGACCAATCGAATCGGTTTCAAGTTTTGCACAGTCCCATCATATATCCAATATAGGTACGATAAGAGCTGTCTCAGGACAGCGCGCTCGACTACTCAACCAATTTGTCAGAGTTATTGGCCTTTATCACTACAAAAAGGACCATAATTCTGCTAAAATGCTGGTCACAGTTAGGGTTAGGTGCTTTGGCCTTATATACTGACCTTGAAGACATGTGTGAAGTTTTAAATGAACATCTGTAGAAGATATAGAGATATAAAGTTGTTGCACGCAAGCTTTAACCTGAAATTTTTAAGTATAAAATGGGACATAATTCTGCTAAATTGCAGGTCAGAGTTATAGGTCTTGGTCAGTGACCTTACATAATGACTCCGAAGACATGTGTGCAGTTTCAATTGAATATCTGTAGTAGTTACAGAGATATGTATTTGTTGCACGCAAACCTTAATTTCAATTTTCTCTTGCAAGCAAACCTTAACCTGACTTTTCTAAGTACATAAAGGGGCATAATTCTGCTAAAATGCTGGTCATAGTTATGGGTCTTGGCCAGTGACCTTATATTATGGCCCTGAAGGCATGTGTGAAGTTTCAAATGAATATCTGAAGTAGTTATAGAGATATGGAGTTGTTGCACGCAAACTTTAACCTGATTTTCTGAGTACAAAAAGTGGCATAATTCTGCACAATTGCAGGTCAGAGTTAAGGGTCTTGGTCAGTAACCTCCCATAATGACCCCAAACACATGTGTAAAGTTTAAATTGAATATCTATAGTAGTAACAGAGATATGGACTTGTTGCACGCAAACCTTAACCAGAGCAATACGGCGACGCCGACGCTGACGCCAACGTACGGGTGAGTAGTATAGCTCGAACTATTCCGCGAATAGTCGAGCTAATAATCGAACAGCACAGTGATCATTTATATTTCTTCGTGCTCTAAGGTGTCAAAACAAATAATTTCACGAGAAAATCGTGGTGTATGTCGAAATTGGATGCAGTTTATAACAAAATCAAAACGCTGACAGCGTAGAAAGACTGTTGGTGAGAACAGAAACTAAGAGTAAATTAATTATGAGAGTATTTTTATCATAAGGAACATTTATTGAAGTTAGTCACCTGAATGTTATATCATTTCTTCCAAACAAACACAAAAATCATAACTATTCACTCGACTTACAATAAATTGGTATAAGCTGGTATTTGACCCAATTGAAGATGGAGATCCAGGCCACTGTTTTTTGCAAATTAAAATTAATATAGCGCGCGTCTAATTCAATGCTATTTATCTACGACATTCTCATAATTAGTTTTTGTAATTCGTGAAAGGCAAATAGTCTTGTGCAAACTATTTAAAAAGCAAACAGGGTTATAAGCATACAAGTCAATCTACAACAGGTAAAAATAGTTGATGAACCGTATAAGTTCGAATCAATATTCAGTGCTTTTTATCACAAGCGCTATGTTTGTTAAATACCAAATTAATCTCCAATTTCATCCAATCATTGTAGTTGGATATCACGTGATTAACGTTTTACCTATTTTACACAAAGGAGCCGTGGACAACTTCTAATATGTTTGTGATATTTGATTAGTGTAAATCGTTGTGTCTACACCGGACTGACTGACCAGTGTACTCACGTATTATGGGCATGCGCTACTTTCCAATAGTTGATTTAACATAGCATTGAGATTAGATACCAGTAAGTCATTGTGTTTCCCTCCGTGGTACATTCGAAATATTGCCTATTACTGGAGTTCTTTTTTCTTCTGGTATAAAAGAATTTAGCAATGTCAGAAATGCCTTTTGTGGTTATTCCTAATATTCTATGTGTGTTTGGAACATTTGTGTGCATTTCTGTGGAGGCTAACTTGATAGATGAGCTTTTGGGGCTTTTGTCGAAATATGACTGCCGAAACCTTATTTTCTACCGATGTCTGCATTCAGGTGAGATGCATTTGCTTAGATGAAATATGCCATATCTTTTTATTGCAATTTTCGGTAGAGGAAAGTTCTTTTTTAAACTGATACCAAGCACAATCTGAAATCTGAAAGTTCGCTGTTTTATAATGGGACCCTATGAGAATTGGATTAATTTGTATCTAACCTTGAATGTTTACCCAAAACGAAAGTGAAAGTAGCTCTTAATAATTTACACGCTAAAAAGCGATAAACACAAACTACTTTGTTATTCTATTTAACAGAAATATATCAGTATAATTTTAATATTAGACTGATTAATTTTACCGATAAAACTATTTCATGAAACAACGGTCATTCCCGGGATTACTTCATGCGTAAGCACATTTCTCTTCTCGGGCGAAATGATGCGGTTTATTAATACGTATAGAGGTTAGACATGTTACCTATTTATATATGAAGATGCATGCTCGAGTTAGAGAGTGGAAATCAAAAGTTGCCGCCGCTACCCCACCCGCGTGAATGTAAAATTTCTTAGTGTAAAAATGCCCATAATTTTGACAAATTTCAAACTAGAGATACCAAACTTGGCCTCATTTTTATATGGGGAATAAATGTGTTTAGTTTGAATGAAATCCCTCAAGCCATTCATGAGAAAGAAGCTTACCGAAAAACTTTAACCTATCCAAAAAGTGTATATGTAAACTTTCTAAGTGTAAAAAGGCCCATTATTTTACAAATTTCAAATTATAATTATCAAACTTGGCCTATAGGTTTATTTTAATATCGGGGAATGTTTCAAATTTGAATGAAATACCTCCAGGGCCGATATCTATAAAGAATCTAAGATATTTTCTTAAACTAAGATAAGAATGCAGAGATTAATCTAAACTAAAATGATTTGATACCGACACATTTATAAAACGACTTAAGATTAAAATTATAAACAATTTATTGAAATAATCTAATTTTGCTGTAAATTTTTTTAGTAATATTGCACAATCAGATGCCACTGTGACTCGGTGCTCGCTTCTAATAAGCAGGTAAATATTTGCGACCTATTTGTGTTACACACACTGAAATACCTGAACATTATTTTACATTACGAACGCAGAAAAAATGAACAGTTAATATTCACCGTCATTAAAATCAATCTTTCAAAATGAACATTAAATGATTACTACAATTTTGGTATGGAGAATATTTATCATAGCTTAGTGCTAAATAAAGATAAATATATTTAGCTATGCTCTTGTCCAATAATTATTTACTGACCATGTATCACAACATATGGCGTAAGTAAGAAGCTATTTAAATGAAAATACTAACATATACAATATCACAATCCTTCCTGTCACCACCAGTTACACAGTTTCTTAAATACAGTATAAGGCAATGATTATAAACATTTCAGTGAATTAAATTTGGAAGCATGGACGACCTTGAACCTAGAAACAGCTGCCCCTGTGTCTTCAAGGTACATTTTAAAAATGTATTACATTGTATTTTCATATTCAAATATTTGTTTATGTAAAATTACTGAAATGCAGTTATATATTTTTGCTACAAGTATAATAAGCATTTAACTTAATTATGGTTCTTTGGATGACAAATTTGACTTTGCAATCATTTAATTTTAAAAAATAAAAAGTCATTTACACAAGTCAACTTGATATCACACATTGTGAAACATGCTGAAATACGATTATTAAAATATGTAAGCCCTAACATGGTTTTAATTATATCTTGAATATTGTAAACATTTGTTGCTTTAATGTCACAGTCATAGATGCATCTGCTATGATGAGGAGCTACTGGCACTGCAGAAGGAAAAACTGCGTCTGCAGATTGGCCTATTCAAGCGGAAACTCAGCGAGGAGTAATGACTGAAAAATGAATATAATTATGTAATAAAAGACTGTGTATTGTTAACTTTAAGTTAGCCATTCGTATGTTCTGAACAGATTTAATGACAACATTGGAATACTGTATTTTACTATACTATATTTCCTGTTAAACTGCTTTATAATATCCATTTCCACTGATGCTTTGTCATTACACGAACCTGACTTTAGGCCATCCTTAAAAAAATGTGTTTTTTTTGCGGTAATGCGAACGACGCACGAAATCGGGTCCGATAAGTTTTTAATACGCGTCCGTGAATCAATTGTTTTTTCTATTCAAAAATGTCAGTTATATATTCATCAAATTGTGTTCGTAATTAATTCATAACGTTTTTATATTAACTGAACACTGCATTCTAATAATCTTGCAATAATATTTCCAATTTGAACAAAGAATATGCCACTTGCATACGCTAATCAATGTGTTTTGCACTTGTATTTGGTCTATAGTCGTCTACATTTGTTCCCACCCCCACCCACCCCCCACCCCCCAAAAAATATAAATCAACTGACCTACCCACATTGAAAATTCTGGGTCGCGTTACTACAGACAAACAATTTTTTAAGGATGGCCTTTTATTACATTTCTGTGTCAGTATAGTGTTATATCGCTTATTTTCATACAATATTTTTTTAGGTTTAAAGTAAATGTTAAAAAATTGTTTTAAGATTTTTAATTCGTCAATCTGTGAACATATGTCCCTTGATGTTGATTACCATATCAAAAGTATGTAGCTGCTATGTGGTCCCTGTATCTCAACCCATCTTGGTGCCCTTGATACACTTCATCGTTGTGACCATTGTCCTCCGCAGGCTGCTCTGGTAATGGCAGGTTTCTTGTCTTGCAAATATTGTGTAGAATTACACAGGCGACAATAATCCTGAAGTGAAGTATACATTTAAAAAAAGACACGTATTGGCACGGTTTGGTATTGGTTTTCTTATGATTATAATTCCTTTTTTTGTTTTGTAATCATATTGACGTTGTTATTCTTTAATATTTATTTTGCAATAAATGACCAAGCATTCCATCATATAGATTCATATTATGTATTTATTTATTTGTTCAAAATTATTGTCTGTTGAAGGCACACACCTAGGTACTAGTGCAGTTTTCATCCTTACTTCCCCATGAAGTACACCCCATCGTCTCTTTAACTGCCCAATAACTCGTTCCACAATGGATCTCGTCACTTTGTGAGCTCTGTTGAAGAATGCTTAATATTATTCCATGGCTTATATTTGATGCAATAACTAAATAATGACATTGCAAAGTAATAATTGATGCTCTGTATTGTACATAAAGATTGAAAATTTGTTGTCCAATATTTTTCCCCTTACAATGTCATGATTTATTTCCATGCATGTCTTAACTTTTATGTTAATTGCACTATATTGTGATAAAAATGTTAGAACTTAAAATGACATTAAATGTGAAAGTGGTCAAATTCAGATTGCTATGTATTATTAACATAATATGTGTCTATGTATGTATATAACCTACGTCACGAACGTTTGGTTTGCTGGATAATTTTTATTACAAAAAACACTGCCTCGCCAATAAAGCCTGATGACAAACATTAGCTGTCTATTTGTATTTACATGATAACAAATCACTTACTGCTTTCAGTGTGTAGTTTGATATTCAATATAAAACACATGATTTTCAATTAGTTGGTTGTGTTACAAATGTAAGCAATACACCGAATTTCAAATTGTTCAATGACAACGTTTTATTTTCTGTGTTTATCATTTCTCTATTAAATTTTAATTGTTGAGTGTAATTTGTAGCACATTCTTCGTGCCTTCAATTTGAACATTGTACATGTTTAACTTTACAGTCATGTAATTACCTGTTAAATGTTCTTTGAGAGTTTGTTGCTCGTTGCATATGGAGTCAGACACCAAGACTTGCAGGCATACCCACTGTCTCCTAGTAGGTAGACATTTCCAGGTGGCATTAAATCATTCTCAAAGTATAGCTTTATGCTGCTGTTTTGTAATATGCGGGAGTCATGGGTAGACCCAGACCATCTTTCAACAACATTGGTAATCATATCTTCCGCATTACATATTGTTTGTGTATTTAAACCGTGATACCGTTTCCGGTTAATATAGTCAGGTTAATTTTCTGATGGGGCTTTTATTTGAAAATGTGTCCCGTCTACAAGGCCCACACCATTTGGAAATCCTGCAGTGTCGTTAAACAACTGCTGTTGTGTTCTAACTTCCCCTTAATAACCTGAGTCACTGTCTTTAAGACAGTTGGCTGTGACAGGCCATTCAGTTCTCCTTCTGCCAGCAGCATACTGCCAGTAGCCAAGTACCTTAAGGTAATGCAGACTTTAGCCATGGTGGGTACGCTTTGATTGCGTCTTGTTGCTGGCTCCACCACATCTTCTACTAACTGACAACAATAGTTCATTCCATCTCTGTCGAACCTGTACCTTTCTATTAACTCTACATTATCATATGTATCTAAGTTGTTTACTCCATCTTGGAAATTCCTTGGAGCTCTATGCATTGTTTATGTCTGGAATAAATACAGTTTAATAAGTACATTTTAATTGCTTACTATAACTTAAGACTCATTTTGAAGATCAATTTTATCAAATTCTACTTAATATTAATCGAATATTACTAAGGGTGAGCAAACATTTGTAATTTTTCTACTCAATTAATGCATAAATAAATCAACATCTTTACTTTTTACTCAATTTTGTGTTTACTGAAAGAGGAATAATTTTATAGTTTATTATAAAATATTAATGTGTATTAAATATTTTTGTGAAAGTTTGTAAAATTCATGTATGGTTATATTTTTGTTATTATGCCACTTTGTTATCATGCCACACATATTTGAGGGAGGTGAACATTCATCACTGACAGTAATATTAATTGTTTATAGATGTGAAGTTTTTTTGTTTTTTATAAGTCATGAACCATCAATGTCATGATATAATGAGAATGTCGGAATCATTATATTCAGTTTCGTCGCCATCATATCTACAACCTCCATCATCAGCATCAATGTCATTAACAACTCAACTACCACCCTCATCATCTCATTCACTTATGTCGTCATCTCATTTACCACAGCTTATTCAAGTTCATCAAATCATCATCATCTCAGTCACCAGCATCATCATCGAATTCATTACCATCATAAAATCATCATCATCATCATCGTCACTTCAGCCACCTCCATTTTCTCAATCACTCATAATCTGAAGCACATCTATCAACAAGTCATCGCCATCCTTTTTATAGGGACTATGTTCGTGCATCTGTTTCCATTCGTGTTCAACTTCACCAAGTAGATCTTTGTTGTATGCATATCATTCAGTTTAATGTTTTTACATTTCTTCAAATATGTGACTGCATTCTCTTGTCTCAAGTACAATCACTGTTGTTTATGTAGATATTAAACAACACTGCGATCAAACCTAAGGAAAGTCACTGAATAACTCGTCGAAATGGGTTGGGCATTTCACGAAAACACATGATGTACTACAATCAGCCAAACATGCTTGTATGTCCGTTTCACTTATATGTACATTGAAACACAAAGTATGTCCGTTTCATCATTTTGCATCATCTACACACACTCACGCACCAAAGCTGCTTTTGTCAAATTTTTTGTCAGACGCTGTGACTAACACGACATGTTGATCGGTTATTTCCCCTAGTTATACTGTAGTTGGGTAAAGTTAACATTTTGTTCAAACGAAAAAATCAACGGACACTAAAATGTACTTACCATAAATCACGACGTTTTTATAATGTATATAAATTGTATGAAAATACTTATAATTAATATACTAGAAGCAAACGATAATCAAAATGGCCGACTTAAGATAATTTTATGGAATTTAAGATACTTAAGAATTTTCAGCATTCTAAGAAAATAATTAAGATAATATGTTTTATAAATACAACTTAACTTAAAAATAGAAATATATTAAACATTAGGATGAAAATGCTACTTAAGTCAAAAATATTAAGATAAGATTCTTTATAAATATGGGCCCTGCCATTCCTAAGAAACAAGCTTACCGTAAAACTTTACCCTAGACCGGACACGCCGACGCCGACGCCAACGCCGACGCCGTGGCGGGTAAAATAGCTTGCCTTTTCTTCGAAACGTCGAGCTAAAAATCGCATAAAAATTCTCCAGTTACACAGTAGCATCATCTTCCCGTCATATAATAACAACTTAGTGTTTACTATAACAAAAGACAGTTGTCAGTTATGTAATATTCCTTATTAACATCAGCCAACGATATATGGAGTATAACAACTTGAGCTTACGAGACATTTTAATTAAGTACTAAGAGGACAAGTCCTCATGAAAACAGAAATCATGCTTGAACTTGCTTTAACTGTGTGTTTAAAGTTACTAATAAATGGGATAATATACAATACCATATGTAAATTAGCAAAACCCCATTGATTTCATTTACAGGTAGTCCATATGTTATTGGACAAACGTTTAGTTCTTGGAATGCTGCTAACGATAAATGCGCTGACAAATCAGCGTTGCCTTCATCCGCCTTGGGCTACAATAGCAGTAGCCTAATCACAGATGAGGTGTTCACTAATATTCGTCGCGAATGGACTCTACATCAAGGAAATGGTTTGTGTTTTCACGCCTTTTGGCACCATGGTTGGGTGAAATTAAACATATATATACATGTATAGATCATCAAAGAGAGAATTTAAGCGCCATGGTAAAGCAATAGTGACGAAAATTGATTATTTTATCATTAATTGGGTGATTATATAAACAATACACATAAATTTTATGCGTCAATGTAGAACAACAGTAATACAATGGATTTACTATATACCTTTTGTAACTATTGAAGTGCGGTTCATCTGTTCTTCACAACTGGTATAAATGCTGTAACAGTTGTGAATCATATAAACGGCATGCAGCATTTTTAACACAAATTTCTGTGGAAGCTTATTACTATATACATGTATTATATAGATTTGTTTCTTAATTTCCTGCGGTAATCATAGTGAATCATATGAAAAGAATGTTTCTCATATCTATCTAAAACTTGTTTAATAGGAAGTTCCAGTGAAGGTCCAACAATGTTTGCTTAAATTAAAACAGGATCGAAAGAGATCATGTTTTCTGACAATGCAACGGAGAAGAGGCCGTTCCTATGTGTAGGGCATGAACGTACAAGTAGGTGATAAAAGAAATACATTGGTTCATAGGTTCACTACATTTAAAAAAAAGTTGAAACACCAATAAAACAAATATTTGACAATGTTATTTGAAACTTTAGTTAGTCAGGGTTTGAATTTGCAGCGGATACTCCTTGGCATTTGTTTACAACATTAAGGTCGTGTGTATCATAACTCATTGCATAACTCATTACTCAAGAAATTGAGTAATGGGAAGTAATTGCACTGTCTCTCATAGTAAACGTTATTATTTTGCTCAATGTCAGCAATCTGTAGCCATCGCATATCGTTCGATGGCTGTTTTTATATGAAATTAACATTTAGGGTATTTCTGAATCAGTTGCGGTTGCTAATCCAGATTGAAGGTAATACACTTAAATAAATGTTTAACAATAATTTTAGTGCATGCTGTTGTCTTGCAGTTGCATAAAATTCTTGATGTACGAGTTATTATGCTGCAACATTGGTAACCATAGCAGCAGCAACAGTACGGTTATCCACATCTAAGAAGTAAAAAATGTTTTGTAGTTTTTTACCATAGAAAGATTTAGATCGTTTATTAAGGATCCATATTGTATGTGCTCAAAAAATATTTGTGTTCAATAGTATTTTGTTAAAATATTATTGTTTATACTTGATAGCATTGATAAATGTTGTTTTACTAAAACGGACATACGTATTTATGAAAAGGTTAACTTTAATCTGATGGAATATGTCTGCCAAAGTTAATGCAACTGGCTTCTGCTTTACAAAAAAGAATTCTTGTTTGTAGTAATAACATTCTCGTTGCGAAAAATGCATCTTTTTACAATGTTTTTCCCGAAATAAATTGAAAGTATTGACATTATTACACAAATAATTATGAAATAATACCACAACTAAAAATATAGCCTCGTATTCTAAATGCCGCTCATTTCTCCTCCCAATTCACCACAGCCAAAACGCCTGCAACAACAACGAACTCACCAAAGACAAGTTCGGAATCACCGACGACGGTCTCTCACAGCACATCAACAATCGATCGGAAGAAACCATCAAAACCGGAAACAACCAATACAACAACTTCGCTTTCTGCAACAACACCACTCACCCAAGAGCCGAACACATCAACTTCCTGGCTCTTACCAACAACAACAAAGCCAACCACTGCTTCGCTCTCGCCTTCGACAACTGACACTACGCCAACAAGCGCTCAGCCTGACGCTGCATTAGAAGATTCTTCACGAGGTGGTAATTAAATAAAATGGTTTACCAAATGTTACGTAATTAATTTCTTTCGAGTATTTAATGTTTTCTTAAATGGGCCGTACATATATGTTTATATCGTATCATTGAATATTTAAGTTCGAAGGTTTCGACAAATCTTTCACAATTTCGGCGGAGATTTCTACTGGACCCCTATACTAATTACCACTTAAAACACACTATTATCGACATACATATTATTAATTGTTATTAATTGTCAGGATCTACTACAGCAACAACTGCAGCGGGAGTCTCTGTGGCGGTCGCACTTGTGGTAGCTGTTGGAGTGATTGTTCTTGTACTCAGAAGCAAGTAAGCTGATTAGGACAAATCGATTTCAATTATATTCATGACCATACGATACTGTACACGTGTATATATTTGATACTCTTCTTTCATTAGACATTTTAAAAACCACATTCGAGCACGATGTACAAATTATTGATTCGTCATTGAGAAAAGAAAAGCTAGTTTCATGTACTTTGTTATTTACGTTTTGCGTGTAAAATGTCTTCAAGGTGCGAATATTTTACATCATAATTATATATGTTTTATAGAGGAAAGTTTTGCTTCGCATCTACGAAGGGTTCAAGGTTTGAAAACACAGACGACACCCACTACATATCCTTGGCGGGGGTGGAATCCAAACCGAATGCCTATTACCAAACACCGGGGGCTCCTGTGTCCAATTACACCCACAGTGGTCTGCCGAACAGAGGCGGTTGCTCTAAGCCCACTGATGAATATTATGCCGTTGTAGACAACGGTATTTCCACTACTGATTCCAAACAAAACGATTTCTACCAAACACCTGGTGCCCCTGTGTCAACCCATATCTACTCCGTTTTGCAGAACAGTAAAGGTGGCTCCAAGGTTAATGATACGTCAGCTGACAAAGGTATTTCCATTCGAAATAATAATGGAACAGTCGTAAACCCTGACTCGTTAAATGCGTACTTCATATTAGAGAAAGAATATTTCAAGCAACCCAACGCTGCCAAATCTCCTTCCGCAGACGTTCAGAACTACTTTGTTCTAGAGAAACAGCAATTAGCTATAGCGAATGAAGATGACGTTTCCTTCAACGAAGGACATCCATATTTTGTTCTGGAAAAACAAAATGGTGTCCAACAGGTTCACAAAAGGCCTTCAAACGACGCCAATCCTTACTTCATATTAGAGAAACAGACTGTTGTTGACAACCCAACACCATTAATCGCACCGAATGTAGTTGTGGCGTAAAACGACGATGGCGATATGTATCTAGAGATAAATACGAATGATGAATGCGCGGGAATCGATGATTCACGTGATGATGACAACAACGATCACGATTACACTAACAAGGCATTCAGGAATTCGAAAGTTGAAGTCTCGGACAATACATACAACAAACTGAACTCTGAAGGCGACGAGTATGACCATGTGCGCGTCGGAAACGGCTACGTTAGTGCGGAGGAAAACGAGTATGACGTAACGTCTACAGTCGTTAGGAAATAGCTCGACAGTGAAAAAGAAACTGATGTTATGTAAGCAGTTTCTGCTTTCATATATATAAACACACAATGCCTCAATTTTACAATACATGTATGTCAATAGTATGTGTATTATTAAACCGTGGTACATTGTTTGTATTCTGCGTGTATACTGCGTGCTGACAAACTTTGAAAATTTAATGTGTATATTTTTTTCCACGTCCGTTTGTTTTTCCTTATTGTATCTTAATGAGTAAACATCAATTCATATTAAAGTTAAAATACTCATTTCGCTTTTGAGTGAGCGAACCTAGACTAGCCGCATGGCAACATGTCCCCAACTATGAATCGGTATTCACCAAACACAATTAAAATAATAATACAACATTTAAGCTGCAAACTGAGATGAATGCTAAAAACTCACTCAGAACTAAACGCACGACGGAGAAATCTGGCCGCCATTGCAAAACGAAAACTGTAAGACAACAGACGTTTCCATAAATGTCAATCATAAATTATGCAAATTAATGTACAATTTACAATTTTATTCAATCATTCCAATAAAATACCACGTGCTTAGCAAGTAACCTAATTTACCCTAAATAGCACATTGTAAAGCTCGTGATGTGTGGAAATTAATCCGTTTACAATAGCTAGAAAGATGTGTAAGCTGTTTATGACAAATCCTGGAAGGGTATGGAGATGATTGATATCTTGACTGGAGGAAAATTGTGCTTCTACAAAGGCTTTAAGGTTTGAAAACACGGACGAGAGTCACCACATTTCATTGGTCAAAGTGGAGTCCAAACCGAATAAATACTATCAAACACCGGGAGCCACTGTGTTAAACTATGCCTACTCTGTTCTGCAGAACAGTAATGGTGGCTTTAAGTTTTCTGATGGCTCGGCAGAGAAACTATTTTGCCATTCGGAATGAAAATGGACCAGTTGGAAACCCTGACTCGGCAAATGCATACGTTTCCTATTTGAGAAAGAGGGTTTTAAGCATAAATGCTCTGTTACCAATATGACAAATTCATTTGTAAATACATTTGATCGGTCTATAAAAAGGGTCAAAAGTCGTCACAGAAAACTTCTATGTAAAATATAAAACGCATTCGTGTACATGTGAATCATGACGAAGAAGCACTCGGTAGAGCGTGGTTTTAACCCCATCTTTAACTCATTTTTAAACCCGCTTTGATGCTTAAACGCTATCTCAATATAATGTTACGAATAAAATTGTATCCCTTTATACTTGTATGATACGGTTTAAAATCGGTAGGTGGTTTAATATTTTAGAAAACTATATCATAAAAATGTCAGCTTATTCAACAAATATAAACTTGTGGTGATAAGACATTCTTAGCACCGATCCCCATACGTTAATATGAGGTAAATGGTAAACAGCTTGATAGTTTTACCGATGATTTATATCAAGTAGGGGATTGCCCATGTGATGACGTTCGATCACATGAGGTTGCGGTTTCAATACATATTCAATGTCAAGTGTTCGGCTGGGGTTCTATGGGTTTCTTTATCAATGCAAACCTGCGATGTAGTAAGAGCATTTCTTTTAAAGCTCATTTATTACTTATAATTACATTATTTACATTTGACTCCAATAGCAGTCCTGGTTATACAATTTCAAAATCCTATCACACAATGCCAACGGTATTAAGTATTGCTCATTTGATGACGAGGACGAATCACCATTTAAAAATATGTAGGATTCCCAGAGAGTGCCAATGTATGAACTTTTCGGAATTTCAGAAAATAATTGTTTCGCAGCTTTGTTGGATCAGTTACATTGCGCTGTAAGCGAGAGGTCCTGGGTTCAAAATTCGAAATGCACGATTTTCCTACCATATAAGATGGATTAAATATTTTCTGACTCAATACATCCCAATACATAATATTAAATAAACATGATTTATTCAGCGTTCAATTTTCATAGTTAATCGATAATCATATTGTTTCCATGTATCTTTCTTCACTGACAGTAATATATGAGCACATAACACACTTTTCGTTTGATTTTGCCGGTTAATGCTAATTTTAAATGGGTCCGTTCTTTTATTATTGTGTTGAGTTTATATTATCTTAATTGATTTCTAAAATAAGTTTAAAAGATAAATTGGGTAGAAATCATCAGCCTTTACTCTAATGATACGTTTGCCTTTTGAAGTACTCGTATGTATTAAAAGTGTGAAACATCGAGTTCTTTTATACAACAAGATATGGTTAAACATCAAAGTCTACAATGCAGAAAATATAACAGTGTTGGGCATTATAAAATACACCTAAACCTAAAAATTACCGATATAAATATATGTACTGTGCCCAATGTAGCGTTCAGTCATGACAATCGTCATTGCCGGCCAGAATTTCCGTGTTTCAGGTTTCACATTTTAAATATACGGCTTTACTCGTAATCGCGGGTTTAGGAATTGAATCTAGCATGTAATCATACATTTAAAATGGCGATTTATGAACGAACATTTGTGTTCGCAATAGGTATTTATTTATGTGTGATATTTGAAGGTAAGTTATTTATTTATTAATATTTTTAAACTTACAAGTGTTGATGTAAGTCGTTGAGACTACCGAATACATACAACTTAAAAACTATTATAACACAGCTGGTCACATAATGTATAATCTAAAAGAATTTATCTTGCGCAAATAGTAGAAACAAATGAAAGTATTCGAAGCTAACGTATGTAATATAAAACAGAAAATTACGAACTACAGAGAACAAACAATACGCAATTTGCTTTACATACGTTTGTGAGAGTGAACAAATTTACCGATTACTTGCTTTTTGGAGCTCAGGTGTTTGCGAAAAAAAGCAGCAGAATATAGGCTTTTTGAGCTTATCAAATGCGGGCTTTAAACTTTTTTTTTGTTCCTTCTGCTCAGCGCTTGTGCTTGTTTGTCGTCCAGTTTTCACCTGATTTACAGCGTGTCAAGTGCATGTGTGTTTATTATTATTTCTATATTCATTATTATGTGTTTATTATTTCAGTTTATCGTTCATTTTAAGTTTCACTGATTGTATGTGAGTCTATTATTCTTCCTGATAGGCCTCTCAAGTGTTAGTACTTAAAATGATCTTGTTATATTTTCCTTTTTATCATCTTGAGTTCTGTTGAGATAAACATTCCTCATGTAATCATGCCACTAAATCGCTTCGGGCGTATTTATTAGTCATAATATAATGCTCCTGATAAGGAACTCCAGTTAACTTCCTGTCTGTATCAACGATGAGCACATCGGGTGCCAGTGTGCTCATTTATCCTATTCGCATCTCGTGATAGAGAGTGTTTATTATTAAAAGTGAACGGTCAAGATTTGAACAAATGTTATTTACTCTTTAGTAACATAGTTTTAGCCATAACAAATCAACTTCTCGTATCAGTTTTCATAAATAACGCTTTTATAAGCAGCTATAGCATAAAAGACAACATCATTTTGCGCATATTTCTATCGAAACGCCATTTTGTTTCAAACCTGATGTGACGTATATTCTCCCTAACGCTTTAGTTATTTTATATATAAACTATAATAATAACTTCAAAAGTCGCGTTATTTAACTAATTTACAATAGCATAAGACACAATTTATATTAAGTAGGATGTGTCAGGTAAATGTAGGTTTAAAAAACATATTCTAATGAAAATATGTGGCAATATTTGATACAAATAGACTAAACATAGTCTTCATCATAGACATATGCTGTATGGATCGTTTACTTAGTGCCAGTTTGTGCTATCAACGTATCAGTAATTTTTAATCTTAGCTACTAGACAAAGGATTAAAATATTTTATCTTTGAGATCAATGGAAATAGATCCTTAGTAGTCTGGGCTTCCTGCTGTCACCATGACCGAGATCAAAATTTGTATGGCCCCGACAAACAACGATGACAATATCCTGTGTATTCCTACACAATAACGTGTCAAAAGTAATATGAAGGTTTGCAAAGTTTTGGGCATGGCAAATCCTGACTGTTGATTGGTTGATAGGTTGACGAATCATTTAATTATACTGGACTTAAACGTAATCTAAAATTGGTTGATAGGTTGACGAATCATTTAATTATACTGGACTTAAACGTAATCTAATTTGTTGCTTTATTTCAGCCTTATAGATTTGCGATTTAAAATCAAATATCTTTTTAATCAAACAATAAGAAATTAGCAAAAATGCAGCGTTTTTTTTTATACGTAATCAAAAGGAAATAAAAAACAGCAGCGTTTTCATGTAGTGTTTTAATGTTTTTCAAAGCCCTATTAATGTTTATTTTAATACAAATGTTTTACATCATTCTGATTTATGGCTATTTAAGATGCCCAACTAATTAAATTGTACAAGATTGTTAAGGATGATGTTAATATAATAATATACAGCCTGTTGCTAAAAACGCTTAAAATAAATCACAGTTTTGGTAACACTAACGAAATAGCAAGTACAGTAACATGCTGATCGGTTGTTTATCAGCAAATAAAACAATACATAAATTGTCGGCATGTATGTGCGTCAGCACATGATCACATGTATACGCTTTTTCTATGTGAAACATCATGAAATAGGTATGTTGTTTAGTTTAAGTGCATGACAAATTGAAAAAGACACATACATACTTCACATTCATAAACTTTCACTACACGAACATATTTCTTTTGAAGATGTTAATAAGTATAGTCATTACACTTAGCAAACTGAGAAAGGGTTCTCGCACATCTGTAAAATAGGTATCCAATTATCAAAACAACATCCTATTTGTCACATGACATAATTAGGGGTCGTGTACAACCTGTCATGATGACACATCGACTATGAGAACTGACACTTTGAATGTAGTTGAACATGAAACAATGCAACGGATAAATAACAATCGATTTTAAAATAATCTATGAAGACAGATTCCAAACAACCAGTCATATAAATCTATATAAATGAGCAACATAAACAATTGAGAGGATTAACTACGGAATATACGATGTGTAATATGCCTGAAAAGTAATGGGAGTTTTATATTTTAAGTCGTACTTCTTTATTATTATACTTGAATGGAAATATAAAATACACAAACTAATTTTTATGGATAAGCCAGATTGACGATCAACGAAAAGGTAAGTTATAAAAATTGACATAATCTATCTATAAATGATGCGCGTGCTAATAATCCTTTCCCAAAACTAGGTTACTTCCCTTGCGTAATCACGAGTGATGTCCCCTGTTCACTTCCGGCGACGTTTATTGATTACAAGGCGGGATAAGCGTATTGATATTTACCGAAAAACATGCAATATATTTGATTTTCAATCTTAAAATTGTGTTGATGTCGTAACAATAAATTTACAAATATCAACATTCATATATAATATACATCGTGTACTTTATTTATCAATTTAATTAAATAATTATTTTGATTTTTAACAATATTGTCTACTCTCTGCAGATTGACAAACAAACTGTACACAGTACGTTTAACGGTTATTATGCAACAAAACACGAAAATAGCGATTTCAGTATCCAAACAACCTATGCCTTCATCATGCATTAAATTTGCATTATTAAATAAAATAAATAAAAAGCTGTTTTTAGTAAAATGATTTTGCTAAGTTACCCTTATATAACATTCTTCTGGCGACTAAAATTACGAAAATAAGGTATCATCCGATGTTTTTGGCAGCAACTTTTTATTTGAATCCCATACACATTTGTGTTTAAAGCTTTTTTCGTTGCAGATATTCTTGTTGTGTGCTAAATATTATACGGTGCTTGAACAGGCTCCGCTAGTCCGCTTTAATATTGAAATATAATGCAACAAAACAACTATCTTTTAATTACTGTTAACACAATATTACAATAACTAACGATGATGTCACTCCTCATTAAATGTTATAACTGATGTTGTATTAAAGAGATTAGGTAAGCAATTTGTTATTATTGTTTCATGTGTTGAAACAATGTTCATGATAACTTCATATAATCAACGAAACAAATACAACCGACTCAATGGGTCTATATACAACCAGGAAATAGATATGTCGTGATAATTATGTACATAATAGGGTGAGTATCTACAATAAAACAGACATAGATATATACATTTTGAAACAAGTTTACACAATTCAGAGTAAGTAATTAACTAAGCCAACAGAAGAGTATAATATACGTTTGAATAAATATTTAATACTTGTTGAGTCTGTTTGATCAAGTATTTAGTTTTCCTTCATGTATATAGCTCTGAGATTATTACTCCATTTCTGTCGGAATCGTGGTACACAAACAACGTTTTATTATCTCAGCAGCAACGGTAATTCCCTTATGGTTAGAAAAACAAAACACAATGAGCTCTTAAATGTTCACCACCTTTCAATTCTTCAGAATTGAAAATTAAATGATGTGCTATATTATTTCACTCTTCAATTTAAACCAATTAATTAATTCGAAAAAGTATTTCATGCTTTTAATTA